>CM069141.1:50026322-50378822 GCA_035221665.1 Okamejei kenojei
TATAGGAGGATGAGGGGTGATCTTATAGAGGCGTGTCAGATCATGAGGGGAATAGATAAGATAAATACACAGTCCTTTTACCTGGAGTAAGGAAATCAAGAACCAGAGGATATATGTTTAATATGAGGGGGGAAAGATTTAATAGGAACCTGAAGGGCAACTTTTTTACGCAACGGGTGGTGTGTGTATGGAACACGCTGCTAGAGGAGGTAGTTGAGGCAGGTACTATCACAATGTGTGAAAATCATTTGAACAGATACATGTACAGGAAAGGTTTAGAGAGATGTGGGCCAAACACAGGCAGGTGATACTAGTGTGGATGGGACATGTTGGTCGGCATGGCCAAGTTGTGCTGAAGGGCTTATTTCCATGCTGTATGATTCAATGAAAGAGTGTTTCATTGTCATATGTACCAAAAAGGAACAATGAAATTCTTACTTGCTGCAGCAGCACAACAGGTTTGTACTGTATGCACTCAATAGATAATAAAGGAACACAAATAAACATTCAATAATTAAAAGCCTAATCTATATTACTAAAAGTCTGATCTTGACCACTTCCTGTTGTTCTGTATATTGATTTTAGAAAAAACGCTGCCACTTATGGCTGTGATTTTTGGCCATCTTACTCAGAGTGCCCCTCCACTGTGCAGGACAAGAGGATTTTTCCCATCGATGAAAAATAAAACAGTTATTAGTGTTTAAAAAATGTTGAGATTTTCTCTCCTGAAGGCCACGCCCCTTCTGGAGGGACTAGAAAACCCAGAAGTGGTCAGTGCCTCAGTCAGTCTCTGCAAGATGGGGGAGCGAGAGAGTCACGTCTCTTAGTCTGAGCTGTGAATAACACTGAACACATGTCTACTAAACTGTGAGTGTGGTTTTACTGACCTTGAGTACCCTTAATGTGTTTTGAAAATGAAAATGTGGTTGGTTTGAAGTGAAGCACAGCAAATGGCTGTTGGTGGTGGCTGGTTTGAAGTGAAGCACTGCAAATGGCTATTGGTGGTGATTGGTTTGAAGTGAAGCACCGCCAATGGCTGTTGGTGGTGGCTGGTTTGAAGTGAAGCACTGCAAATGGCTATTGGTGGTGATTGGTTTGAAGTGAAGCACACCACATGGATGTTGCTGGTGGTTGGTTTGAAGTGAAGCACTGCAAATGACTGTTGGTGGTGGTTGGTTTGAAGTGAAGCACCGCCAATGGCTGTTGGTGGTGGCTGGTTTGAAATGAAGCACTGCAAATAGCTGTTGGTGGTGGTAGCTTGACAACTTCCTGATTGCACTGTATATTGATTTTAGATGGTTCCATACTGACAACACCTGTAGTCAGCCAAGCAGGGTAAAACCACCATAAAACCACCATAAAAACACACAAAACACCACATAAACACCTCACAGTTCAGTAGAAATTCAGTGTGTTCAGTCGATTCACAGCTCAGACAGAGTCATGACCTCTCCCCCCCCCCCCCCCTTGCAGAGACTGAGCCATACCAACACTTCCGGGTTTTATAATTCCTCCCCCCTCCCACCAGAAAGGGCGTGTTTGACAGGAGAGAGGCTCTCAACATTCTTTTAAACACTAATAACACTTTTATTTTTCATTGATAGGAAGAATCCTCTGCACCTGATGAGCGGAGGGGGACTGAGTAAGATGGCGAAAATTATGGCCGTAAGTGGTAGCGTTTTATCTAAAATCAATCTACAGTGTAAACAGGAAGTTGTCAAGTTACCACCACCAACAACCATTTGCAGTTCAGCATTTCAAAGCAGTTACCACCACCACCAACCATTTGCAGTGCAGCATTTCAAAGCAGCTACCACCACCAACAACCGTTTGCAATGCAGCATTTCAAAGCAGCTACCACCACCAACAACCATTTGCAATGCAGCATTTCAAAGCAGCTACCACCACCAACAACCATTTGCAGTGCAGCATTTCAAAGCAGTTACCACCACCAACAACCATTTGCAGTGCAGCATTTCAAAGCAGCTACCACCACCAACAACCGTTTGCAATGCAGCATTTCAAAGCAGCTACCACCACCAACAACCATTTGCAGTGCAGCATTTCAAAGTAACCACATTTTCATTTTCAAACCACATTAAGGGCACTCACAGTTGAGTAGACATGTGTTCAGTGTTATTCACAGCTCAGAGAGACGTGACGTGACCCTCGCACTTCCTCCATCTTGCAGAGACTGAGTGAGGCACAACACTTCCTGGTTTTATAGTCCCTCCCCCCTCCCAACAGCAGGGGCAGCAGAGAGAAAGTCAATATTTTTAAAACATTAACAACTCTTTTATTTTACATTGATGGAAAGCATCCTCTTGCCCTGCACAGTGGAGGGGGACTCTGAGTAAGATGGCAAAAAATCACAGCCGTAAGTGGGACGTTTTTTCAAAAATCATGAAACAGAAAAACAGGAAGTGATCAAGATCTTACTTTTAGTAATATAAATTGTTTATCCGCTGACTGGTTACACAGAAAAAAGCTTTTCACTGTACATCAGTAAACGTGACACTAAACTAAATTCAAACTCAAACTCAAATGCTCTGAGACCGCATGCAAGAGTCGCCAGGTTCTGGTGCTATTTTCAAAGTGCACTCGATCTCCTGGAGCGGTGCCCGATCCAGGCGAGCCCCAGGCTGTTGCAGGGCCTCCAGCCTTCACCTCTGTCCGGATCGTCCAGCTAAAACTAACTAAAACTACCTCTTTGATGCAACAAAAATGTAACTTTGTTACATTACAAAAACAAGTCAGAGCTCCAGTGCTCTATTACTTTCCTTATATATGCTGTCAACGCATTAAGTTGCATATTTACAATTTGCCCCACAGCAATCCTACTTGGATAGTCTCTTTACAGATGCCATGTTACGTCAGACTTATTATCGCATTTTTTTTCATCCAGCAGTGAAAGTTCAAACCTGACCTCTTGGCCTTCAAACTCTGAAGTAATTATGTTGGTCACAAACCAGTCTCATGGAGAGAAAAGACACATAAAGCTAAAATCAGCATTTAACATTCAAAGTGAAATGGAGGGATGCAAGCAGAAGCCTCCACGTGGCTCATCCCGGGCAATGCTGACAACAGGAACTGTACCACAGTGACTGGCTGAAGTAGCCAATTCTGCAACCATCGACCGTCAACCGTCACTGACTGACCGGAAAGACGTGCTATAGAAGATGGCCGGACACGAGGAAGAACAAAGTGAGGTGGAAGAACGTAGAAACAAGAGTTTTCTCCGGGTGCTCCTGTTTTCTCCCACACTCCAAAGACGTACAGGTTTATAGGTTAATTGGCCTTGATAAAGATAGTAAATGATCCCTAGATTGTAGGGTGGTGCTAGTGTACCGGGTGATCGCTGGTCGGTGCGTACTTGGTGGGCCGAAGGGACAGTTTCCACACTGAATTTCTGAACTAAAGACCCAGGAGAAAACCTACGCGGTCTCAGGGGGAATGTACAAACTCCTTACAGACAGCACCCGTAGTCAGATTGAACGCTGACCTCCAGCGCTGTAAGGCAGCAACTCTACCACTGCGGTACTGTGCTGCCCTAACTGTTGCCGTTATGGGGTTAAAGAATTTGTGAATATATACTCATGGAGTTTCATAGAAATGACAGCGAAGAGACTGAAAATGAACCCGACAGGTGGTGATTAAACTCCACACAAGCCTCCTCCTCCCACTTTGTCAATACATCCTTCCATCCTCTTACATGTTTATCTAGCTCCGCATAAATGCATCTGTGCTATTGTGCTCAATTTGGGATACAGCTTTCCGCATTCAAACTATTCTCTGGATACATTTCACATTGCAATTACTAGTAATTGTCTTATATGGACTTCAATGCCTGAGTTATAGGGAGACGTTGAGCAGGAGCGGGAGCGCAGGAGGATGAGGGAGCGATCTTACAGAGGTGTACATAATCATAAGAGGAATACATAGAGTCTTTCAACTGGAATATTGGAATCGAGAACCAGAACACTGCCCTCTCTCCCCATTCCCCCACTCGCAACAAGGGCAGAGTCCCCCTGGTCCTCACTTTTCACCCCACCAGCCGGCAAATGCAACACATAGTCCTCCGCCAGTTCCGCCACCTCCAACGTGACCCCTCCACTCGCCACATCTTCCCATCTCCCCCCGTCTGCCTTCCGCAAAGACCGCTCCCTCCGCAACTCCCTTGTCAATTCTTCCCTTCCCTCCCGCTCTACCCCTTCCCCGGGCACTTTCCCTTTCAACCGCAAGAAATGCTACACTTGTCCCTTCACCTCCCCCCTCCACTCCTTTCAGGGACCCAAGCAGTCCTTCCAGGTCTGACAGAGGTTCACCTGCACCTCCTCCAACCTCATCTACTGCATGCGCTGCTCCAGATGACAGATGATCTATATCGGTGAGACCAAGCGGAGGCTTGGCGATCGTTTCGCCGAACACCTCCGCTCGGTCCGCAATAACCAACCCGACCTCCCGGTGGCTCAGCACTTCAACTCCCCCTCCCATTCCGTATCCGACCTCTCGGTCCTGGGCCTCCTCTACGGCCAGAGTGAGCAACACCGTAAGTTTGAGGAACAGCACCTCATATTCCGCTTGGGGAGTCTGCAACCTCTGGGCTTAGATGCTGCTGCACCCGCTGAGTTTCTCCAGCCTTTTGTGTACCCTAAATTAATTTAAAGTTGAAGTCTGGGCTTGAACATTGAATTTTCTCAATTCTGTTAACCCTTGCTGTCTCCTCCCCTTCCCACCTCTCCCTCAGCCCTCGGGCCCTGGCATTCCCTCACTCTCTATCTCTATCCCCCACCCTAGTCGCACTAGCTTCTCATTTTCACACTACAAACAGCTTACAATGGCTTGTTCCCTTTATCATTGATACTTTTTTGCATATCTTTCATTCATTGTTCTTTATCTCTCCACATCACCGTCTATATCTCTCGTTTCCCTGATCCCTGACCAGTCTGAAGAAGTGTCTCGACCCAAAATGTCGCCTATCTCCTTCGCTCCTTAGATGCTGCTGCACCCACTGAGTTTCTCCAGCCTTTTGTGTACCCTAAATTAATTTAAAGTTGAGGGGGGAGAGCCTGTGGGGAAATTTTTCTACACAAAGGGTGGTGGGTGTATGTAACGGGCTGCTGAAAGATGTAGTTGAGGCATGTACTATCACAATGTTTGAGAAACGTTTGGACAGATACATGGAAAGGACAGGTTTAGAGGGATATGGGCCAAACTCAGGAAGGTGGGTCTAGTGTAGATGGGGCACGTTGGTCACCGCGGGCAAGTTGAGCGGAAGGGCCTGTTTCCACATTGTATGACTCTATCACTATGGATGGTGGAACTGACTGTAGGGCTGGGAGAGGAAAGAAAGCTGGAAGAGAGGAGAAGCAGGAGAGTGCATGGCAGGTAATAGGTAGTTGGAGGCGAGGGGTGTTTTTGATAAGCAGACGGTTGGGTAAAATGCTAGAGGTTAAAACAGAAAGAGTGAAACAGACTGATTGAAAAGTTGCAAATTGTGAAGCCAGAGGAAGGAATGTGGGTGGAGTGGGAGGGAGAGGAGGAGAGATAGGTGCTAGTTGGGGCAGAAGGGAGAGGAGAAAAGGGGGGCTGTGGGAGGGATAGAAAGAACACCCCCACTCCCACACCTATATCCAGTTAATACCTGCCACGCTTTGTCCTGCCTTTCCTCTCTCCCAGGTTTCACCCTCCTCCCCAAAATCAATATGAAGAAGGGACCAATCCCGAAACTTCACCTATCTATGTTCTCCAGAGGTGCTGCCTAACTTGCTGACTTACTCCAGCACTTTATGCCCTTTTGTGTAAACCCGCATCTGCAGTTCCTTCTAGCTGTTATATGATTGACTGGTTGATTGATGCAGGATGGAACAGGCCCACTGTTCCAGTGAATCACCCATTCACTTGAATTCTGTGTTACCCCACTTTCACATCCACTCTCTACACAATTTAATTGTGTTTGTAAATTAAGAGGTTTAGTTAACCTCCAAACCTGCTCATCCTTGGGATGTGGGAGGAAACCGGAGCACCCGGAGGAAGTCCACGCGGTCATAGGGAGAACGTGCAAACTCCATGCCGACAGCACCCAAGGTCAGGATCGAACCCGGGTCTCTGGTGCAGTGAGGCAGCGGCTCTGCCAGCTGCACCACTATGCCACTATGCCGCCCTTGAATTGTGCATTTGTCTATTAAAAACTGAGCCTCGACA
The DNA here is from genome assembly GCA_035221665.1 of Okamejei kenojei. NCBI lineage: Eukaryota > Metazoa > Chordata > Chondrichthyes > Rajiformes > Rajidae > Okamejei > Okamejei kenojei. Next base: position 50,032,527 of record CM069141.1, read on the forward strand.
GCTTGATTGCTGTGTTATAATTCAGTGCATCACCGCTTCATCCCACAAAGCAGAGAGTGGGTGTAAAAGCAGAAAACCTGATTGTATGAGTTGTTCTGGTGACGTTGCTAATCTGGCTGGAAAGGATAGAAGCTGGAATTGATTTGAATAATAATTTTTCCTCATTTCCCGCATTAATGATCATTCAATTGGAATCCTCCTGCCATTTTGACCTGCTACCAACGTGTAATTATGTCACATCTGTCACCACAGATATACCGTGAAAACCTCATACACCTCAGGTGAGCTGAGTGATTTTTTTTTCCATTCGGAACTGCTTTGCAAACCAGTGGAAACCTCTTTTTTAATTTTAAATTATCCCATAAAAGAACAAGGAATCATCGAGAGCGAGGAGGGTGGTCTAGAGCTACCTGGCAGGGGGGGGGGGGGGGTGCCGCAAGGGACGGCAGGGGACTGTTTGCCGACCTTTTGTAAATTTTGTCCTAAGCCAAAACATGGCAACACTTGGGTGAGGTCTATCTGTATGATTTTACCCGGGTTGTACACAAAACAAAGCATTTCACTGTACTAGGTACACGTGACAACAAAGTATCATTGAATCATTGAATTTTCCCTTTTCAGTGAAACGACTTGGTTTCATATTAAGTTTAACACTGTTCCCCAGTGAGTGGTTAACTTTGAATGCCAATATAAGGGGTTTACTGGATTATGGATGACTTGAATTTATAGGCCAGACTTTAAGGTGAGGGGGGTAAAGTTTAAAGAAGATATGCAGGGCCAAGTTTTATCCACAGAGGGTGGTAGGTACCTGGAACATGCTGCCAGAGTTGGGCGATGGATGCAGATTTGATAACAGCATTCAAGAGGCATTTGGAAAGGCACATGGATATGCAGGAAATGCACGGAGTTTGTACGTTCTCCCAGTGATCACGTGGCTTCCCCGAGAGCTCCAGTTTTCTCCCACATTCGAAAGACGTACACGTCTGTAGGTTAATTGGCATCAGTAAGATTGTAAGTCGTCCGGAGTGTATGTCGGATAGTGCTCGTGTATGGGAGGGTTGCTGGTTGGTGCAGACTCAGTGGGCTGAAGGACCTGTTTCCATGCTGTATCACTAAAGTCTAAAGTAAACTCTATATTCCAAGACTAACCCATGACATTGAGCTGTCGTTTCACTGCCCGAGCCAAGCCGAAACATGTACTCCAGAGATGCTGCCTGACCCACTGAGTTATTCTCGCACATTGCGTCTGTCTTTGCTGATTTAACAAATTGGCATTGATTTCTTACACAATACCTGGCCGTGTCTGCTTAATGTTAGTTTAGAAGGGCCTGTTTCCACACTGTATCTGATATCTAAAGTCTGAAGTCTAAAAGTCTAAAGAATCCCTGGAAAATGCATGGGTGTGTTAGAAGCACATTGAAACCCTCGTGAAATTGATTCAATTGATCATTACCGCGTTGTTTCTCGGAACTCAGGGCGGCACGGTGGTGCTGCGGTAGAGTTGCTGCCTCACAGCGCCAGACACCTGAGTTCAATCCTGACTACAGGTGTTGACTGTATATTTGTACCTGTGACTGCATGGGTGCTCCGGTTGCCTCCCACACTCCAATGACGTACAGCTTTGTAAGTTTAATTAACTTCAGTAAATTTGTAAATTTGTAGGATAGTGCTCGTGTGCGAGGAGATCGCTGGTTGACGTGGAGTTGGTGGGCCGAAGGGCCTGATTCCGCACACTATCTCTAAAGTAAAGGAAAGGATCATGTGTAGGCAGATGATATTAGTTTATCTTGAGATCATGTTCGGCATGGACATTGTGGGTCAAAGGACCTGTTCAGGCGCTGCACTGCTCAATGTTCTATGTTTGGAAAGCAACATCAGATGGGTAACGATAGAAACCAGATAATCCTGGACAAATCAGCTCACAGACAGATCATAGGAATTATATGCTTCCATAATCCAGGGACTGCCTGTACAATACATCCAGTTCTTTATCACCAGCTCAAACCTCAAACTTGAGATTTTCCAATTACTTCAGATGTTAGGCTTCTGAGATACAGCACGGAAACTGGCCCTTTGCCCCATCAAGTCTGCGCCAACCATCAATCACCCCACACACCAGTACTATGCTACACACTGGGGACAATTTACAATTTACAATTTACAGAAGCCAAATATCTGTACAAACAGAAGCCGTAGTCAGGATTGAACCCGGGTCTCTGGCACGGTAAGGCAGCAACTGTACTGCTGTGCCATCGTGCCATCGAACTCTGCTCTCTTGAACAAACCTGGATCTCCTTCCCTATATCTTTCCGCCTCTCGCATTCCTCTTTTGGATATATTCCTAAGCACATGCTTTTGGTCATGTGTCCTGATATTGCCTGTAAATCAGCGTGAAGTATTGACTAATAAAGCAATTGTGGAATGCCCTCAACCACTTTAAAGGTGATTCATCAACGCAAGTCATCATTGTTGACAAGACTGCGGCAACAAATGAGAATTAATTTTAAAACAATCTCAATTCTCTTTCTCTTTAGCTCACATACCAGCCTGTGAATCATTCTATCAATACTCTTAACATCAAAGATGACAACCTATCTGAGTATTGATAGCAATCATTACTTCAGGGACACATTAAAGTTGGCTACAACACACACACACATCTCCCTCCATCCAATTCATTAACGAAGCTTGTGAATTGCTGAGACCCCAGCAATGATCACTGAGTGAGAGTCCCAACCAATAATCTATAATCCCTAGTTCTCTTCTCGAATGTTGTTCTCTCTTCAATGCTGCTAATAGACAACCCACCAATTCCACTAAGCTCTTACATATTGCAGAATCTGACTGAATATTTTCAGAAAACCCAAATATACTACATCTACTGGTCACCCTTTATTCACCCTTAGAATTCTCACTGAATTCGAATCTATTTTTAAGATGCACACAAAAAGACTGGAGCAGCTCAGCGGGTCAGGCAGCATCTCTAGAGAAAAATAATTGGTAAGGTGGTTAGAAACCTTTTTCAGATCCAATTAGTCTGAAGAAGGGTCCTGACCCGAGATAGAAATATAGAAACATAGAAAATAAGTGCAGAAGGAGGCCATTCGGCCCTTCGAGCCAACATCGCCATTCATTGAGATCATGGCTGATCGTCCCCAATCAATAACCCGTGCCTGCCTTCTCCCCATACCCTTTGACTCCACTAGCCCCTAGAGCTCTATATAACTCTCTCTTAAATCCATCCAGTGACTTGGCCTCCACTGCCCTCTGTGGCAGGGAATTCCACAAATTCACTACTCTCTGGGTGAAAAACTTCTTAGTATAAATGGCTTCCCCTTTATACTAAGACTGTAGCCCTTGGTTCTGGACTCGCCCAACATTGGGAACATTATTCCTGCGTCTAGCTTGTCCAGCCCTTTTATCATTTTATATGTTTCTATAAGATGCCCCATCATCCTTCTAAACTCCAGAGAATACAAGCCTAGTCTTTTCAATCTTTCCTCATATGACAGTCCCGCATCCCTGGGATCAATCTCGTGAACCTACGCTGCACTGCCTCAATCACTAGGATGTCCTTCCTCAAATTCGGAGACCAGAACTGGACACAATACTCCAGATGTGGTCTCACCAGAGCCCTATACAGCTGCAGAACAACCTCTTTACTCCTATAATGAAATCCTCTTGTTATGAAGGCCAACATTCCATTAGCTTTCTTCACTGCCTGCTTACCTGCACGCCAACTTTCAGTGACTGGTGTACAAGGATGCACAGGTCTCGTTGCACCTCCCCCTTTCCCATTGAATAACAATCTGACCCCTTATTTTTGTCGCCAAAATGGATAACCTCACATTTATCAATATTATAATGCATCTAACACGCATCTGCCCACTCACTCAACCTGTCCAGGTCACCCTGCAACCTCCTAACATCTTCTTCACACTGTCACCCAGCTTTGTGTCATCCGCAAACTTGCTAGTGTTGCTCCTAATTCCCTCTTCCAAATCATTTATATATATGGTAAACAATTGCGGCCCCAAAACCGAGCCTTGCAGCACTCCACTCGCCACTGCCTGCCATTCTGAAAAGGACCCATTCACTCCTACACTTTGCTTCCTGTCTGCCAACCAATTTTCTATCCATGTCAACAGCTTACCTCCAATATCATGTGCTCTCATTTTAGTCACCAGTCTCCCGTGTGGGACCTTATCAAAGGCTTTCTGAAAGTCTAGATACACTAAATCCACTGACACCCCTTCATCCATTTTACTTGTGGATAACACCAATTAGTGTCTTCTTGCCTTTGCAATTCCTCAACTCAATCCACAGTGACTCTACCTCGTCAGTCCCTATGTCTTCCCTTGCAAGGGACTGAATTCCATCCCTCACCAGCAGAGTTACCCCCCCCCCCCTCCTCTGCCCACCTGCCTGTCCTTTCTATAGGATGTATAACCCTGAATATTAAGTTGACAGGCCCGATCCTCCTGCAGCCACGTCTCAGTAATCCCCACGATGTCATATCTACCAACCTCTAACTGAATCTCAAGCTCATCCACCTTACTCCTTATACATCTTATACTTCTTATAGGAGATGTCACCTATTCTTTTGTTGTCATATGTTGATATAATGTAGCGGCTGGGCTTGTATTCTCTGGAATTTAGAAGGATGAGAGAGGATCTTATTGAAACATATAAGATTATTAAGGAATTGGACAAGCTAGAGGCAGGAAACATGTTCCTGGTGTTGGGGGAGTCCAGAAACAGGGGTCACAGTTTAAGAATAAGGGGTAGACCATTTAGAACGGAGATGAAGAAAAACTTTTTCACCCAGAGAGTAGTGAATCTGTGGAATTCGCTGTCTCAGAAGGCAATGGAGGCCAATTCTCTGGATGCTTTCAAGAGAGAGTTTGATAGAGCTCTTTAAGATAGCGGAGTCAGGGGATATGGTGAGATGGCAGGAACGGGGTACTGAATGTGGATGATCAGCCATGATCACAGTAAATGGAGGTGCTAGCTCGAAGGGCCGAATGACCTACTTCTGTACCTATTGTCTATTGTCTATTGTCCAGAGCAACATTTTGTGTCTATCTTCTAATATTAGGAAGTCTGAAGAAGGATCTCGACCCGAAACGTCGCCTATATCCTTCGCTTCAAAGATGCTGCCTCACCCGCTGAGTTTCTCCAGCATATTTGTTTACCTTTTAATATATTTTGTTTAGTTTAATTTAGTTTAGTGATACAGCATGGAATCCACACTGTCTATCGCTCACCTGTATACCAGTTCTATGCTATCCCATTATCTCATCCACTGGGGGCCATTTGCAGAGGCCAATTAACCTGCAAACCAGCACATCTTTGGGATGTGGGGAGAAACCCAAGCAATCACTGGAAGAAATTGCAAACTTCACACAGACAGCACCCATAGTCAGGATCAAACCCAGGATGCTGGCGCCGTGAGGCAGCAGCTCACTCAGCTGTGCAACCATGCTGGCCAAATGATTTTTGAAAATTATATTGAATTAGATTGTATTATGATCATCTAAACGACCTGCAGCAACTTTCTTCTTTATGGAATCCAACAATATCTATCTATCTATCTATCTATCTATCTATCTATCTATCTATCTATCTATCTATCTATCTATCTATCTATCTATCTATCTATCTATCTATCTATCTATCTATCTATCTATCTATCTATCTATCTATCTATCTATTACGATTTTTCGTCAGCCCACTCAACGTTCTCCTATGCTGCGAGTGCACCAAGTTTCATTCCGATTGGTGGCCTATTGTAAAAATTAGCAAGGTTTAAAAATCTTAAAAAACGCATGTGCGCAGAATGTTCTCCTCTCCCACTAGTCAGCGCCACGTGGATTGGTCTTTTTCTCCTGTCACTCTGCCGGATGGTCCGCACTTCCTGCGCCATCGCGTCTTTACTGGAGCTGAGAATGGCTGGCAGAAGATTCCAACCGGACACAATTTTCAGATGGACCGGAAGCGGCCTGGCCCAGCCCGGGAGATGTCGCCAAACAGAAAGTGGTGAATCTGGTCCCGGCGGAGGAGAATGCCCAGTGAACCCCACACCCCTACCAAAACCCCCCCCCCCCCCCCCGCCCCCACACCCCCCTCCCCCACACCCCTCCCCTGCCCAGACACCTCCCTCCCTCCATAACGTCCCCCCTCACAAACCCCCCCACAACTCCCCCCGCCCACACACCCACCCCGACCACACACCCCTCCCCCTTGCCCACACATCCCACTCCCCCACAACCCCCCCTCACAAACCCACCCACCCACACCCCCCACTCTCACGCCCCCCTCTCCCCTGCCCACACACCCTCCTCTCCCCCCCACCCACCCACCCCTTCCCCCCGCCCCCACACCGCTCCCTCCCCCCTTTCCCCCACAACCCACTCACCCACACCCCTCCCCCTCACAACCCCCCCTGCCTCCACACCCCTCCCCCCCACAACCCACCCCCTGCCTTCTCACCCCTCTGCCCCCCAACCCAACCCCCCTTGCCACTACAACCACCCCCCCACCCAAACATATCTCCCCCCTCTTCGGATCCACAATGCTCACTGCCCCCCTCCCTTCCCCCCCACAAACCCCTCCTCCACACACCCGCCCACACACAGCCCTCCCCACACCCATCCTCTCACCCACCCACATCCTCCCTCCCCACACACCCTGCCCACACACACCCCATCCCCCATGCAACCCCTCCCCCACACACCCCCTCCCGCACACAGCCACCCTCACCCACACACCCTCTTCCCCCACACACCCTCCTCCCCCTCCACATCTCCCCTCCTCCCACACCCCTCCCGCCCACATATACACCTCCCCTCCCACACCACGTCCCCCGCCACACACCACCCTCCCTCACACCCCTCCCACACCACGTTCTCCCCTCCTACACCCCCTGTCCACACACACCCCCACTCCCCTCCTCCCTTCCCATCTTACCCCCCCCCCTCCCCCTTCCCTCCCCTCCTCCCCTCCCCCCCTCCCACACATGAGGTGGAGGGTGAGGGAGTGCTCGGGGATGAGGGGAAATGAGCCCCGCCTGTGCAGTTAGGGATCATGGATGAGTGGTGGAATATTGCGTTGGGGAATAGGTTGCGTTCGGGGACCAGGCCTCCCGTGTGACTGGGACCCAATAGGTCCCACTTAGTCTAGTCTTAATTATAAATATCAAATTAAGTGGTCTACAGTTAAGTCATACAGCATGGAAACAGGCCGTTTGACCCAAATCATCACCTATCCGAAGATGAAGTCCTGTCTAAACATTTGCCTGAATTTGGCGCACAACTCTCTAACCCATTTCTATCCATGTACCTATTCTGAAGGTGTCTGAATAAGGGTCCCAACCCAAATCATCACCTATCCATGTTCTCCAGGGATGCTGCGTGACCCACTGAGTTCTTCCAGCACTTTGCTTCTTTCCGTAGAACTTGTGTGAACAGGTGATCGATGACTTGTTTCTTTCAATCAATCAGCCAATCTATCTAATCTGCTTCTTGTAGAAATTCTTATTGTCAGTTTTCATATTTCTTTCTAGTTAACTCTCAAAATCTATTGCCTTTCACTTTATTACTCTTTTACTATCCTTTGCAGGATTCTGAAATGTTTCCAATTTTCTGGCCTATCACTAATCTTCACAACATTTCATCCCCTTTTGCTTCAATTTTATACCATCTGTAACTTCATTGGTTAGGCACAGATTGATTATCCTTCTTTATTCCTCAGTGGAATATTTCTCAATTGAGAATGATGAAATACCTCCAAAAACGTCAGTAACCACTTATCAACCATCTTTTAATCCATTTCCCCAGTTCACTTTAGTCAACCCTTCTTTCATGCTGTTGCTATTATATTAAATATTAAGACACTGGTTTGAGATCTGAGTTTGTCGCCCGCCAAATTGAATGGTAAATTCATCACATTATGATCATTCATTCTTCAGAGGATCATTAATTAATCCTGTCTCATTTCATATGAACAGATCTAAATTAGTATATTTGATAAAGTGTTATCCAAAGCCTCTTTAAGGTTTACAACATATCGCAATGTGAACATTCTCCAAATAGAATCTCTGAGTCTATGGACTCTTCCTTAAGGTTACTTTAGCCAATTTATATGAAGATTAAAATGCCCTAGGTTTATTGCAAAATTTTTCATGAAATTCCCCATTATTTCTTCCTTGCCTTCCGTTGATTCTCAAATCCTTAACTGGGCTTTTTTTTGGCGGTAGAGTTGCTGCGTTACACTGTCAGTGACCCAGGTTTGACCCTGACTATGTGTGCTGTCCATACAGAGTTTGCATGTTCTCCCCGTGACCACGGGGGTTTTCTGCGGGTGCTCTGGATCCATTCCACATTCCGCAACACAGAGGTGGATACGAGGGATGGGGAGGGTTGAAATGGAATGGTTGGCATGGAGGAAGAGCATAAATATATGTTCATACGTTTATAAGTTCATAGCTTATAGGAGCAGAATTATGAAATTCGGCCCATCGGCCAACCAAATTTCATTGTACTTATGTGTAATGACAATTTTTTTTAAAAAGATATTATTATTATGTCTATTCTGCCATTCAAATCGCGGCTGATCCATCTTTCCCTCTCAAATCTTTTCCTGCCTTCTCCCCATATCCCCTGACACCGGTGCTAATCAAGAATCTATTAATCGCTGCCTTTAAAATATCTATTGACGGCCTCCACAGCCTTCTGTGGCAATGAATTCCACAGATCCACACATGAGAAATTCTCCTCATCTTCTTTCTGAAGGTATGTCCTTTTATTCAGAGGCTATGGTCTCTGGTCCTAGACTCTCCCACTAGTGAACACATCCTCTCCACATCCATTCTATCCAGGCCTTCCTACGACAAAGAAAGTTATTTTTAGTTTAGAGATACAGCGCAGAAAAAGACCCTTCGGCCCACCGTGTCCATGCCGACCAGCGATCCCCGCACACTAACACTATCCTACGCACACTCACAATTTTACCAAGCCAAATAAACCTACAAAAACATACTTCTTTGGAGTGTGGGTGGAAACCGGAGCTCCCGGAGAATACACACGCAGTCACGGGGGGAATGTTCAAACTCCGTACTGACAGCACCCATGGTTAGGATCAAACCCACGTCTCTGGTGCTGTTAGGCAGCAACTCTACTGCCACACCACCGTGTCGCTCCTAATCGGTTGCTGTAATCAGTGTTAGGTGTTTAGTCACCCATTAAAGCAGAAAGGGCTATTAGCATTGGATGGATTCAGTACAGAACTGTGACATATGGCAGAATAAAATATCTTCCTTCTGTTCTATAAAAATCCATGAGTCTGCAGTACTGCACAAGTAAAAATTGCTATGGTAACGGGACATACTTCAAGATGATTGACATTACCAAGAGGATGGAAGTGGCTTTGTAATATAGAGTCCGTGACACTCTGTAACATCTAGAACTGTTAATGGATCGGATCCCTAATGACCTGATAGAAAAGATAAGGAAAGCTACTTCTCTCTGCCCGTCTCATGGTAAAATGAAGCACTGCTCCCGAATAATGCATTTATAGTGATCACATTTACCTCCTTGAAATCATCCCAAAGAAGTCTTAGAATACCAAGGTTTTACCTTCTTTGATTTATTCATGAATTGTTTGTTTTTACAGGCTTGTATTTCCCTTGGGTATTTAGTCCAGAGAAGGTACTAAATTATGGATTGACCGGGGTGGGACAAGCCATTGATTACGTTGGAAGTTTTTTCCGAGGCATCATGAAGCACGCATGGAATGGGAAGTCTGGTCTGTGAGATGAACTGGGCTACATCTACAGCACTGCAATTTTTAATAACAAGGAACAGCAGATGCTAGTTTGTAACAAGGAACAGTAGATGCTAGTTTGCACCAAAGATAAACACAAAATACTGGAGCAACACAACAGGGTCCACAGCATCTTTCAGACTGAATATTCACCTCTATACATTTTTTTCACGGTGTGAGCATGTGTGTTTGTTTGTGTGTGTGTGTATGTATGCGTGTGTATGTGTGTGTTTGTTTGTGTGTATGTTTGTTTATGTGTGTGTATGTGTGGGGGTGTATCTGTGTGTGTGTGTGTGTGTGTGTGTGTGTGTGTGTGTGTGTATGTGTGTGTGTGTGTGTGTGTGTGTGTGTGTGTGGGGGGTGTGTATGTGTGTGTGTGTGTGTATGTGTGGGGGTGTGTATGTGTGTTTGTTTGTGTGCGTTTGTGTATGTTGTATTTACATAGAAACATAGAAACATAGAAAATAGGTGCATGAGGAGGCCATTCGACCCTTCGAGCCAGCACCGCGATTCAATGTGATCATAGCTGATCGTCCCCAAACAATAACCCGTGCATGTCTTCTCCCCATATACCTTGATTCCCCTAACCCCTAAAGTTCTATCTAACTCTCTCTTAAATCCATCCAGTGATTTGGCCTCCACTGCCCTCTGTGGCAGGGAATTCCACAAATTCACAACTCTCTGGGTGAAAACGTTTTTTCTCACCTCAGTCTTAAATGGCCTCTCCTTTATTCTAAGACCGTGGCCCCGGGTTTTGGAAACGCCCAACATTGGGAACATTTTTCCTGCATCTAGCTTGTCCAGTCCTTTTATAATTTTATATGTTTCTGTAAGACTTCCCCTCATCCTTCTAAACTCCAGTGAATACAAGCCTAGTCTTTTCAATCTTTCCTCATATGACAGTCCCGCCATCCCAGGGATCAATCTCGTGAACCTACGCTGCACTGCCTCAATCACAAGGATGTCCTTCCTCAAATTAGGATACCAAAACTGTACACAATACTCCAGATGTGGTCTCACCAGAGCCCTATACAACTGCATGAGAACCTCTTTACTCCTATACTGAAATCCTCTTGTTATGAAGGCCAACATTCCATTAGCTTTCTTCACTGCCTGCTGTACCTGCACGCCAACTTTCAGTGACTGGTGTACAAGGACACCCAGGTCTCGCTGCACCTCCCCCTTACCTAACCTAACCCCATTGAGATAATAATCTGCCCCCTTGTTTTTGACGCCAAAGTGGATAACCTCACATGTATATATATTAGACTGCATTTGTCATGCATCTGTCCATGCACACAGCCTGCCCAGGTCACCCTGCAACCTCCTAACATACTCTTTACAGTTCACACTGCCACCCAGCTTTGTGTCATCTTCAAACTTGCTGGTGTTGCTCCTCTTCCAAATCATTCATATATATGGTAAACAGTTGCAGCCCCAACACCGAGCCTTGCGGCACTCAACTCGCCACTGCTTGCCATTCTGAATAGGACCCGTTCACTCCTACTCTTTGCTTCCTGTCTGCCAACCAATTTTCTATACATGTCAATACCCTACCACCAATACCATGTGCTCTAATTTTAGTCACCAGTCTTGCGTGCAGGACCTATGAAAGGCTTTCTGAAAGTCTAGATACACTACAACCACTGGCTCCCCTTCATCCATTTTACTTGTCACATCTTCAAAAAATTCCAGAGGATTAGTCAAGCGTCATTTCCCTTTCATAATCCATGTTGACTTGGACTAATCCTTTTACTGCTATCCAAATGCCCCATTATTACCTCTTTAATAATTGACTCCAGCATCTTTCCCACCACCGAAGTCAGGCTAACTGGTCTGTAATTCCCCGTTTTCTCTCTCGCTCCTTTCTTGAAAAGTGGGATAACATTAGCTATCGTCCAATCAACAGGAACTGATCCTGAATCAATTGAACATTGGAAAATGATCACCAATGCGTCCACTATTTCTAGAGCCACCTCCCTGAGGACCCTGGGATGCAGACCATCCGGCCCAGGGGTTTAATCATTCTTCAGTCCCATTAGCCTACCCAATACTATTTCTCGCCTAATGAAAATATCTTTCACTTCCTCTACCCCCTTAGATCCTCTGTCCACCAGTGCATCTGGGAGATTGTGTCTTCTTTTGTGTATGTGTTTTTTGTGCATGCGTGTATGTGTACATTTTGTGTTTGTGTGCGTGTGTATATATGTGCATGTGTTTCCACAAATGCATATGTAGGCAAGTGATATTGTTTGATTCATCTTATTTATATTTGTTTCTGGAATGTGGCCATTTTAGTAAAGCTGTATTCATTGATCAAGAAGCATAGAACAGAAGATGTAACAGTACAGCACATGAACAGGTCCTTCAGCCCACAATATCTGTGCAAAACATGATTCCAAGATTAACTAATCTCCTCTGTTTGTGCATGATCCAAATCCCTTCTTTCCCTGGGATCCATATGTCTATCTAAATGCCTCTTCAGTGTCGCTATCGTATCTGCCCCCAACACCACCCCTGGTAACCTATTCCAAGCACCAACCCAAATGTAGAACGTCAAACATAGAAAAGTACGGTACAGGAACAGGCCTTTTGGGTCTCCACGTGTACGCTGAACATGATGCAAAACTCAAGTAATCTCCTCTGCCTGCACATGACCCATATCCCTCCATTCCCTGCATATCCACGTGCCTATCTAAAAGGCTCTGAAATCCCAGTTTGGTAGCTGAGATACAGCGTGGAAATAGGGCCTTTGGCCCACTGATTCTGTGCCGACCAGCGATTACCCTGTATGCTATCACTATCCTACACACTAGGGACAATTTATAATTTTACCAAAGCCAATTAATCTACAAATCTGAATGTCTTTAGAATGTGGGAGGAAACCATAGCACCCGGAGAAAACACACACGGTCACAGGAAGAACGTACAAACTCCACACAGACAGCATCCACATTCAGGATTGAACCCGGGTCTCTGGCACTGTAAGGCAGTACCTCTACCATTGCGCCACTGTGCCACCTGAGAGACTTCAGGACTATTTCAGGATAATTCTAAGGAGGTAAGTGTGATCAATATTAAAGCATTATTCTTGTGCATAATCATTATCCATGTATTATCAAAAGGCCTTTAAATGTCAATTGTGGAGAGAATGTGGCTAAGATTATGATCAAGTTGATAGTGCCAGGCACTTTGGTCTTTATGTGTGGGCCAGCATCTGTAGTTCCATGTCTTTTTTTTTAGTTTAGTTTAGTTTAATTTAGAGATGCAGTGCTAAAACAGGCCCTTCGGCCCACAGAGTCTGTACTGACCAGATATCCCTGCACATTAACACTATCCACTAGGGACACTTTACAATTTTACCAAAGCCAATTATCTGACAAACCTGTATGTCTTTGGAGTGTGGAAGGAAACCAGAGCTCCCGAAGAAAACCCATGCTGGTCACGGGGAGAATGTACAAACTCCGTGCAGAGAACACCCGTAGTCAGGATTGAACCCGGGTCTCTGGCGCTGTAAGGCAGCAACTCTACAGCTCCGCCACAACGCCACCCAAACGTCTTTGCTCATCTGTAGGATTGCAGGTTCACAAGACGTGGCCATCCATTGGTGATGTTGCAGCGGGCAAGGAGCGGGTTCGCTGGTTAATGCGGACGTCCAAGGAACAAGATGGCTGGAGGCCCGCGGCAGCCTTCGTTGCCACAGATGGCTGTGAAGGCCAAGTCATTCGGTATTTTTAAGATGGAGATTGCCACATTCTTGATTAGTAAGGGTGTCAGGGTTATGGGGAGAAGGCAGGAAAGATGCGGTTTGAGAGGAAATGATACATCAGCCTTGATTGAATGGCAGAATAGACTTGAGGGCTGAATAGCCTAATTCAGCTCCTTTAATTTATGAACATGAAAAAAAGTTCAATAAATAAGGAACCCAATATAGTGCAAAACAAAGCCCAATCTCACCAGTGCATCCAAGGTAGTCTGTAGTTCGGAGTTTAGTTGGAGTTTGTAGTGATCAATAGATTGATAATTGTAGGTGATGAAGCTGTTCCTGGACCTGAACATTAGTTTTCAGACCTTTACACCTTCTTCTCGATGGCAGGAGTGAAATGAAAGTGTGGCCAGGATTATGTTAGATCCTTAATGATGCTGGCTGCCTTTTTGAGGTAGATCCCTTCGATTGTAGGGAGGTCAGTACCTGTGATGGACCAGGCAGTGTCCACCACTTTTTGTAAACTCTTTTGTTCCTGGGTGTTTGAGTTGCCAAACCAGGCCGGGATACAACCAGTCAATATGCCCTCTACTGTATATCTCTGGGATCAGTTACAGCCGTGTATCATGCCTGATTATCCAACAGCACGAAACTTGACATTATCCTACATTTCATTTTAGCATTCATCGTGCCTTCAAAGAAAGCAATTTAAATCACAACTTGCATCGTGAATATCGAAAAGGTCATTATTTTCCTTCCTACCTTTTCAAAATGTGATGGTAATTGGGACCAACAACAAATATTAATGGAGCCTTTAAAATCCATTTATAAGACAACTTAAGCATTACATATCGTGCTATGTAACATTTTCAAAATATGAAATACATTAATGTTTAAATATTTTATGCTAAGTGAATTTCCATGACAGGTAAATATAACTGAAAGAAAGATATCGTGAGGGCCATTATTTCAAAAACACAATATTCGGTCTTTTGAATTAGTTTGAGCTTACCGTTATGTGTGGATTTAAACATGTTGAACTACTGCTTTTAATGACCCTTGAAACTCCAACAAGTAACGGGGCGTTTGATGGGAGAGATGATGCTCTCAGCCTTTACAGCTGGAACTAATGCATTGCAAAGTGGTCTGGATATAAACTATTGCCTCTGGGTTTTCTGTGGATGAAGCACCCCGACACAAGAAACACAGTAGCGCAGCGGTAGAGCTGCTCAGAATAAAAGGATGCACCTTTAGAAAGGAGATGAGGAGGAACTTCTTTACTCAGAAAATGGTGAATCCACAGGAATTCATGGCCACAGATGGCTGTGGAAGCCAAGTCCTTGGGTATTTTTATGGTAGATATTTATTGGCTCTTGATTAGCAAGGGGGTTGGGGGTTGGGGGTTAGGGGTTATGGGGAGGAGAAGGTTGGAGAATGGGGTTGTGAGGGGAAAAAAAGACCAGCCATGATTGAATGATGGAGTAGACTCTATGGGTCAAATAGCCTAATTCTGCTCTATAAATTATGAACTTTTGTACACGATTGGGATAACATATGGTGGATGAGGAGAGGGAAGGAGAGGAAAGAGAATTGGGTTGAGAGGGAAAGAAAGATCAGTCATGATTGAATGATATAGATTTGATGGGGCGAATGGTCTATTTCTGCTCCTATGACTTGCGAATTTATGAACATGTTTAATGTTTTATGTGTCATTGCTAACTGTCACTGTATGTCATGTTGTCACTTGCGGGCAGAGCACCAAGGTAAATTCCTTGTATGCGAATCAGTCAAACTTAATCATTCATTCATGCATTCATTCATGTATTCATTCATTCATTCATTCATTGTACTACAAATTACCCCTGTGGGCAGATTAGTGGCAAAAGACTAATAGGGGTGTTGCTCGGCATATCGGTGAGGGTATGTTTCAGGGCTACATGGAAACAAGGCAAAGTGGATTGGGGCTAATAAGATTGTTCTGCTGGATTCTGGCAACGATTCAATGAGCTGAGTGTCTCTCTTCTCGTTCTTAATAAGTAACCGGAGATTTCAGTGCTTGTACTACTAAATCTCTGCAAACACAACACAGCCAACACAAGTCAATTTGGCTTAGGTTTATTATTGTCACGTATACCGAGGTAGGGATAAGATTGTTTTGCATGCTATCCAAACAGATCAGATATGCCGTAAGTAAAAAATACAATCATGTCAAACTCAAGCACAAAAGGTAGAGCAAAGGGAAAGTTACAGAGTGTAGAATATAACTCTCAGCGTTGTAGTGCACTAGTTCCATAGACAAAGCTCAATGTCTGCAAGGCAGCACAATGGTAGAGCTGCTGCCTCACAGCGCCAGGGACATGGGTTCGATCCTGACCTGGGGTGCTGTGTGTGTAGGGTTTGCCCGTTCTCTCTGTGACCACATGGGTTTTCTCCTGATGCTCCCGTTTCCTCCCACATCCAAAGGGCATGGTGGTTTGTGAGTTTAATTGGTCTCTGTAAATCGCTTTGTGTTTGTTGGGAGTGGATGAGAAAGTGGAAAAATGCAGAACTAGTGCAATTAGGTGATCAATGGTCAGTATGGGAATCAAACGGCTGAAGGGGCTGTTTCCTTGCTGTTTCTAAGCTAAATCTAAACTAAAGGTGAGACGGACAGTACATTATAAGATAAGAGAGGACCGTTCAGAAGCCATCTGTCACTTCTGCCCGCATATCTCTGGAGAGGGAGCACACGGTATCAATGGGGACTCTAGAGTTCTTCCGTGAATGTTGGTCGCCGCGGGGGGTCGAGTGTATTGTAGATAAAGTTGACAATATTTTACTCTGATAACTGTTTGATTGCAAACTGCCAATGGCAGTCTTGATTTTGTTACTACTCTGTATAATTGAATTAAAACATTTAGGATTATAAAAACAAAAGGTGAGCAGCGGGCCGGGATACTCCCAGTGAGCAGGCCTAACTCGCCCACTGCAGTCGGACGACTCGCCCCTCAGGGCTCCGCGGCCTACGGGGATGCCTGCGCGGAGCGAGTGGTCGAGGCGAGGTGGTCATGTCGGAGCCTCGAGGCTGCGTCAGACCGAGGACGAGGTGGAAGGGCCGCGTCGCCGAGAACTGAGGGGGACCCAGTGTGTTTGGGCGGGGGGGGGTGGGGTGGAACGAGGGGAGCTGCTGAGAACTAAGAGGGACGCAGCATGCGGGGGCCACCGAGAACTAAGAGGGACACTCCCGGTGAGCAGTGAGCCGGGACACTCCCGGTGAGAAGCGGCGTGGAAAGCCGTCGAGAACAAAGGGGGACCCGGCGAAAACTAAGAGGGACCCAGTCAGGGTGAACAACGAAGGGATGAGTATTTTATGTAACTTTTTCAGCTCCTTTGTGGTGACTCTTTTGCATGCAAAAACAAAGAGTTTCACTGCACCAAGCTAGGTACGAGTGACAATAAAGTATCATCTGCCCCTTTTGCCGGACGGGAGCATGTAGATGTATTTATTTGATTCCCTAGATCTCGCCATAACCAACATTTTCTGATTATTTGAATATCTCACTGCAAAATCTGCTCTGTGTTAGAAGTCAGGAAGAGTTTTAAACAGCAACCTTTATTTAAAATAGTCTTATTTCTTGGCATATTTAATGATGACAACTGGGTGAAGTTTGATTAATGTAGCTTAAATGGGTATAATTGCATAAAAGTAAACATCTTTAATCAGAGTGTTCTCGAGTCATAGAGTTATACAGCATGGACACAGGCCCTTCAGCCCAACTCGATCATGCTAACCAAGACGCCCCATCTTAGCTATTCCCATTTGCCTGTGTTTGGTCTACAGTATATTCCTCTCAACCTTTCCTATCCATGTACATGTCCAAGTGTCCTTTAAATGTTGTTGTAATACCTGCCTCAGCTACTTCCTCTCGCAGCTCATTCGATATATCCGCCACCCTCTGTGTGAAAACATTGTCCCTCGGGTTCCTATTAAATCTTGCCTCTCACTTTCAACACATGTCCACTGGTTCTTGATTCTCCATATCCATGGATAAAAGACTCTGTGCTGTCACACCATCTATTCCCCTTATTATTTTATACACCTCTAGACGATCATCCCTTAGCTCCTGCACTACAAGGAATAATGTCCTAGCTTACCAACCTTTCCCTGTAGCTCAGGCCTTCGAGAACTGGCAACATCCTTGTGTATCTTACCGTACTCTTTCCAGGTTGATGTTATCCTTCCTAGAGCAGGGTGTTCAAAACTGAGCACAATGCTCCAAATATGGCCTCAACAACATCTTGTACCATTGTGACAACATTCCAACTTCTATACGCAATACCCTGACTGATGGCCAATGAACCTAAAGGCTTTCTTGTCACACCGTCTTAAGAATGTGGGAGGAAACCGGAGCACCTTTATTTAGAGATACAGGGTGGAAACAGGCCCTTCGGCCAATGAGTTTGTGCCAACTGAGCACCATGTACATTAGCGCTATCCTACACATTAAGGACAATTTCCAACTTTACCAAAGCTAGTTAACCTACAAACCCGTACGTCTTTAGAGTGTGGGAGGAAACTGGGCCCATTGTGTTGCAAGCTTTCTGTAATGACTCCAACACATGTCGGAGAGGCAAATGAGATGGACTCCAATGCAATTCATGGTCCGATTTGCGCACGTCCGATATGTATAAATGCAATTTACATCAATTTAAGAGCATTAGCTGAGGTAATTTGAAATGGCTCAATGTAATTACCATTCAGCTAGTGAATATTATTTCTGCCACAAATCGAAGACAATTGTCAAGAATGTGGAGATTGAATGTGAAAGCAAAAATGGTGTGAATTATAGATAGCTGAAACTGAAATATGCCCGGAAAATCTATCTGCATCTGAGGAGAGAGATGGCACTTTACCTGTTGCGTCATTCCCATTTGATTGAGTTTAATTTATTGTCATGTGTACTAAGGTACTTTTGTTGCATGCTAACCAATCAGCGAAAAGATAATACAATATTACAATCGAGACATTCACATTGTACAGATACATGATAAAAGGAATATTGTGAATAACGTTTAGTACAAGGTAAAATCCAGTTAAGTCCAACCAAAGATTGTCCGAGGGTCTCCAATGAGGTGGATAGTAGCTCAGGACTGCTCTTTAGTTGTTGGTCGGATGTCCTCAGTCCACAATGTTTGACACTCTTCACCAATGTCTCCATCCACAATTCATACATAGAAACATAGAAAATAGGTGCAGGAGGAGGCCATTTGGCCCTTCGAGCCAGCACCACCATTCATTGTGATCATGGCTGATCATCCCCAATCAATAACCCGTGCCTGCTTTCTCCCCATATCCCTTGATTCCAGTAGCCCCTAGAGCTCTATCTAACTCTCTCTTAAATCCATTCATTGACTTGGCCTCCACTGCCCTCTGTGGCAGGGAATTCCACAAATTCACAACTCTCTGGGTGAAATTTTTTTTTCTCACCTCAGTCTTAAATGGCTTCCCCTTTATTCTAAGACTGTGGCCCCTGGTTCTGGACTCGCCCAACATTGGGAATATTTTTCCTGCATCTAGCTTGTCCAGTTCTTTTATAATTTTATATGTTTCTATAAGATCCCCCCTCATCCTTCTAAATTCCAGTGAATACAAGCCTAGTCTTTTCAATCTTTCCTCATATGACAGTTCCGCCTTTCCAGGGATCAATCTCGTGAACCTATGCTGCACTGCCTCTATCACAAGGATGTCCTTCCTCAAATTAGGAGACCAAAACTGTGCACAATACTCCAGATGTGGTCTCACCAGAGCCCTATACAACTGCAGAAGAACCTCTTTACTCCTATACTGAAATCCTCTAGTTATGAAGGCCAGCATTCCATTTGCTTTCTTCACTGCCTGCTGTACCTGCTCGCCAACATTCAGTGACTGGTGTACAAGGACGCCCAGAACTCGCCGCACCTCCCCCTTACCTAACCGAACCCCATTGAGATAATAATCTGCCCCATTGTTTTTGCCGCCAAAGTGGATAACCTCACACTTATCTATATTATACTACATCTGCCATGCATCTGCCCACTCACTCAACCTGTCCAGGTCACCCTGAAACCGCCTAACATCCTCTTCACTGTTCACATTGCCACCCAGCTTTGTGTCATCCGCAAACTTGCTAGTTTGGCTCCTAATTCCCTCTTAAAAATCATTAATATATATGGTAAACAGTTGCAGCCCCAACACCGAGCCTTGCAGCACACCACTCGCCACTGCCTGCCATTCTGAAATGGGCCCGTTCACTCCTACTCTTTGCTTCCTGTCTGCCAACCAATTTTCTATCCATGTCAACACCCTACCCCCAATACCATGTGCTCTAATTTTAGTCACCAGTCTCCCGTGCGGGACCTCTTCAACGGTTTTCTCATAGTCTAGGTACACAACATCCACTGGCACCCCTTCATCCATTTTACTCATCACATCCTCAAAAAATTCCAGAAGATTAGTCAAGCATGATTTCCCTTTCATATATCCATGTTGACTTGGACTAATCCTTTTACCGCTATCCAAATGGCTCATTATTACCTCCTTAATAATTGACCAGCATCTTTCCCACCACCGACGTCAGGCTAACTGGTCTGTAATTCCCCGTTTTCTCTCTCTCGCTCCTTTCTTGAAAAGTGGGATAACATTAGCTATCCTCCAATCCACAGAAACTGATCCTGAATCGATTGAATATTGGAAAATGGTCACCAATGCATCCACTATTTCTACAGCCACCTCCCTGAGGACCCTGAGATGCAAACCATCAGGCCCAGGGGATTTGTCATCCTTCAGTCCCATTAGCCTACCCAATACTATTTCTCGCTTTATGACAATTTCTTTCAGTTCCTCTACCCCCTTAGATCCTCTGTCCTCCAGTACATCTAGGAGATTGTTTGTGTCTTCCTTAGTGAAGACAGATACGAAGTACCTGTTCAACTCTTCTGCCATTTCCTTGTTACCCATAATAATTTCACCCGTGTCTGCCTTCAAGGGACCCACATTTGACTTTCTCCCTTAACATATCTAAAGAAGCTTTTACTGTCCATCTTTATATTCCTGGCCAACTTCCCTTTGTATTTCATCTTTTCAGCCCGTATTGCCCGTTTTGTTTCCTTCTGTTGTCCTATGAAAGCTTTCCAATCCTCTGGCTTCCGGCTACTCTTTGCTGTGTTATACATCTCTTCTTTTAGTTTTATTCTCTCCCTACCTTCTCTTGTCAGCCATGGTTGCCTCCTACTTTCCTTAGAATCTTTCTTCCTTTTTGGAATGGAATACAGTGTCAAGAGAGCGGCCAAAATGATCAAGGAACTTTTCCACCTTCATCATTCCCTCTTCTCCCAGCTCCATTTGGACTGAAGATGCATAAGATTCAACCATAACACACCACCAGATTCAAAAAAAGCTTCTTCCCTACTAAACTCTTGAAACTGACCTGTCATGTTCTCAGGATGAACCCTCAATTCCCAATCTATCTTGTTGTGGCCATAGCACCATTTGTATCTGCATTTTCACTGTGGCTCTACCATTTTATTCTGCACTCTGTTTATTTTCTCTGATGTACACATGTTTGGTGTGATCTGCCTGAATAGCATCCATAGCAAAGGTTTTCCTTTGTATCTCGGTACACCTGATAACAATAAATAAGTCTGAACAAGTGTCTCAACTAGCAACATCATCCATCCATTTTCTCCAGAGATGCTGCCTCACCTGTTCAGTTAGGACAAAGTCAGCATGGATTTATGAAAGGCAAATCATGTCTGACAAATCTTATAGAATTTTTCGAGGATGTAACTAGTAGAGTGGCTAGGGGAGAACCAGTGGATGTGTTATATCTGGACTTTCAGAAAGCTTTCTACAAAGTCCCACATAAGAGATTAGTATGCAAACTTAAAGCACACGGTATTGGGGTGTTCAGTATTGATGTGGATAGAGAACTGGCTGGCAGACAGGAAGCAAAGAGTAGGAGTAAACGGATCCTTTTCAGAATGGCAGGCAGTGACTAGTGGGGTACCGCAAGGCTCAATGCTGGTACCCCAGCTATTTACAATATATATTAATGATCTGGATGAGGGAATTGAATACAACATCTCCAAGTTTGCGGATGACATGAAGCTGGGGGGCAGTGTTAACTGTGAGGAGGATGCAAGGAGGCTACAAGGTGACTTGGATAGGTTGGGAGAGTGGGAAAATGCATGGCAGATGCAGTATAATGTGGATAAATGTGAGGTTATCCACTTTGGTGGAAAAAACAGGAAAGTAGACTATTATCTGAATGGTGGTCGATTAGGAAAAGGGGAGATGCAACGAGACCTGGGTGTCATGGTACACCAGTGATTAAAAGTAGGCATGCAGGTGCAGCAGGCAGTGAAGAAAACGAATGGTATGTTAGCACACATAACAAAAGGATTTGAGTATAGGAGCAGGGAGGTTCTACTGCAGTTGTACAGGTTTTTGGTGAGACCACACCTGGAGTATTGCTTACAGTTTTGGTCTCCAAATCTGAGGAAAGACATTCTTGCCATAGAGGGAGTACAGAGAAGGTTCACCAGACTGATTCCTGGAATGTCAGGACTTTCATATGAAGAAAGACTGGATAGACACGGCTTGTACTCGCTAGAATTTAGAAGATTGAGGGGGGATCTTATAGAAACTTACAAAATTCTTAAGGGGTTGGACAGGCTAGATGCAGGAAGATTGTTCCCAATGTTGGGGAAGTCCAGAACAAGGGGTCACAGGTTAAGGATAAGGGGGAAGTCTTTCAGGACCGAGATGAGAAAAACATTTTTCACACAGAGAGTGGTGAATCTGTGGAATTCTCTGCCACAGAAGGTAGTTGAGGCCAGGTCATTGGCTATATTTAAGAGGGAGTTAGATGTGGCCCTTGAGCCTGAAGGGATCAGGGGGTATGGAGAAAAGACACTTACAGGTTACTGAGTTGGATGATCAGCCATGATCATATTGAATGGCGGTGCTGGCTCGAAGAGGGAGTTCGATGTGGCCCTTGAGCCTGAAGGGATCAGGGGGTATGGAGAGAAGACACTTACAGGTTACTGAGTTGGATGATCAGCCATGATCATATTGAATGGCGGTGCTGGCTCGAAGGGTCGAATGGCCTACTCCTGCACCTATTTTCTATGTTTCTATGTTTCCGTGTTATTCCAGCACTTTATCACCGATTGAGATACAGCACGGAAACAGGCCCTTCCGCACACTGAGTCCGCTCTGACCGGCAACCACCCCATACACTAACCTACACACACTAGGGACAATTTTACAATTTCAAGTAATTCAAGAGATTCAAGAGACATTTATTGTCACATGCACCAATTGGTACAGTGAAATTTGGAGTCACCATACAGCCATACGAATAAAAAAGAACAAAACACTGTACTATTTTAACATAAACATACCCTGCACGGCGGAATCAAAGTTTCCTATTGTGAGGGAAGGCCCAAAGTTCAGTCATCCTCCTCTTTGATGTTCTTTATTTTACACCCGTGGTCGGGGCCTCCCGAGCTCTCCGCTGTCGCCGCTACAGGTGGCCCGATACTCAGGCCCTCTCGCCAGGTTAATCGATATCTGTTATTGGACTGTAAAGAGACCACCCCCATGTGGTTCGGCCCCTCAAGGTCCAGGGACCTATCAAAGCGCTACCACGAGGTCCTGCACTATGACTATGGCTCTATGGCTCTATGACTCTATGGCTCTATGGCTCCTGAACTTTAGTTTTAGCTTTAGAGATACAGTTCGGTTGAGTCCATCAGAAGTAGGGAGGATCGTCGCACATTTCCTTTAATCTCCTCCGCTTCTTTTCTGCTCGGCAACAGAACTGTGCGGCTAATGTTGCGGTAACGGACCGAGCTGGTGTGCTTTCACTTAAGTGGAACAAACAGGAGAGCGGTGAGTGATGGCTGTCAAATCTGGGCACACATCAGCCTAATACGGTAAGCAGCAAAGCTGAAGTGAAACAAATTACCTCACCCTTCTCAATATGAATTTAATTTCCGCTCATTAAATAATTTATCTGATAATAAATAGGCTGCCTTTTGCTGACGCAGTCTCTCCAAGTGTATATCTATAAGTCAGCATGTATTTCTTTCTCTCTCTCAAGACACAAGAGCCCTTTCAGCTAGAAATGAACGCTGAGAGGTTTTACTGTAGCACAGTCCAATTTGGGTATTAATTAGACTAACTCAGACAGTGACAAAGACTCATCTTAAGGCCAGTCCCAACCTGCCCGAGCTTGCAACGCTCTTACTTGGCTAGATTTGACTCATTAATTTATCGAGGCCCTGGAGGGCTAGAATCTAATAGCATTCTCTTAAAACAATTTATTCTTCACCTTCTTTCCAGCATTGAAAGCCTCCTGAGTGTAAGGGGTAGTTTTTTTCGTTACGCTCCCTTGTCTCGTTTGCAAGATTACGGGTCAAGTCCCACAACAGAGATAGATGTAAGGACCGCTGCAACATGTGCCTTCACTCCAGTGCAGTGCTGAGGAAGGTACTAACCCTTTCAGATGCAAAGCTAAACCACCACACTTTCCTTCTGGTTGTAAGAGTTAACATGGTGCCAGTGTAGCTATGGTTAAGTTCATAAGTTCATATGTTCATAAGTTCCAGGAGCAGAATTAGGCCATTTGGCCCATCGAGACTACTCCGCCATTCAATCATGGCTGATCTATCTTTCCATCTCAACCCCATTCTCCTGCCTTCTCCTCATAACTGCTGACACCATTACTAATTAGGAATCCGTCAATCTCCGCCTAAGAAATATCCATTGATTGGAGTCCACAGCTGCCTGTGGCAATGAATTCCACAGATTCACCACCCTCTGACTAAATAAATTCCTCCTCATCTCCTTTCTAAAGGTGTCAAATAAACATAGAAACATAGAAAATAGGTGCAGGAATGCCAACACCGCCATTCAATATGATAATGGCTGAACATCGAAAATCAGTACCCCATTCCTGCTTTCTCCCCATATTCCATGATTCCATTAGCCCTAAGAGCTATATCTAACTCTCTCTCGAATACATCCAGTGAATTGGCTTCCACTGCCTTCCACTGCCTGTGGCAGAGAATTCCACAGATTCACAAATCTGGGTGAAAAAGTTTTTCCTCATCTTAGTCCTAAATGGCCCACCCCTTATTCTTAAACTGTGTCCCATGGTTCTGGACTCCCCCAACATCGGGAACATTATTCCTGCATCTGGCCTGTCCAACCCCTTAAAAAGTATATGTTTCTATATGATCTCTAATCCTTCTAATTTCCAGTGAATATAAGCCCAGTCGATCCACTCTTTCATCATATGTCAGTCCTCTTCGCAGCCTACACTGCCACCCAGCTTTGTGCCATCTGCAAACTTGGAGATGTTACATTTAATTCCTTCGTCAGAATCTTGTCCTTTTATTCTGAGGCTATGGCCTCTGGTCCTAGACTCTCCCACTAGTGGGAACATCCTCTCCATTCTAACCAGGCCTTTCACTATTCGGTAAGTTTCAATGAGGTCTGTGTTAAGCCGACTAAACTCCAGTGAGCACAGGCCCAGTGCCTTCAAACGCCCATCCCACAAGACCCAGCATTATTTAAAATGTGTGAATAAAAATTATTAACCTGAGATGTTAGCACTGTTTCTTTCTCCATGGTCTGATCTGATGAGCATTTCCATTATTTTGTGCCTAGATCCCTACTACAACTAACAGTGCCAGAGACTTGATGCGATTCTGACTACCGATGCTGTCTGTGCAGAGTTTCCATGTTCTCCCTGTGACTGCTTGGATTTTTTTCTGGATGCTTCGGTTTTCTCCCACATTCCAAAGATGTTTGGATTTGAAGATTAATTGGCCTCTAAGTTTCCCCTAATGCATATAGTGCAAGCCAAAGGACCAGTTTGCAGTTTGCTGTATCTCTAAATTAAACTAAACTAAACTAAACTATCTACTCTTTATCATGTTGCTATTTCTAGATTTGTTTTGTGTTTCGTAATTGAAACAAATTACAGTCCAATAAGGTTTTATAATCCCACAAGAAATAATTTTGGTTTAGGTTTAGTTTATTATTGGTACCAAAGCACTTTAAAAACTTGATGCTATCCAATCAAATCAGAAAATATGGTCTGGAGAAAAAAGGTATTTCAGGTTGAGCCCCTTTTCCAGTCTGAAGAAGGGTCCTGACCCGATTCATCACATATCTATTTTCTCCAATGAGTTACTCCAACATTTAGTGTCTATCTTTGGTACAAACCAGCATCTGCTGTTCCTGTATATTTCAGAGAAGAAAAACTATTCCTGAGTCTGGTAAAGCACGTTTTCAAGTTTCTGTACCTTCTGCCTGACTGGAGTGGGGAGAAGAAGGAATGACCCAGGTTGGGAAAGGTCTTGGATTATGTTGTCGTGATGTTGGATTATGTTGCCGAGGTAGCGTGAAGTAGATGAAAACAATGGTGGGAGATCAGGTCAGCGTGATGACTGGGCTACACCTATGACTCTGCAATTTCTTATGGTCGTGGGCAGAGCTGTTCCCAAACCATGCTGTGATCCAACCCGATGGTATGTAACCTATCTGGAATCTACTTGTGTGAAAGTTCTCTTGTTTGAACAACTCATCTCACAAGAGCAACTGGACCTGCTGTCTCACAGATCCAGCAACCCAGGTTCACTTCCATTATGGGGTGCTGTCTGTGAGAAGTTTGCGCATTCTCCCAGTAACTATGTGGGTCTATGCCGGGTATTCTTGTTTCCTCCCACATCTCAAAGTTCATCAGTTCATAAGACATAGGAGCAGAATTAGGCCATTCGGCCCATCGAGTCTACTCTCCAATTCAATCATGACTGATCTATCTTTCCCTCTCAACCTCATTCTCCTGCCTCAGCCCCATAATCCTTGACACCATTACTAATAAAGAATCTGTCAATCTCCACCTTAAAAAAATACCCAATGACTTGGCCTCCACAGCCTATTAATTCCACAGATTCACCACTCTCTGGATGAAGAATTTTCTCCTCATCAGCTTTCTAAACGGCTAAATGTCACTGAACGGCTGCAGAACATTCTGGAGGGGGAGGGTGAACAGCCAGTTGTCGTGGTGCATGTTGGCACCAACGATATAGGTAAAAAAAGGGATGAGGTCCTACAAGGTGAATTTAGGGAGCTAGGAGATAAACTTAAAAGTAGGACCTCAAAGGTAGTAATCTCCGGATTACTACCAGTACCACGGGCCAGTCAGAGTAGAAATAGGAGGATAATGCAAATGAATACGTGGCTTGAAAAAGTGGTGCAAGGGGGAGGGATTCAAATTTTTAGGGCACTGGGACCAGTTCTGGGGGAGGTGGGACCGGTACAAACAGGACGGTTTGCACCTGGAATGGAATGGAACCAATGTTCTTGGGGGAGTGTTTGCTAGTGCTGTCGGGGAGGATTTAAACTAATGTGGCAGGGGGATGGGTACAAGAGCAGAGGCAGGAGGGTGTAAAATGAGGGTAGAAGCATTAGGTAGCAAGGTGAAAGGTAAAAGTGGCAGGCAGACAAAACCAGGGCAAAAATCAAAAAGGGCCACTTTTCAGCAAAATTGTATAAGGGGTAAATGCGTTGTAAAAACAAGCCTGAAGGCTTTGTGTCTCAATGCAAGGAGTATTCGTAATAAGGTGGACGAGTTGAACGTGCAGATAGATATTAATGATTATGATATAGTTGGGATCACGGAGACATGGCTCCAGGGTGACGTAGGCTGGGAGCTGAACATCCAGGGATATTCAATATTCAGGAGGGATAGAGAGAAAGGAAAAGGAGGTGGGGTAGCGTTGCTGGTTAGAGAGGAGATTAAAGCAATGGAAAGGAAGGACATTAGCTTGGAGGATGTGGAATCGGTATGGGTAGAGCTACAAAACACTAAGGGGCAGAAAATGCTGGTGGGTGTTGTGTACAGGCCACCTAACAGTAGCAGAGAAGTTGGGGATGGTATCAAGCAGGAAATTAGAAATGCGTGCGACAAAGGCAAAAACAGTTATAATGGGTGACTTCAATCTACATATAGATTGGGTTAATCAAATTGGCAGGGGTGCTGAGGAAGTAGGATTTTTTGGAATGTATGCGGGATAGTTATCTAAATCAACATGTAGAGGAACCAACGAGAGAGCAGGCTATTTTAGACTGGGTTTTGAGTAATGAGGAAGGCGTAATTAGCCGTCTTGTTGTACGTGCCCCCTTGGGCAAGAGTGACCATAATATGGTTGAGTTCTTCTTTAGGATGGAGAGTGACATTGTTAATTCAGAAACAATGGTTCTGAACTTAAAGAAAGGTAACTTTGAGGGTATGAGACGAGAATTGGCCAAGATTGACTGGCAATTAATTCTAAAAGGGTTGACGGTGGATATACAATGGAAGACATTTAAAGACTGCATGGATGAACTACAAACATTGTTCATCCCAGTTTGGCAAAAGAATAAATCGGGGAAGGTAGTGCATCCGTGGATAACAAGGGAAATCAGGGATAGTATCAAAGCAAAGGATGATGCGTACAAAGTAGCCAGAAAAAGCAGCATACCAGAGGACTGGGAGAAATTCAGAGACCAGCAGAGGAGGACAAAGGGCTTAATTAGGAAAGGAAAAATAGATTATGAAAGAAAACTGGCAGGGAACATAAAAACTGACTGCAAAAGTTTTTATAGATATGTGAAGAGAAAGAGGTTAGTTAAAACAAATGTAGGTCCCTTGCAGTCAGAAACAGGTGAGTTGATCATGGGGAACAAGGATATGGCGGACCAATTAAATAACTACTTTGGTTCCGTCTTCACTAAGGAAGACATAAATAATCTGCCGGAAATAGCAGGGGACTGTGGGTCAAAGGAGGAATTGAGTGAAATCCAGGTCAGTCGGGAAGTGGTGTTGGGTAAATTGAATAGATTAAAGGCCGATAAATCCCAGGGCCAGATAGGCTGCATCCCAGAGTACTTAAGGAAGTAGCTCAGGAAATAGTGGATGCATTAGTGATAATCTTTCAAAACTCTTTAGATTCTGGAGTAGTTCCTGAGGATTGGCGGGTAGCAAATGTAACCCCTCTTTTTAAGAAGGGAGGGAGAGAGAAAACGGGGAATTACAGACCAGTTAGTCTAACATCGGTAGTGGGGAAACTGCTAGAGTCAGTTATTAAAGATGGGATAGCAGCACATTTGGAAAGTGGTGAAATCATTGGACAAAGTCAGCATGGATTTACAAAAGGTAAATCATGTCTGACGAATCTTGTGGAATTTTTCGAGGATGTAACTAGTAGCGTGGATAAGGGAGAACCAGTGGATGTGGTATATCTGGACTTCCAGAAGGCTTTCGACAAGGTCCCACATAAGAGATTAGTATACAAACTTAAAGCATACGGTATTAGGGTTCAGTATTGAGGTGGATAGAGAACTGGCTGGCAAACAGGAAGCAAAGAGTAGGAGTAAACGGGTCCTTTTCACAATGGCAGGCAGTAACTAGTGGGGTACCGCAGGGCTCAGTGCTGGGACCCCAGCTGTTTACAATATATATTAATGATCTGGATGAGGGAATTGAAGGCAATATCTCCAAGTTTGCGGATGACACTAAGCTGGGGGGCAGTGTTCGCTGTGAGGAGGATGCTAGGAGACTGCAAGGTGACTTGGATAGGCTGGGTGAGTGGGCAAATGTTTGGCAGATGCAGTATAATGTGGATAAATGTGAGGTTATCCACTTTGGTGGCAAAAACAGGAAAGCAGACTATTATTTAAATGGTGGCCGATTAGGAAAAAGGGGAGATGCAGCGAGACCTGGGTGTCATGTTACACCAGTCATTGAAAGTAGGCATGCAGGTGCAGCAGGCAGTGAAAAAAGCGAATGGTATGTTAGCTTTCATAGCAAAAGGATTTGAGTACAGGAGCAGGGAGGTTCTACTTCAGTTGTACAGGGTCTTGGTGAGACCACACCTGGAGTATTGCGTACAGTTTTGGTCTCCAAATCTGAGGAAGGACATTATTGCCATAGAGGGAGTGCAGAGAAGGTTCACCAGACTGATTCCTGGGATGTCAGGACTGTCTTATGAAGAAAGACTGGATAGACTCGGTTTATACTCTCTGGAATTTAGGAGATTGAGAGGGGATCTTATAGAAACTTACAAAATTCTTAAGGGGTTGGACAGGCTAGATGCAGGAAGATTGTTCCCGATGTTGGGGAAGTCCAGGACAAGGGGTCACAGCTTAAGGATAAGGGGGAAATCCTTTAAGACCGAGATGAGAAAGACTTTTTTCACACAGAGAGTGGTGAGTCTCTGGAACTCTCTGCCACAGAGGGTAGTTGAGGCCAGTTCATTGGCTATATTTAAGAGTGAGTTGGATGTGGCCCTTGTGGCTAAGGGGATCAGAGGGTATGGAGAGAAGGCAGGTACGGGATACTGAGTTGGATGATCAGCCATGATCATATTGAATGGCGGTGCAGGCTCGAAGGGCTGAATGGCCTACTCCTGCACCTAATTTCTATGTTTCTATGTTTCTATGTTAAAGGAGCAGACTTTTATTCTGAGGCTTTGCCCTCTGGTCCTAGACTCTTGATTCCGTGACTGAATACTACTCTGGTCAAAGACATGCAGTGTGATAGGTAATTTTTTACTGATGTAAAATTAAATCATAGAATCCGTGAGGAGTTTAGTTTTGAGATGCAGTTGCTCATTGAATCCACACTGACCAGTAATCACCCTGTACAATAGTTCTATCCTACACACAAGTGGCAATTTACAATTCACAATAGCAGATCAACCTACAAACCTGTATGCCTTTGGAATGTGGGAGGAAACCGGAGCATCTAGAGAAAACCCACGCAGTCACAGGGAGAACGTACAAACACCATACAGACAGCACCCGTAGTTGGGATCGAACCTGGAGCTCTGCAGCTGTGAGGCAGCAACTCTACCACTGCACCACTGTTCCACCTTACTGGTGGAAATTGGGGAGATTAAAACTGAATTAGTACAGGATTGGTGCTAATGAGTGCTGGATGGTCAGCATGGACTTGATGGGCTGAAGAACCTTTTTCCAAACTGTACGGCTCTATGGTTCTCTATGATTCCATGACTGAATACGACTGGCCAATAATTAATAATGCAGAGGTGCACCTGATTAGTTTCCTCTCTCCTAACATCCCATTCTCTTTTCTGCTCTGGCTCCCTGCCCACCTAAAGTTTCCCCTCCTTGAGCTGCACAAACACAAGCAGAAGACCTAACATTAGAGGGTCAGGCAACATCTCTGGAGGACATGGATAGTTGGTGTTTCAGATCAGTAAGCGTCTTCAGACTGAAGTGTCACCTATCCGTGTCCTCCAGAGATGCGGCCTGACCCAATCAGTTACTCCAGCACTTTGTGATACACTTGTGTTGAGGGATCTAGGATTCTTACGATTTTATTACTTCAAGGATGAGTGGTAATCTGATCGAGGTGTACATAATCATGAGAGGAATAGACTGGGTAAACGCACAGAGTCTCCTGTCCAGAGTAGGTAAATCGAGAACCAGAGGACATGGGTTTAAGGTGAAGAGGAAAGGATTTAATAGGAATCTGAGGGGTCACTTTTTCACACAAAGGGTGGTGGGTGTGTGGGACAAGCTGCCGGAGGAGGTAGTTGTGGCAGGAATTGTCGCAAAATTTAAGAGGCATTTGGACAGGTACATGGATAAAATAGGTTTGGAGAGATATGGGTTAAACGCAGGAAGATGGGATGAGTGCAGATGAGGCATGTTGATCAGAATGGACGAAAAGCCTGTTTCCACGCTGTATGACTCAATGGCTCTGTAAATCTTCTCACACAAAGTTTACATACTTGAGATACAACATGAAAGCATTCAGAAGTAATTTCAGAAAAAAACAACTTTTTGCCGAAACCTATGTTTACATTGAAGACCTTGCAGTGAATTGTAGTGAAAAAGAACGGTCTGAAAAGACGGCAAAACCTATTGCCAATGAAGGGACTGCAATTCTGCATCAAATAGATTCTTCGCAACCTTTCACTTAAAGCTAGCTGTTGAGGAAAATCTATTACATTACTTCACCATAATCTTTTTTTTATGATATTTGATCCCCTGTATACAGACCACAGAATTATCTGCTTTGGAAAGCCGAGAAATCTACAGTATGTTTAATTCTTGGAGAATTGGTGCAGGGCGAATTGCTTTACACATCCGTGCAGGTTCATGGAACATAAAAGAAGGAAAGGATTTTGGTTTCTGCTTAAATTTAATACGTCCTCGTGTCATTTCAGCTTTCTTTCCAACCTGTTCATTGTTTTGGAAGTGTAGGAAGGAACTGCAGATGCAGGTTTACACCAAAGATAGCCACAAAATACTGGAGTATCTCAGCGGGTCAGGCAGCATCTCTGGAGAAAAGGAATAGGTGACATTTCGGGTCGAGACCTTTCTTCAGCCTGAGAGTTAGGGGAGAGGGAAACTGGAGGTATGAAAAGGTACAGAACAAATCACAGCCGACACTGATGTCTCTATAAAGATGGAGCCCACAATGGTCCATTGTTAGCTGTGGAAGAGATGATAATGAAGGGATACAAACAGTGATATTGGCACGACGGACATCTGTATAACTCGTTATCACCCACCCATAACCAATAATGGACTATTGTGGGCTCCACCTTGCATTGAACATTATTTCATTTTGCATTCAGTTGTCTTATGTACCTTCTATATCTTTCATTCCCCTTTTCCCTGACTCTCAGACCGAAGGAGGGTCTCGACCTGAAACATCACCTATTTCTTTTCCCCAGAGATGCCGCCTGACCCGCTGAGATACTCCAGCTTTTTAGACAATACACAATAGGTGCAGGGGTAGGCCTGCATCAAGCCAGCATCCCCATTCACTATGATCATGGCTGATCATCCACAATCAGTAACCCGTTCCTGCTTTCTCCCCATATCCCTGGACTCCGCTATCTTTAAGAGCTCTATCCAACTCTCTCTTGAAAGCATCCAGAGAATTGGCCTCCACTGGCTTCTGAGGCACAGAATTCCACAGATTCACAACTCGCTGGGTGAAAAGGTTTTTCCTCATCTCCGTTCTAAATGGCCTACCCCTTATTCTTTAATGGTAGCCCCTGGTTCTGGACTCCTCCATCATTGGGACCATGTTTCCCTTAATAATCGTATTTCAATATCCTCTCATCCTTCTAAATTCCAGTTTATATAAGCCCAGTCGCTCCATTCTCTTAACATATAACAGTCCCGCCATCCCAGGAATTATCCTTGTGAACCTACGCTGCACTCCCTCAATAACAAGAATGTCCTTCCTCAAATTTGGAGACCTAATCTGCACACAATACTCCAGGTGTGGTCTCACTAGGGCCCTGTACAACTGCAGAAGGACCTTGTTGCTCCTATACTCAACTCCTCTTGTTACGAAGGCCAACTTGCCATTATCTTTCTTCACTGCCTGCTGTACCTGCATGCTTACTTTCAGTGACCGATGAACAAGTAACCCCCAATCTCATTGTACTTCCCTTTTCCCAATTTGACACCATTCAGATAATAATCTGCCTTCCTGTTTTTGGCACTAAAGTGGATAACCTCACATTTATCCACATTAAACTGCATCTGCCATGCATCTGCCCACGCATCCAGCCTGCCCAAGTCACCCTGCATCCTCATAGTATCCTCCTCACAGTTCACACTGTCACCCAGCTTTGTCTCATCTGCTAATTTGCTAATGTTACTTTTAATCCCTTCTTCTAAATCATTAATGTATATTGTAAATAGCTGCGATCTCACCACCGAGCCTTGCGGTACCCCACTAGTCACTGCCTGCCATTCTGAATGGGACCCATTTATCCCTACTCTTTGTTTCCTGTCTACCAATCATTTTTCTATCCATGTAAGTATCCTACCCCCAATACCAAGTGCTCTAATTTTGCGCACTAATCTCCTTTGTGAGATCCGATCAAAGGCTTTCTGAAAGTCCAGGTACACTACAACCACTGGCTCTCCCTTGTCCATTTTCCTAGTTACATCATCAAAAAATTCCAGAAGATTAGTCAAGCATGATTTCCCCCTCGTAAATCCATGCTGACTCAGACCAATCCTGTTAATTCTATATTCGGTTCAAACCAGCATATGCTGTTCCTTCCTACACATCTAGCAAGACGACTAGGATGTGGGAGAGATGGGGAGCGAGGGAAAGTAATGGTTACTTGAAATTTCAGTTACTCCAGCATTCTGTGTCTCTCTTCAGCGAATGTTACTTTGCCATTAATCTCGGAAGGAGTTGATTCTTAATTTTGGTGAAGGCTCCTTGGGACAAGCGGGGTTCCTTGCATAACCTTATAAATATGAACAGAGCTTGCATCCTTCAAAATTGTGAGGGTTCTGAGAAAGTTGACGAATGAAATTCTTTTCTGTCACAAAAAGCATTCAATTCGAGAGGACTGGGATATAAAAGAACGGATGTAAAATTGAAGTTTTATAAGGCACATTTGCCGCAGTTTAGTTTAGAGAAAAAGCGTGGAAGCAGGCCGTTCAGCCCACCGAGTCCATGCCGATTAGTGATCCTCATCACTAGGGATCTAGTACAATGGGATCTGGGGGTCCTTGTTCATTAGTCAATGAAAGCAAGCATGCAGGTACAGCAGACAGTGAAGAAAACGAATGACATGTGGGCCTTCATAACAAGAGGAGTTGAGTATAGGAGCAAAGAGGTCCTTCTGCAGTTGTACAGAACCCTAGTGAGACCACACCTGGAATATTGTGTGCAGTTTTGGACCTTTAATTAGAGGAAGGACATTCTTGCTATTGCGGGGGTGCAGCGTAGGTTCACAAGGTTAATTCCCGGCATGGTGGGACTGTCATATGCTGAGAGAATAGAGCGGCTGAGCTTGTATATACTGGAATTTAGAAGGATGAGAGGATATCATTGAAACATATAAGATTATTAAGGATTTGGACACGCTAGAGGCAGGAAACATGTTCCCGATTTTGGGGGAGTCCACAACCAGGGGCCACAGTTTAAGAATAAGGGGTAAGGCATTTAGAAAGGAGATGAGGAAATACTTTTTCACACACAGAGATGTGAGTCTGTGGAATTCTCTGCCTCAGAGGATGGTGGAGGTCGGTTCTCTGGATACTTTCAAGAGAGAGCTTGACAGGGCTCTTAAAGATAGCAGAGTCAGGGGATATGGGGAGAAGGCAGAAACGGGGTACTGATTGTAAGTAAGTAAGTAATTACGTTTATTGGCCATGTATTCACATACAAGAAATTTGCCTTGGTGCTCCACCAACAAGTAACGTGACATACAGTTACAGTTACGAATGACTCAGAAAACACTAAACATTAATAATAATAAAACATTAATGATAAAACACCATTGATTAAGCATGTGAACCAACAAAATACCAGATCAAAGGGAGGCTACAGATTTTTGGCTGTTGAGTAGAGCAACTACTCTTAGATAAAAACTGTTTTTATGTCTGGCTGTGGCAGCTTTGACAGTCCGGAGTCGCCTTCCAGAGGGAAGTGATTCAAAGAGTTTGTGGCCAGGGTGAGAGGGGTCAGAGATGACCTTGCCCTCCCGCTTCCTGGCGCTTGCAGTGTACAGTTCATCAATGGAGGGAAGGTTGCAGCCAATAATCTTCAAGGCTGATCGGACTATTCGCTGCAGCCTCCAGGTGTCGTACTTGTTGGCTGAGTCAAACCAGACCATTATGGAGAAGGTGAGAACAGACTCTACGATGGCCGTGTAGAATTGGACCATCATTGCCTGTGGCAGATTGTGCTTCCTCAGCTGCCGCAGGAAGTACATCCTCTGTTGTGCCTTTTTGACTGTGGTCGATGGTAGCCCCCCACTTAAGGTCCTTGGAGATGATGGTTCCCAGGAACTTAAAAGACTCCACTGATGTGACTGTGGTGTTGTTGATGGTGAGTGTGGTGAGGGGAAGGGGAGCTCTCCTAAAGTCTACAATCAATTCCACTGTCTTAAGCGCATTGAGCTCTAGGTTGTTGCTATGGCACCAGGATGCCAGCTGTGACACTTCCTGTCTCTAGGCAGATTCCTCCCCATCCTGGATCAGTCCAATCAGGGTTGTGTTGTCTGCAAACTTGAGAAGGTTGACAGAGGTGTCTGTGGAGGTGCAGTCATTGGTGTAGAGAGAGTAGAGGAGAGGAGAGAGTACGCAGCCTTGCGGTGCTCCTATGCTGAGTGTTTGCGGGTCCGAGATGTGCTTTCCCAGCCTCACATGCTGCTTCCTGTCTGTCAGGAAGTAGGTGATCCTCTGACATAGGGGTTCAGACAAAATGGATGATCAGCCATGATCCTATTGAATGGTGATGCTGGCTCGAAGGGTCGAAAGGCCTACTCCTGCACATGTTGTCTATTGTCTCATACACCAGCATTATTCTGCACACTAAGGACAATTTACATTTTTTTTTACCAATGCTAAATTAATCTACAAACCTATATGTCTTTTGAATGTGGGATGAAATGGAGCACGCAGGGAAAATCCACGCTGTCATGGGGAGAATGTACAAACTCCGTACAGTATGGTGATCAGGTTCGGGCCTCAAGAGGTATGTGCTGGCTTTGGAGAGGGTCCAGGGGAGGTTTACGAGAATGGTCTTGGGGATGATTGGGTTAATATATGAGGAAAGTTTGACTGCTCTGTGCCTGTACTCGCTGGAGTTCAGAAGGATGTGGGGGGGTTCTAACTGAAACTTACCGAGTAATGAAAGGCCTGGATAGAGGGAACATGGAAAGAATGCTTTCACTGATGGGAGAGTTTAGAACCTCAACCTCAGAATAAAAAGACATACCTTTAGAAAGGAGATGAGGGGGGATTTATTTAACAAGAGGCTGATTAATCTGTGGAATTCATGGCACCAAGCATTTCTGGAAGCCAAGTCATTTGGTATTTTTCAAATGGAGATTGATTAGTTCTTGATTTGTAAGGGTGGCATAAGGTTATCGGCAGGAGAATAGTGGTTAGAGGGAAAGATAGATCAGACATGATTAAATGGTGGAGTAGACTCAATGGGCCAAATGGGCCAAATTATGCTCCTAATACTTTTGAACGGATGAACTTGTGAACTGTCTCCCATCACCAAATTCCCAAGAACAAAGGAGATACAGAGAGTGGTAGACTCTGACCAGGCCATCACAAGTACAGACCTCCCCACCATCAATGGAATCTGTAGAAGGCGCTGCCTCATCAACAAACTATATCACTCTCGCCACACACTTATTTCCTTCTTACCATTCTGAATAAGGCCCAGGCATCTGAAAATGTGACCACCTACAAAGCATAGCTTGTACAGTATATGTACTATGAAATGGGTGCACTGTGGAAACAGGCCCTTTGACCCACCGAGTCAACACTGACCATCGTTCACCCCTTCACACTAGTTCTATGTTATCCAACTAGCGCATCCACTCCCTCCACACTGGGGGCAATTTACAGAGGTCAATTAGTCAAAGTCAAAAAGTCAAGTCAAAAGAGTCAAAGTCAAAAGAGTTTATTGTCATGTGTCCCTGACAGGACAATTAAATTCTTTCTTTGCATAGCACAACAGAACATAGTAGGCATTGACTACAATTATATACGTAAATACACACATTAATTAATAAATTAATAAAGTGCAAATAACAGATGGAGGGGTATTAATGTTCAGAGTTTTGTCCGAGCCAGGTTTAATAGCCTGATGGCTGTGGGGAAGTAGCTATTCCTGAACCGGGTTGTTGCAGTTCTCAGGCTCCTGTACCTTCTACCCGAAGGTAGCAGGGAGATGAGTGTGTGGCCAGGGTGGTGTGGGTCCTTGATGATGCTGCCAGCCTTTTTGAGGCAGCGACTGTGGTAGATCCCCTCGATGGAAGGAAGGTCAGAGCCGATGATGGACTGGGCAGTGTTTGCTACTTTTTGTCGTCTTTTCCTCTCCAGGGCACTCAAGTTGCCGAACCAAGCCACGATGCAACCGGTCAGCAAGTTCTCTACTGTGCACCTGTAGAAGTTAGAGAGAGTCCTCCTTGACAAACCGACTCTCTCGTAATCTTGCACATCTTTGTGACGTGGGAAGAAAATGGAGCACCTGAAGGAAACCCACGTGTTCACAGGGTGAACGTGCAAACTCCATGCAGACAGCACCTGAGGTCGAACCTGGGTCTTTGGCGCTGTGAGGCAGCAGCTCTACCAGCTGAGGCACTGTGCCACCCAACATTGCCTCTTCCCAAAAATCATCAGGTTCTTGAACACTACACAATACTAACATCAACTATGAACCACTATGAACTCTTTTTTATTGCTCGGAAGTATTCGGGGTTTTTTGCATATGTTTTGGCTATTAATTTACTGATTTTGGTTTATTATATATTATCTATATGTATTATATTTGCAGGGCTGTTTAAGAATACAGTGTGGATACAGGCCTTTCTGCCCTACTTCTTTAGAAGGCTTAGGAAGTCAGCATGTCCCCAACAACTCTCACCAACTCCTACAGATGCGCTGTAGAAAGCGTTTTATCGGGTTGCATCACAGCATGGCTCAGTAACAGCTCCAACCAAGACTGCTACAAATTGCAGAGAGTTGTGGACGTAGCCCAGACCATCACGCAAACCAACTTCTCTACCATTGACCATCTACACTTCACGTTGCCTCGGCAAGGCTACCGACATAATCAAGGTCGGGTCTCTCCCCGGTCCCTACCTCTTCTTCCTTCTCCATTCAGGCAAGAGCTACAGAAGTGTGAAAACACGTGCTTACAGATTCAGGGACAGTTTTTTCCCAGTAGTTATCAGGCAACTGAAATATTTCACCACCAACTAGAGAGCAGTCCTGAGCTACTATCTACCTCATTGGAGACCCTCAAACTATCTTTGTTCAGACTTTACTGGACTTTATCTTGCACAGAACATTATTTCCTTTCTCCTGTATCTGTCCATGAGGATGGCTCAATTGTAATTGTATAGTCTTTTTGCCTCAGATCTTGAAGCTATCAACCATCTCTACTCCTACACCATCAATGTATACCAGGGTATGTACACAGCTTGGTAAGTGTAATAATAAGAGGAGCATTAAACCACTGAACTTTGGGCTAGTTTTCCCAGGATCTGGTGGTTGGCTGCTTTCATTCTTACTTTTGCATAAAAGTAAGAAGGGAAATCTTCACAGGGTTTCCAAATAGACTGCCTCATAGGCTTCGATGCTAATTTAAATTGTCACCCTCAGATAAATATAACCCTATTCTCAGCACTGGCTGGGAGTACTCAATATCCCAACGTGACAATTCCTTTTTTACCCCTTCCAATTACATAGCAAGGCTAATCTTAGCCTGGCTTTACAAGTTGAAGTAAAACTAGCTCAACCGAGACCTTTCGAAGGACTTCTCACTTTTGCACAAAATAAATGTTGATGTTAATTATTTCTGTTTGGCTTCAATTACTCAGATTTACATTTAGTAGTGCAACACAATTTGGTCATTTTTAATCTGCAGGTTATATATAAAAAGGCGATTGCATATAAACCAGACAACTGTTTTAAACATGCTCGTATTAAATTGCAGCGGACAAATTAAATGCTCTGCTTAGGCAACAATCCTCTCACAGTTGGTTACCACGTGCCTTTAGTGTAGAATCCCACTACAAGTCCCCAAAAAAGAATGTTCCATTGGTTGGCAGGAACTCACCGAAGGCTTGTCGGTTGGCGGGACTGGGAATCTGCCCAAAGTCTCAGCTGGAGACGTCAGATGCAAGTGGCGATAGGAGGGTGAACCCGGTTAATACCTCCAGAGGCTTCAAGGTCGGCTGTCGGAGATGCCGCTGGGACGCAAAGATGGTGAGGAGTGTAGAGGGACGTCGGTTCGCGAGAACAGCTCCAGTACAGCGCCTATATGTGTGATATATGCAAAATGAATTTCACTGTGCAGTTGCATATGTCACAAATAAACACCACTGGAAAAATAGGCACACAGAAGGCTGCAGAACTGGCAAAGTCCTGAAGTGCAAGGTATAGAGGGGTTTTTTTTACGAGGATGTTGCCAGGACTCGAGGGCGTGATTTAAAGAGAGAGATTGGGCAGGCTAGGACTTTATTCCTTGGAGAGCAGGAGAATGATGGGGTGATCTTATAGAGGTGTACAAGATCATTAGGGGAAAGGATAGAGTAAAGATAGACACAATGTGCTGGAGTAACTCAGTGGGTCAGGCAGCATCTCTGGAGAAAAAGGATGGGTGACGTTTTGGACTGGACCCATCCTCAAAATGAAGGTAGGGGTTGGGGGAGGCGAGAAAGACCAGATCAAATCTGAATATTTTATCCAGTGTCGTGCAATCAAGAACCAGAGGGCATTGGTTTAAGGTGAGTGGAAAATACTGAATTGGAACCTGAGGGGAAAATTGTTTACACAGGGTGGATGGGTGTATAGAACGTACTGCCAGAGACGGTAGTTGAGAAATGTGCAACAACACTTAAAAGACATTTGCACAGGTAGTGAATGAAAAGGTTTAGAGGGATATGGGCCAAATGCATGCATGTAGGACTAGTGTAGATGGGGCATCTTGGTTGGCATGGGCAAGCTGCTTATATACTTTAGGGCTATATGACTCTATATGGAGCACGAACTTGGAAAGGAGTTTAACTTAGTTTGGCATAGACTTTGTGGACCTGTTCACTCTCAAGAATCCTTTCTTACAGATAACATATTAAAAGATATTCTGTCTCCCCATTGAAATTGGTGTTGAAAAACATAAGCAATAGAAGCAGTAGAAGGTCAATTGTTTCCTCAGAGCAAATCCTCCATTCAATAAGATCTTCATGAACGGGGCAGCATGGTGGCGCAGCAGTAGAGTTTCTGCCTTACAGCGCCAGAGACCCTGGTTCAGTCCTAACTACGGATGCTGTCTGTACGGAGTTTGCATTTTATCCCTGGGACTTCCCCGGATGCTCTGGTTTCCTCCAATATTCCAAAAACTTAATTGGCTTAGGTAAATTGTAAAATCGTCCCTGGTCTGTAGGATAATGCTGATCTACAGGGTGATTGTTGGATGGTGCAGACTCGGTTAACCGAAGGGCCTGTTTCAGTGCTGTGTCTCTAAAGTGAAAATCTCTAAAGTAAAGACTGGTGTTCAAACTGTTCTGAGCCCAGATCCCCTGAATACTTTAATAGCCAGCCGTCTGCGGATCCCTGTTCTGAATGCAGTTGAAGAAATCATAGAGCCACAGAACCATACAACACGAAAACAGGCCCCTCAGCCTAACCTGTCCATGTTGACCAAGACTCTTCATTTAAACTAGTCCCTTTTGCCCACATTTGGCCCATGTGCCTCTCAACCTTTCCTAACCATCGACCTGTCCAAGTACCTTTTAAATACTGTCATAGTACCTCCTATGGCAGACAGGCAAAAAGGAAATTTCCAATGCTGCCAAGTGGGATTAGCACAGATTAGCATCTTGCTTGGCATGGACAAGTTGGGTTAAAGTCACGGTACTGTACAATTCTGTGACTATGGCTCCATGAATTAATTTTGGAGAATCTCCTATTTTTGCATCTACTACCTACACAGTAGGAGCAATTTACAGAGGCCAATTAACCAACAAACCTGCACATTTTAGGGATGTGCGAGAAAACCGGAGGGCCCAGAGGAAACCCACGTGGTCACAGGGAGAACGTGCAAACTCCACACAAACAACACCTGAGATCAGGATCGAACCTGGATCTCTGGCGCTGTAAGGCTGTAACTTTACCACGCGCACCACAGTGCCCCACACAAATATAAGACATTCGTCTTTTCTGTGAGATTTTGGGATGAACCTTTGTGTGTTTTGGCGGAACCATTTATTACACTATTGCAGCAAATAAAATCAAACTATTTTCATTTTAGGTGCTGCCATAGGTCACACTTTTTAATGGTAAATGAATGCTTTTGCTAATAACTTCTGCTGGGTTTGTTTGACCCGAACCACTTAATGAATGATTCAGCAGTTTGTGGTACCAACGTTTGCAAATTGTCTGCTTTTATCTGCAGTTTATAAAAGAATCTCTAATCCTAGCCTAATGTGATTATATACAGTATAAGCAGCTAGTGCACTAAAAAGGCTCACTAATGCAGTTCTGTTGACTGAGATCATTTTATCAGTGGGAAGACTAGAGCTTCATTTAAAATGTGACATCAGTCCTTAAATGTTTTTATTTTTTAATATCATCACCATCATTGTCGTTGAAAACATTAGTGACGCAGTGGTGCTGCATTCCAACGGAAATATACTGCACAGGAATTGCATCATAAGGGAGATTAGGCCACATTTTGAGTATTGCGCACAGTTTTGGTTGCCCCATTACTGGAGGGATGTGGAAGCTTTGGAAAGATGTTTCATAAATTCATAAGTTATAAGTGCATAAATAGGCCATTCGGCCCATTGGCTTCAATCCACTATTCAATCATGACTATCTTTCCCACTCAATCAGTTCTCCTGCCTTCTCCCCATAACCTCTGGTGGCCGGACTAATCGAGAATCTGTCAATCACCGTATTGAAAATATCCATTGGCCATGTGTGGTAATGAATTCCACAGATTCACCATCCTCTGACAAAAAAAAAATACTCCCCATCTCCTTTGTAAAGGTACATTATTTATTTTGGGGCTATGCCCTCTGGTCCAAGACCAGGGCTCGCACTTAACTTTTTTTCCCTGTTGCCAGCCGGGCAACCTTGTCAGCTTTTTAGGTTGCCAAATGACAGCTTAGGTGGTCATTTAAGATGGCTTGCATGACACGTGCGATAATGTGCTCGGACAAAGTGCGCAGTTACCAGTAGGAATTATGGTCAATGAAGCATTCACATAGTATTTCTGCTTCAAATAAAGTCACAAACTAAACATATTCACAAATCAAGACATGAAAGTTACCACAATGACATGCAGCAGTATCTCAACTCTTTTTACACATTGCAATTTCTATAATTTCTTTCCACTTCCAAACAAAAATGTGATTAGATTATTCAGCGTATGATCAACTTTTGTCAATAAATCCTGGACCATTATAACATATATGCTTAACCATGCACACTATAGATTGATGCAAGCATGTTTTCTGTGAAGGACCGAAAATTACCATGACATGGCCATAGCATGGGTCGTTATTGTTATTGGCACAGAAACACTCTGGCTTCCCACATAATTTATCCATAACAAAATATACAGGTTGCAAAGACATTTCTAAAGGCATTTTATGATAATAGCTGTTAAAACCGACTTCACCCATCTGACAGGTTAAACATTACACTAACTGACATGAGATGGCCAAAGGACATAACTGTAGCAAATGTTCTTTTGGTAATATGTTTAAAGGTGTCAAACAAATAATAACGTTGGGAATTAAAACACATTTGATTGCAATCCATTATCAAACATAGTCAATGTTCGCTCTGAAGATCATGAAGCACAATAGGGTCAGGGGGTGTGTGAATCAGTGCGGGGTGAACTCCAACCCGATCTCCCGGTGGCTCAGCACTTCAACTCCCCCTCCCATTCCGTATCCGACGTCTCTGTCCTGGGCCTCCTCCACGGCCAGAGTGAGCAACACCGCAAATTGGAGGAACATCATCTCATATTTCGCTTGGGGAGTCTGCATCCTCTGGGCTTGAACACTGAATTTTCTCAATTTTGTTAACCCTTGCTGTCTCCTCCCCTTCCCACCTCTCCCTCAGCTCCCGGGCTCCGCCTCCTCCTTTTTCCTTTCTTCCCCCCGTCCCCCCCCCCACTCCCATCAATCTGAAGAAGGGTTTCGGCCTGAAACGTTGCCTATCTCCTTCGCTCCTTAGATGCTGCTGCACCCGTTGAATTTCTCCAGCCTTTTGTGTACCCGGGGTGGATAAATGGTGGGGGGGGGGGGGCGGTGGGGGGGGGGTGGGGGGGGGGGGGTTGGGGGGGGGGGGGTTGAGAAGGCAATCGGTGCGGAATGGATGGATTGAGGCAGGTGAATTAGTACGTGTTGGTTGGAGTATGTAAAATTGTGAGGGGAGAGCACAGGGGATGTCAGTGGTGTTGAATGGGGGGATCAGTATGGGATGGATGGGGGGGGGATCATTACAGGATGAATGGGTGGATCACTACAGGATGAATGGGGGGATTACTACAGGATGAATGGGGGTAGAGATAAATGCTGGAGAAATTCAGCGTTCTTGAATGGGGGGATCAAGTTAGATGGGTGGGGGGGGGGGAATCAGCACAGGATGAATGGGGGGGATCAGTACGGGATGAATATGGGTGGGGGGGTCAGAGTGTGGATCGGAGAGTCTGTGCAGGATGAATGGAGAATCAGTACAGGGTGATTGAAGGGATCAGTACAGGATGCAAGAGGGGATCAGTACAGGATGAATGGAGAATCAGTAAATGATGAATGGGAAGATCACTACAGGATGGATGGGGGGATTGGTGCAGGTTAAATGGAGGGTGGGTCAGTACGGGATGAATGGATGGATTAGTGCAGTATGAATGGGAGAAGAGGATGGATGTGAAGAGGGGCAGTACAGGATGAATTGGGGGTCCAGTGTAGGATGGATGGGGGGGGGGGGGGGGGTGGCAGGAGAATCAATGCGAGGTGGGTAGGGTCATGAATAGATTGGGGGGGGGGTAGATGGGGAGGGGAGCACAGGGGATGTCAGTGAGGGAGGACTGAATAGAGGAGGGATGGAGAGGGATCCCAGGATAAGAGGGGTGGAGGGGGCGTACAAGAGAGAGAGAGAGGGGGGGAGGGGCAGAGGAGGTGGGGAGGAAGGAAGTCAGCGCTCACTGGACAACATCGCCCCTCTGCCTTGGCCGTCCCTGTCCAACGCCAAAATGCCGGCGCCAAAGACGTTGGCGGTTGGGATCATCCCGCAACCGCCTCCCCTCCTTCGCCAGCCGGCAGGAAGGTGCGGGGACAAGCGTTGCAGCTCAAAGATCCTATAGCTATAGGATCTTTGGTACAGCTGTTTTAGGCAGCGGAAGGAGACCTCCCTCTCCCTCTCCCTCTCTCTCTCTCCCTCCCTCCCTCCCTCCCTCTTCCCGGCCTCGACATGCGAGAGGGATTAGAAACATAGAAACATAGAAAA
Source organism: Okamejei kenojei (assembly GCA_035221665.1). Lineage (NCBI taxonomy): Eukaryota > Metazoa > Chordata > Chondrichthyes > Rajiformes > Rajidae > Okamejei > Okamejei kenojei. The sequence continues at coordinate 50,077,130 of CM069141.1, forward strand.
TAGGTGCAGGAGTAGGCCATTCGGCCCTTCGAGCCTGCACTGCCATTGAATATGATCATGGCTGATCATTCAACTCAGTATCCTTTACCTACTTTCTCTCCATACCCCCTGATCCCTTTAGCCACATGGGCCACATCTAACTCCCTCTTAAACATGGCCAATGAACTGGCCTCAACCACCTTCTGTGGCAGAAATCTCCAGAGACTCACCACTCTCCGTGCGAAAAATGTTTTCCTCATCTCGGTCCTAAAGGAATTCCCCCTTATCCTTAAACTGTGACCCCTTGTTCCGGACCTCCCCAACATCGGGAACAATCTTCCTGCATCTAACCTGTCCCAACCCCTTAAGAATTTTATAAGTTTCTATAAGATCCCCCCTCAATCTTCTAAATTCTAGTGAGTGCAAGCCGAGTCTATCCAGTCTTTCCTCATATGAAAGTCCTGACACCCCAGGAATCTGTCTGGTGAACATTCTCTGTATCCCTCTATGGCAAGAATGTCTTTCCTCAGATTTGGAGACCAAAACTGTACACAATACTCCAGGTGTGGTCACACCAAAACCAGTACAACGTCGTTAACGGATTTGAAAGCAGCGGCTGTTATCAGGGCGATAGCGACCGCTGCTTGCAAATCCGCCAACGGCGCTTGCAAAACAACACCTCTCGCATGGCGAGTCCGGGAGGAGGGCGGGAGGGAGAGTAAGTCCACCTTCAGCCGGGCGGGGTGCGGGAGGAGGAGGCAGTGGAGCCGCTGTCGCGGACACTATGACCACGGTGACCCGCAAATATCCTCTCCCACATCTACTCTATATAAACCAGTATCTGCTTGCTGACTCGGCGTAATTATTTAGTAAGTTTCAATGTGGTTCCCCCTCATCCTTCTAAACCAGGGGTGGGGAACCTGCAGCCTTGAGGCCGCATGTGGCCTTTAGGCCATTAAGTGTGGTCTTTTGAATGAATCCAAATTTTGTCGAACAAATACTTTTATTTTTATTAAAATGTTTTTCTTCGTCTTTATTTTAATCTTAAAATGAATGTATTTAAAATACCAAAGAGTAAAAGAATATTCAACAAAATAATCCTCCCCGACTGACAGCCACAATTAAAACTTTAGTAAGCCACGAGGGCTATTTTACTTCGGAGTCATGTGAGTGACTACGTGAAGAAGGCCGTCAGCCCGCATGCGCGTCATTACATCTCACGCATGGCGCGCGACTGGCAGGCAGGTGCGCTGCCCCTCCAGCGGTAAGTTTCAAACCTGAAGGTAAGTTTCAAACTTATTTTTCTGGTTGTGCTTTTACCTTGCAGGAAGCTCCCTACAGAATTCCTGCTGGATGTCGTTCCGGGGAAACCCAGCTGCGGAGCCGCGGGAAATCCCGGCTCCGCGAGGGGAACCCAGCTCACGGACAACCCGGCTGCGGAGACAGCGGGGTATCCCGGCTCCGCGAGGGGAACCCAGATCGGGGGGGAAACCCGGCCATGGTGTCCGCCGGCTGCGGAGGCCCCAGGATATCCCGGCTCCGTGGGAAATACCGGCTCGGCAGGCCAGTTAACATTGAAATAGTCTGACCAGGAGGATTCACCTCCTGCAGTGGGAGCGTCTTCGGATATTTCTTTGCCGGATAGAGCATCTCATGGAGAGATGCTCCACCTGATACTCCAAGGAAGGGAGTAATATCAGCGTGGGTCTCTGGGGCCTGCGGCAGCGCCTGGTACAGGGCTGCATTATATCTCCCGCTCTGAGGAGGGGAGCTCGGCAGTCGCAGTTTGGTGGTATGTCGTGAGGGAACTTTCCACGACACGCCAACTGCGTGACAGGGACCTGCAGCAGCGCCTGTTGCAGGGCTGCATTATATCTCCCTCTCTGAGGAGAGGAGCATAGGCAGTCAGTGTGTGACTGGCTCCAAATTCAGAAGTATGTCCGTGAAACATACTGGAGGGCATGCATGAGGTCAGAATTCTGTCATGGCATTAAGGATTGCGATATCCACGCAAACGGAGGAGCCGCTGCAAGGAAAAGTTGGCTTCCAGCCTATGGCAGAAAACCTGGAGCTTGGTAAGCATCTATGACCTCACGTCACATCATTACAGAGTGCCGGCAGTGAAAGCGCTTTCTGGGAGCGCGAGGCCAGCAATGTCCAGCCGCCGAATCTTCTCCTTGGAGAAGACCTAGCCAAACAGGCAAGAAACTTGGATGAGGTAGTGAAGCTGTCAGACAGGTCAAGGTACCTACGACAAGCAAAAGCCTCACTGTTGCAGCGACTACACCCCGATGCCTCCATCGGCAGTAAGTGGTTCATTGAAGCTGGTGGCAGCTTGAAAGCTGATCCTCTGGGCAGAGGTCTTTTAGGCCAATGCCCAAGCCGGCCCTGAGGGCATGTGGTAATAGATTACACTGTTTTGCACGTATGTCGAGATATTGGGCCACCCTCGATTAACTCACATTCACATGTGCAGTATAATTTTTAAATGGGAAACTTTGTTACTATCTAATAACTGATATTCAATAGGATACTTTATGGCATGCATCGATCTCAAAGATGCACACTATTCAGTTCCCATTCACAGGATTCACCGAAGATATTTGGAATTTAGCTGGATGGGCAACGATAGCAGTTAAAGCGCTGCGAAATGGGCTAACCAGCTTCCAGGTCATTTACCAAATTACCAAGCCAGTGCTTGGGCTGCTCAAAGCTCAAAAATACATATTTATGGCCTATCTGGATGATATTCTAAAATGCTGAATCTTGCTAATTTAGCTGTTTTCAGCCACAAAACTCATATTTGAGAAATTGGGGTTTCTCATCCATCCAGTTAAAATTTATGTTGATGCCAACTGCAGTTATAGATTGCGATGTAACTTTAACTATTAATTGTCTGTGACTCCGCCCTGGGGCAAGAGATCGTGTCCAGTGTAAATTGGCAATTTAGTGGTCATTTTGATCTATGCTATTACCTGCTGAAGCTATGTCACAATGATGGACAAAGAGTATTTCGCATTGCTCCAGTATTTTTGGTCATTTTTACCTTCAGTTATGTTACAAACTATTGCTAGTGCTCAAAGATAGGGAATTACTAGCCCATCTCTAGTCACAGAGGCGGATGGGATGTGCATGAGTTACAATCCGTCAGTTATGTGGTATCAACTACCTAAAATCACTAGGTGCATTCTATGGGTTAAAGGCTTATTGTGCGAATATGCTTATCTGCATGCTCACCTACAAGTTGACACACTATGGTGGTGGCATATTTTAATCACATGGGTTCAATTAAGTTAATATCCTGTGATAGTTTACCTAACCTCATTTGGCGCTGGTGTATCATCACGTTAATCAATGACAAGACAATGAATGTTGGATCACAAAGTATTTAATGACATTATGGATTGATGGAACACCAAATATCGATTTGTTTGCATCTAGTCTCAATCAACAGTTGCAAAATTATCTGGCATGGCGGCCATTCTCAGGGGCAGTGGCGATGGATGCATTCTTGCTACACTGGGGAGGAATGTTAGTTATGTCTTCCTCCATTTTGCCTCATCAGACGGTGCTTGCTTAATAACCAGCAAGACTCCACCTCAGGAGTGATAGTGCCTGACTGGCCTACACAGCCATGGGTCCACTCACACTGCGAATGATAACAGGGCCTTTTATGGCTGTTCCCAAACAAAAAATCTGTTGGTTTACCTCGTGACTGGGGAGAACCATCCTTCCTGGGGTACGGACTGTCAGGTTGTACGGTGGATGTAATCACTGCGGCCTGAAGAGATAGTACCAAGAAACAGTACATCTCCTATATCAAGGAATGGTAAGGGTCCCGTTTACAGTCCAATATATCGTATGACACGGTACGTATAACAGATGTCTTGGTATTCCTCTCAAAGCTATATTTCACGAGAGATGGAGTTATACATATTGTGCCAGTAGTGCCTTGTGGTCCTACTTCCTGCTGGGTTGGGACACCACGCTGTCGGGTATCGACCTCTGATATCCAGATTTATGAAGGGTATCTTCAACTCAAATTCCCCCCAGGCCCAGGTACTCAGAGATATGGGACGTTTATGTCCTGCTGACGCTGCGTCGCCAGTGTGCTCCAGCTACATTCCTGTCCTTGGTCTATTCACTTACAAAGTGGTTATCCTCATGGCATTAGGTTCAGCGCAACGGGCCCAGTCGTTGCATAAGCTATGACTGGACAGGATGGTTACAGTTGCGAATAATATGAACTAGCAATGTTTGTTAGTTACAAGAAACCTCATACGGCTGCAACAACATCAACAGCGAGGGTTGTGAATGTTTCGCTGGACCTCATCGTCGTGGCTGCAGGATGGTCAAACCATCAAATTTCCATATGTGTTGTAATAAACCCACTTGCCAGACTGGGGGTATTTACCAACACTATTTTTAGGTTATATTTTTAACTCCTCCTGGATGAGTGGGATTACTATTATCAACATTAAAAAGCACCAGCATGTTTCAATTTATGGAGACAAATAAAATCCACTCTTAAATTAAGAAACCTTTCGCTTCTTTCACCAATAGTTAATAATCTGTCAATTAAGCCATCGTCTATTGACAAAACGTTTACTCATTGGGAACGATTAGGAATTAAGACTTGGGAAGATATGTACGAAATGGGAAATATTTTATTCTTTTTTTTTAACACTTCTATGGACGCAGTCTATTTATCTAATTATTAATCATTAACCGTTAATTATTGCGCCCTGCACATCACTACTATCCTCAAGCTTTTCTTTTTTCTTTCTTTCTTTTCTATCCAGAAATAAAAAATAAAAAAAATGAAATGTATTATGTTATATATGATGATTATTACGTATGTACATTGCTTCTAATAAAAATATATATTTAAAATAAATAAATAAAATAAATAAATAAATAAAAAAGCACCAGCATGTTTCAATTTATGTCATGTTTTATTAAATTTCACTCATCCTTGGTCAATTGATGCAATGTGTGACGCATGAACTCGTTTCCATGGCATGAAATCACAGTGCTTCAAAATCTTCACGTAGTCACTCATGTGACTCCGAAGTAAAATAGTAAGATTAAATGAGAACTTACCAGTTTGAAGTTTGATCTTTATTTTATGAGGAGTTACGATGAGCGATTACGTGCCCTCTGCCCCAACCCTCTCCCATAAAGATCAGCTGGTAGTTCTAGGTTCTCGAATCTTACTATATTCAGTTCATCAACTGTTATCTGTGATTTCACACCGCTGCTTTGAAGATTGACACGCGGGCGGGCTGACGGCCTTCTTCACGTAATCGCTCATCGTAACTCCTCATAAAATAAAGATCAAATTTCAAACTGGTAAGTCCTTACTATTTTAGCACCTGTCATGCACATGATTTAGTTCTAATGTGACTCTAGAATGAACGTTAACCTCCCTGCCTGACTGGCGCCACCACCACCTAACCCAAATCAAGACTCCCTTAAGGTCACAAATGACGGATGCCCATCTAGAAGATCAGCTGAAACTGCGTATCTCCATGTTGCAACCAAATATTCAAATGCTTTCCCACAAAAGCAGTAACAACAAAGTCATTAAAAGGTTAGTTAATTTTAGAATTAACAATTTATTTCATTTTCTTGAAGTTAGTACATAGTTAATTACAAAATAATGTACATTTTCAAGTATATCTAATTGAAGTTTCTTGGATGCAGCCTTATTAGATTACAGCTAACTTGATGCGGCATTCCAACATGAAAAGGTTCCCCACCCCTGTTCCAAACTCTCGCAAGTACAGGTCCAGAGCCTGGGTATACAGTATGTCACACTGTATATATGACAACATACAGTGTTGTCGCAGGTAGATAGAGTGATTAAGAATGCTTTCCGTACATTGACCTTCTTCAGACAGAATATTGAATAAAAAACAATAGAGATGCTGGAGAAACTGAGCTGCCTGACTCACTGAGTTCCTTCAGCATTTTGTGTTTATCTTCTGTATGAACCAGCGTCTGCAGTTCCTTCTTGCACATATTGAGTATAGATGTTAGGAGATCATGGTACAGTCATACAAGACGTTGGTGAGGCAACATTTAGAGTATTAGGTTCAGTTTTGCTCACCAAATGATTGGAGAGATGGAAAGGGTGCAGATAAGATTTACGAGGATCTCACCAGGACTCGTGGGCCGAAGCTATAAGGAAGAGGTTGAGCAGGCTAGGACTTTATTCCTCAGAGCGCAGGAAGATGGGAGGTGATTTTATAGAGGTGTACAAGATCATGAGTGGAATAGATAGGTCAAATGATCAGAATGTTTGTACCCAGATTTAGGGAAATGAGAATCGAGAACCAGAGGACATAGGTTTAAGGTGAAGGTGAAAAGATTTAATAGGAACCTGAGGGGCAACTTTTTTACACAAAGGGTGGTAGGTATATGGATCAAGCTGCTGGAGGCCGGTACTATCACAACACCTAAGAAGCATTTAGACAGGTACATGGACAGGATAGGTTTGGAGGGATATGGGCCAAATGCAGGCAGGTGGAACAATGTTGATCGGCGTGGGCAAGTTGGGTGAAAGGGCCTGCTTCCATGCTGTACGACTCTACGACTAATGAAATAATCTGACATCTGAATCTGAAGGGCTTCAGGGAAAGAGTTAGCTTTTAATGACATACGGGTGACACAGTGGTGCAGTGGTAGAGTTGCAATCTGTACAGACATGTTCTCCCTGTGACTGTGTGGATTTTCCCCAGGTGCTCCGGTTTGCTCCCACACTCCAAAAATGTCCAGGTTTGCTGATCGGCGCAGATTCGGTGGGCTGAACAGCCTATTTCCGAGCACTATCTCTAAACTTAACTAAAGTAAACATAAGAAAATAGATGGTAAGAGGCCACATGGTCCTTGAAACCAGCCCAGCCATTCAGAATAATAGTAAGATTAAACGAGAACTTACCAGTTCGAAGTTTGATCCTTATTTTATGAGGAGTGACGTTGAGGGATTACGTGAAGAAGCCCCGCCAGGTGCATGCGCGTCATACTTCAAAGCAGCGGCGTGAAAACACAGAAAACAAATAGCCGAAGTAACATAGTAAGGCTCGTAGAAGACTAGAACTACCAGATGATCTCTTACATTATGAGGGTGGGAGCGGAGGGCACGTAATCCCTCAACGTCACTCCTCATAAAATAAGGATCAAACTTCAAACTGGTAAGTTCTCGTTTAATCTTACTATTTTACTTCGGAGTCACGTGAGTGACTAGGTGAAGATTTCAAAGCTCTGTATTTTCATGCCGTAGATGCACACCATACGACAATCTGCTTCGGTTGACACAGTAGGGAATAAATAATATATTGAACATTGCTTCGAATTATTCAATAACTATTGTTAACAATAATAAACACAGGAATAACCCCTCTGTCTCAGGGAAAATTACAAACAATGATAGAAAACAAAGCAAATGAATTAAATGTGACCCAAAACAGCATGCCCAAACTGTGGCACGGTCTGTACAGGTTTGTCAGAAAATTGAGAAAATGTTGCTTCTTGAGACCATCCTGCGGCCTCGAAGATTTGGTCTAGTGGCATGTCCTGAGCCTTCGCCGCGGAGGAGTGAGAGTTAAAGACAGGAATGTCGACTCCAGCATAATTGAGAACCTGTTTCAACCATGTAGAAATATTTTGTGCTGACACTCTTTTATATGTCTTTTTGTGACTAATGAGCAGTCCTGTCTCAGAACCTCTGAGACTCCTTGTTACCTTAATATATTGGCTTAAGTTATACGGCGTAACTACATATAACATTTGGTCAACAAGATAGGCTTTAAACGTCACCTTGATTCCAGCCAGACCGGACCTGCTTTGTTTGATTAAATCATAAGCATAGAAGTTAATGTCATTGACATACAAATGCATACAAGGTATTCGTAAGAATTGTAATGTTTGTACACGTTGTGCTGAAACCAGCGCTATTAGCATAACCACAGCAAGAGTTAATCTCTTCGTAAATAATGAAGTAATTGGAGCCCATTGCCGAAGCATTGTGAGTACAGGAGTGATGTCCCAGATTTCTGTATAGCGAGGTTTCGGAGGGTTTTTATTAAAAATTCCTCATAAATCGGGATACTAATGGATGAGACCCGATAGGATGTTGTTCTGAAGACTGCCCGCAATAAGAGGACAATGCACTCCGAGCGCTGGTAATGTCACTATAACGCAGGTGCTCATCAAAATGCAACTTAGCAAGGAACTCCAACACATCACATATGCTGCATTATGATAAGACATATAGGATTGTACACTGAAACGGTTCCCATTTCTTTATGTGAACCATATATTGTTGCTATTTGGTTGGTTCATACCCTTTTAAACCTTAATAAAAATGAACTGCAGATGCTGTTTTTTTACCACAGATAGGCACAAAATGTCACCTATCCATTTTCTCCAGAGATGCTAATTGACCCGCTGTGTTACTCCTGCACTTTGTGACTATCCCTTTAAACTTTTCCTGCCCATGTACCTGTCCAAATATTGACATGTTACCCTGTCAAGCCCACTAAGGAACTTATTTCTTACAATAAGTTCACCCGTCATTAATTCAAACTCTGATCTCAGTGACGTAGCGGCAGAGTTGCTGCCGTACAGCGCCAGGGACCCAGCTTCGATCCTGACTATGAGTGCTGCCTGTACGGAGTTTGTCCGTTCCCCCTGTGACTGTGTGAATATTCTCTGGGTGCTTCGGTTTCGTCCCGCATTCCAAAAGATGAGCGGGTTTGTAGGTTAATTGGCTTCTGTAAATTGTCCCTCGTGTGTAGGATAGAGCTAGCGTACAGGGTGATCACTGGTTGGCACAGACTCGGTGGGACGAATGACCAGTTTCCTTGCTGTATCTCTAAAGTAAACTAAACTAAAGTCAAAGAGTTAGTGTAAGTTTTAAAGAGCACGTTAAAGCAGGGAAGGAAGGCAAAAGAAGTGAATGAGGTTCATGGAGAGAATGACAGGGATATATGGGACTTTCAAGAATAAATCTGAATAAGATTAAGGCAGCAGAATTATAGGAATGTGGATATTTCAGCGGGTAATTAGACCATAGGAGGTTGCAGAGAAAGGATGCAAAGATCCTAATGGAAATCTGGAAACGATGTGTATATTGAGCCTCACGTTCTCCCGATTTCCAATTCTAATTTTTGATTACTAGTCGAATAAAATTACCGCAAAGCTACTGTACCTTCAATCTATAATGTGTTTCATGCTCTGAGAAGATACTGGACATCTCAGTGGGAGGCTTGTTTTCATCCATCACTTGTGTGAGCGGTACATTGGTGCAACAGAGTTGCTGTCTTACAGTGCCAGAAACCCAGGCTCGATCCTGACCTTGGGTGCTGTCTGTACAGAGTTTGTACATTCTTCCTGTGACCATGTGGCTTTTCTCCAGGTGCTCCGGTTTCCTCACACATTCCAAAGACCTGTGTGTGTGTAGATTCATTGACCGGTAAAAAATTTCTAAAATTGTCTCTTGTATGTAGGATAGTGCTAGTGTATGGGGCGACCACTGGTCGAAATCTAAAGTCTATCGTACCCCTTTTGCTTGAGTTCAACATGTCCAGTTACCATCGAATACTTTTGAAGTGCGGTCATTGTTGTAATGAGGAAGACTATCATTGAAAATATGCACAGAAATCTCCCACAAGTAACAAGGGTCAAGTATTGGATTTAGTTTAGTTTAGTTTACAGATACAGTGCCGAAACAGGCCTTTCGGCCCATCGAGTCTGCAGCGGCCAGCGATTACCCCGCACACTATCACTTTTTTGTTCTATGTTTCAATCCTACACATTGGGGACAATTGACCATTTTACCAAAGTCAATTAACCAGCAAAAGAAGGGTCTCGACCCGAAACATCACCTATTCCTTCGCTCCATAAATGCTGCCTCACCAGCTGAGTTTCTCCAGCATTTTTGTCTACCTTCGATTTTCCAGCATCTGCAGTTCTTTGTTATACAAACCTGTACGTCTGTAGAGTGTCGGTGGAAACTGGAGCACCCAGAGAAAAAACATGCGTTCACAGGGAGAACATACAAACTCCGTACAGACATCACCCGTAGTCAGGATCAAACCCGGGTCTCTGGCGCCATAGGTCTGCAACTCTACTGCTGTGCCACATGCCGCCCAATGGCACAGATGAAGGAGGAAAGGATGTTGGCCAGAGCAATACTAATAAGTCACCTGGTCAGCTTCACAACAGTACTGGAGCATCGGAATGCAAGATTGCTTAGCAAAGAGTGATCCAGAGATGGACTTGTGCTGACGGGATGGAGAAAATGTAGAAGAATATGCAAGACTCTGAAGGATTTTAGATCAGCAGGGTAAGTACAGTGCAGTGTCAAACCTCTGTAGCTCTGCTAGACATTTGGGGGATAATAAACATCTGTGTCCTCAAAGTCCCCTTTTTATCTTTCCATCCAGGCCCATTTATCCCTCTCTTCTTTCTTCACTCTCTTTTTCTCTACTCTCTTTTTCTCTCTATCAGTCTCTCCCTCTTCCACTCTATTCTCTCTCTCTCTCACTCTCTCACTCTCTCACTCTCTCACTCTCTCTCTCTCTCATATTCTCTCTCCCTCTCTCTTGTTCTCTCACTCTTTCCAATTCTGTCTGTTACTTTTTATTTATTGTTATTATTTATTCCTCTCCTCTTTCTTCACTCCCTTTCTCTCCAGCTCTCTCTTCCTCTTCCTCTTTCTCTCTCTCTCTACCTCTGTCTGCCCCTCCCTCCCCCACTTCCCCTCTTTCCCGCTTTCACTCTTTCTCTCTCTCCTTTCTCTCTGTCTTTTCTCACCACCTCACTCACTCTCTCTCTCTCTCCTTCTGTCTTTCTCCCCTCTCTCTATTTCCAACTATCCCTCCCTTGTTATTTATTATTATTATTAAACATGCAACATGGAAACAGGCTCTTCAGCCCATCGAATCCACGCTGACTATTGATCACACTAGTTCTATGCATACAATTTTCTCATCCATTCCCTACACACTAGGGGCAATTTTACAGAGGGACAATTAACCTACAAACCCGCACGTCTTTGACATGTGGGAGGAAACCAGAGAACCCGGAGGAAACCCAGGTGGACAGGGGGAGAACATGCAAACTCCACACGGACAGCACTCGAGGTCAGGATCAATCCCGGGTTCTCTGGCGCTGTGAGGCAGCAGCTCTACCTGCTGCACCACTGCGTCACTGTGTCATCCTCTCTTCTTCTCACTGGTGTGTATGGTGATCATAAGTGTAAATCAACCTTTTGGCTGGAGACTAATTCCTCAGAGTTATAGTTTGATCCATAACCTCAGCCCGTGGTGCTAAAATAATACTATTTAACCTGGCAAAGGAGCAAAGGGAATGAATCTTACTTGTTTACATAATTAACAAGCAAAATCAATATGTTCTGAGGATTTTGTTTGGCAATGATTAAAAAAATCAATTTTTACTGTTCATGGGTTTTTTTTTACAAATATTTGAAAATAAAACCAACAAAAATGGAAACTATGAGATTCAAAAAGGAGGAAGTACTGATACTTTTGAAAAATATAAAAGTGGATAAGTCTCCAGGTCCTGACAGGATATTCCCTAGGACATTGAGGGAAGTTAGTGTAGAAATAGCAGGAGCTATGACAGAAATATTTCAAATGTCATTAGAAACGGGAATAGTGCCGGAGGATTGGCGTACTGCGCATGTTGTTCCATTGTTTAAAAAGGGTTCAAAGAATAAACCTAGCAATTATAGACCTATAAGTTTGACGTCAGTGGTGGGCAAATTAATGGAAAGGATACTTAGAGATAATATATATAAGCATCTGGATAAACAGGGTCTGATCAGGAACAGTCAACATGGATTTGTGCCTGGAAGGTCATGTTTGACAAACCTTCTTGAATTTTTTGAAGCGGTAACTAGGGAAATTGATGAGGGTAAAGCAGTGGATGTTGTCTATATGGATTTCAGTAAGGCCTTTGACAAGGTTCCCCATGGATAGTTGCTTAAGAAGGTTCAATCTTTGGGTGTTAATGACGGAGTAGCAAGATGGATTCAACAGTGGCTGAATGGGAGATGTCAGAGAGTAATGGTGGATGGCTGTTTGTCAGGTTGGAAGCCGGTGACCAGTGGGGTGCCTCAGGGATCTGTGTTGGGTCCACTGTTGTTTGTCATGTACATCAATGATCTGGATGATGGGGTGGAAAATTGGATAAGTAAGTATGCAGATGATACTAAGATAGGTGGTGTTGTGGATAATGAAGTAGATTTTCAAAGTCTACAGAGAGATTTGGGCCATTTGGAAAAGTGGGCTGAAAGATAGCAGATGGAGTTTAATGCTGATAAGTGTGAAGTGCTACATCTTGGCAGGACAAATCAAAATAGGACGTACATGGTAAATGGTAGGGAATTGAGGAATGCTGTGGAACAGAGGGATCTAGGAATAACTGTGCATAGTTCCCTGAAGGTGGAATCGCATGTAGATAGGGTGGTAAAGAAAGACTTTGGTGTGCTGGCCTTTATAAATCAGAGCATTGAATATAGGAGTAGGGAAGTAATGTTAAAATTGTACAAGGCATTGGTAAGACCAATTCTGGAGTATGGTGTACAATTTTGGTCGCCTAGTTATAGGAAGGATGTCAACAAAATAGAGAGAGTACAGAGGAGATTTACTAGAATGTTGCCAGGGTTCCAGCAACTATGTTACAGAGAAAGGTTGAACAAGTTAGGTCTTTATTCTTTGGAGCGCAGAAGGTTAAGGGGGGACTTGATTGAGGTCTTTAAAATGATGAAAGAGATAGACAGAGTTGACGTAGATACGTTTTTCCCATTGAGGGTAGGGAAAATTCAAACAAGAGGGCATGACATGAGAATTAAGGGACAGAGGTTTCGGGGTAACTTGAGGGGGAACTTCTTTACTCAGAGGGTGGTGGCTGTGTGGAATCAGCTTCCAGCAGAAGTGGTGGAGGCAAGATCGATTTTAACATTTAAGAGTAAAGTGGATAGGTATATGGACGTGAAGGGAATGGAGGGGTATGGTCTGAGTGCCGGTAGATGGGACTAGGGGAAAACAAATGGTCGGCACGGACTGGAAGGGCCGAGAGGGCCTGTTTCCGTGCTGTAATTGTTATATGGTTATATGGTTATATGGTAAAAATGCTAGAGATATTCAGCAAACGTGGCTCGGCAGTAGAGCTGTTGCCTTTGTAAAGGTACGACTCGTGTTGAGATCGCAACTGTGATATTATACTCTAGATACCTTTTTCAAGAATCACTTGTCTTTGCTGGATGCTAGTGAATTGTAGGAAAAGTTATTTTGGATCTCTTCTGCCTTTCAAAAGAGAAAAATAAAACCCTGTCCATACTAGTGGGAGAGTCTTGGACAGGGGTCAGCAACCTTGTTCTGCATAGGGGCCAGGACGCATGTCTGTGAGTGAATGGCAGGCCACATCTATCACGTGTACACATGGATCCCACCCCCATCTCACCCCGGATGGCAGGCATCAAATCATGTGTTCACAGAAGGTAGACAAAAATGTTGGAGAGACTCAGCGGGTGAGGCAGCCTCATGCAATCCTTGGGGGTGGAAGATTGCAACCTTCACGTGGTCCTCCCTGTTTCGACTAATGCAATCAACTTGATGTGCACAAACAGAAGATCAAATAGAACAAGTTGTCCTACAACTTTATGCTCTGCTCGCCACACGAAAGAAGAAGAAGATGCAATCCTTCCATGTCTCACCCGCTGAGTTTCGCCAGCATTTTTGTCTACCTTCGATTTTTCCAGCAGCTGCAGTTCTTTCTTAAACGTGTTCACAGGCGTGCGGTCGTGCTGGCGGCTTTGCGCAGGATGACGTACAACCAGAGCTCGACCACTGCTCTGGGCGCCCAGCCGCTGCTCGGGGCGCTCGGCGGGCTGGGTGACTACGGGGAAAAAAAATCCGCCTGTGGGCTGAATGATTTCAGGTTACAGGCCGCATTCGGCCCGGGGGCCCTAGGTTGCCGACCCTGGTCTTGGACCAGAGGCCACAGCCTCAGAATAAAAGGATGCATTGTTAGAAATGAGATGCGAGGAATTTCTTCAGCCAGAGCCAGAGGGTGGTGAATCTGTGGAATTCATTGCTACAGAGGGCGGTGGAGGCCAAGTCAATGGATATTTTTAAGGCAAAGATTGACAGATTCTTGATTAGTAAGGATGTTAGGGGTTATGGGGTGCAGGTGGGAGAATGGGGTTTTGAGAGACAGATAAATCAACCATGATTGAATGGTGAAGATGACTTGAAGGGCTGAATGGCCTAATTCTACTCCTATAACCTATGAACATGAACTTACATGATCTGGCCTGCACATTATTCTTGACCCGTGGCAATGTGACTGACTTTTAACCAACCTCTGAAATAATCTGACAATCCACTCTAATAGATTGAATTGATTGGAAAACATAGCATGGAAACAGACCCTTCGGCCCACCGAGTCCACACCGGCCATCGATCATCTCCCTGTGGTAAGAGATTGCAACCTTCATGTGGCCCACCCTATTTTCGGCTAATGCAATTAACCCGACGTGCACAAACAAATAGATACAGTGTTTTGTTAGGCTGTGCACGCCATACACATGAAGAAGATCCACTCGCTACACATTGAGGGCAATTTACAGGGGGCTAATCAACCTATAAATCCGCACGTCTTTAGGATGTGGGAAGAAACCGAAGCACACGGAGGCAACCCATGCTGTCACAGGGAGAACGTGCAAACTCCACACAGGCAGCATTCACAGTCAGGATCGAACCTAGGTCTCTAGCGCTGCGAGGCAGTAGCTCTAACATCTGCACCACCATGTCATCCAGATCAGGACACTTAAGGGCATGTCCCGCTTACACAATTGTTTTGTGTCGTGGGGTGACGCCTGTATGGTCGTGAGTAGTCGCCCAAAGAGTCATAACTTTTTCTGGTCGCCGCTGGATTTTCAACATGTTGACATTTGTCGGCAGCCGGCTGCGACTATGACGGTTGCCGGCAAGTCGCCGAAAAAATTGAGTAAATGGGACAGGCCCTTTACAGCTACCCATGCCCTTTATGCCCATGTTATATAGAAATAAATAAATAACGTTTTGTTACAGAGGCAGGAGTTTGGCAATCGCTGGACATAATATTTATTGCCTAAATAAAGGAAATATATTCAAATTGTTGAGCATTTTACTTGTGACTCAATGACCAGAACAAAATACATTAGTTGTAGTGCCGTCCATCTGGTTTGGATGAGAACTTGCATTTCACTGATTTCCTGAGTAATTCAAAGTAGTTTGCTAATGTCGAAAAGAATTAATTAGCGTAGATGCCAAGTTACATTCAGTGTCAGCATAAACTTTAATGGGAATTACACTGCCTGGATAATTTAAAAAATGGTGGAAACACTCCGCAGGTCAGACAGCAGCTGTGGAAATAGAACAGGAATAGACTTTACCAGACTTTATCGTGCACTAAATGTTATCTCCTTTATCCTGTATTGGTGCATTGCGGGCAGCTTGAATGTAATCATGTGTAGTCTTTTCCCTGACTGGATAGCATGCAACGAAAAAAGCTTTATCACTGTACCTCAGTAGACATGACATTAATAAACTAATCTAAAATAAGAGTTATCGTTTAAGGTTGAGGTGCTTATATCTGACGAAGGGCCTTGAACCTGAAATACTGTTTGTGGTGGTTGCTGATCCCTCAACTGGCCACCGAGGGCGCCATAGACTGCGTTGTCTTGTGTTCAATTATGTTTAAATATTTTCACCTGTATCATTATTATTTGCGTTACATATTGAGCTCCCTATTTAAGTCTGACGTCTACTTCTCTCTTTGCTTCATCCTGGTTTTTAACCCGTGCAGTCTGTGCTCAGGTTAATCATGATTCTAGTAAATGCATTTTTGACAGACACAAGGTGCTGTAGTAACCCAGTGGGTCAGGCAGCATCTCTGGAGAAAAGGAATGGGTGCTGTTTTGGGTTAAGACCCTTCTTTGAACTCTGAGTTTGAGTTTAATTTACTCCTGTGCCTTTTGGATGGTGCAGTGGTAGGTTGCTGCCTTACAGCACAGGAACCTGGGTTGAATCCTGACTATATGTGCTCTCTGTATGGAGTTTGTATGTTTTTCCAGATTGTGTGGATTTTCTCGGTGTGTTCTGGTCTCCGCCCACACTCCAAAGATGTACAGGTTTGTAGGGTAGTTTGGATTTCGTAAAAATTACAAAAAGTCCCTAGTGTGTAAGATAGTGCTAGTGCATGGGGTGATTGCTGGTTGTTGTGGGCTGAAGGGCCAATTTTCTTGTGTTCTATATAAGGTTCCAGCATCTTCAGTTCTTGGCGTCTACATTTCTGTTGTCTGATTTCCAGAATCAACATTTTTGTCCTGAATATCCCGTTATTTCCTCCCCCCTTCGATATCTCAAGCTGTGAAAAACCCGTCGTCATAGAGTGTGGAAACAGGCCCTTTGGCTCAACTTGCCCACACTCGCCAACATGTCCCTTCTATACTAGTCACACTTTCCTGCGTTTGATGCATATCCCTCTAAAGATGTCCTATCCACGTACCTATCTAATTGTTTCTTAAATGTTGCGATAGCCCTGCTTCAATTACTTGTTCCATACACTTTGTGTGAAAAAGTTACTGCTGTGGTTCCTATTAAATCTCCCCACTGCCACTCCTCTCTTAATACTATGCCCTCTGGTCCTCAACTTTTGCCCAACCCTGGCCAGGGCACTGTATTTACCCGATCTATTCCTCTCATGATTTTGCACACCTCTATAAGATCTCATCCAATTTCCCTCCTGGGATAAGAGTTCTAGCCTGCTTAACCTCTCCCTACAGCTCAGACCCTTGAGTCCTGGTAACGTCCTTGCAAATCTTTTCTATACCCTTTCCAGGTTGACAACATCTTTCCTATAACATGGTGCCCAGAACAGAACAACGTTATCTCACCAATGATTAACTGCAACATGACTACCCAACTTCTATGCTCATTGCTTTCAAAGGCAGCCTAGCATTCATTGCTGAAGGTACTTGCATGGCATTCCCTAACTGTTCAACTCAAAACCTTTGGAGCTAATGGAATCAAGGGCTAGGGGAGAAAGCAGGAACGGGGTACTGATTTTGGATGATCAGCCATCATCATATTGAATGGTTGTGCTGGCTCGAAGTGCTGAATGGCCTACTCCTGCACCTATTTTCTATATTTCTAAAGCAGATTGACTCTGCTGATTTCACAATCAAAAATGATTGGTAATGACTTGGTAAGTGAAACCTTGGATTTGCTCCAGGGACTTTGTTTTCCACTCTCTGCTCAGGCTTCAGTTAACTTTTATTTTTAAAACCTAGCAAGTCTACACAGTTCACAATTCTGCTTAGCTCCATCAAATTGATGAGTTTTATGTTTGTAGCTGACTCAGGCTGTACAATAGTTTCTTGGCTGCCATGTCCTGGGGTTTTCCAACTCTGCTCTCTGCCCATTTGCATTTTCTTCTTGAAGCTAACCAGATCTCTGCTTGTTTAATCTCTCCTGGAGCCCCATCCCCCCCATCTTGGTTTCAATACATTTCAAGACTTGCTCTCCCCACTACTCCATCAGCCCGAAGAAGGGCCCTGACCCGAAATGTCATCTACCTATTTCCTCCACTGAGGAAATGGGGTGGCACAGTGGCGCAGCAGTAGAGTTGCTGCCATTACAGGGCCAGAGACCCTGGTTCATCCTGACTACGGGGGCTGTCTTTGGGGTTTGTACAATCTCCCTGTGACCGCGTGGGATTTCCCCTTTTCCTCTCACTTTTAGTTTAGAGATACAGCACGGAAGCAGGCCCTTCGGCTCACTGAGTCCGCGCTGACCATCAATCCCCACACATTAACTCTTCCCTGCACAGACTGGGGACAATTTTACATTCATACCAAGCAAATGAACTGTCTTTGAAGCGGGGGTGAGGGGGGGGGGGGAACGTAGGTCATGGGGAGAACGTACAAACTCCATACAGACAGCACCCGTAGTCAGGATCGAACCCACGATCTGGGGCTCTGCTGTGAGGCAGCAACTCTACCACTGCGCCACCGCCACCCTCAAAAAAACAGAAAAAAATCTCAAGTTCTCAACCTGAAACTCCAACTATTCCTTTTCTCCAGAGATGCTGTCCTGACTCGCTGTGTTACTCCAGCTTTTTGTATTTATCTTCAGTTTAAACCAGCATCTGCAGCTCCATCCTGCACATCCTTTCTGTAATGAGGCGACCAGCACTGCACGAAATACTACAAATGCAACTTGAGCAAAGTCCTATAGAGCTGCAACAAGTCGATAAATGGAGACCAAATCTTTTGGAATTGGTCTGATTTGCCTGCTGGGACGAATTTCACATCTTCGAGGTGTAACATTTCGGACATATTTGAAATCCACATTTTTACCGTTGGTGTGGGAGCGTTTTTCCAGAATTTAAGTATGAGGTTTTTTTGCCATTATTGAGCCATAATTAAGGAAACTCTTTTGGAACAAAGCCGACGTCCATTGTTCCAGAGGGAACTATTTTTGTACAAAAGGTGGTGTTATACATAGAATAGGCTGCCACAGGAGGAAGTTGAGGCAGGTACAATTACAATGTTTCATAAACATTTGGATAGGTACATGTTTTGAAGGATATTGGCCAAATACAGGTTTGTAGGTTAATTGGCTTCAGTAAAATTGTAAATTGTCCCGAGTATTTAGAACAGTGCTAGTGTACAGAATCGTTGGTCAAAGAGGACTCGATGTGCCGAAGGACCTGTTTCCACGCTGTATCTCTAAACTAAATTAAAGTAGCACCCAGAGTAAACCCACACAATTGCAAGGAGAAGATATAAACTCATAAGGCAGTGACAGAGGCTAAGATTGAACTCGGCTCACTGACGCAGGTTAGGCAGCAGCTGCACTAGCTGTTGTCACAGTAGTGATCTTGTACCTACATTACATTTTGCAGCATTATGCCCATATTCCCTGATTCCATTAATGCCCGGAAATCTATCACTCTGTTGTGTGAACACATTCACCCTTCAATATATAATTTTAAAGGTTCATAACTTTAGACTTTAGAGATATAGTGCAGACTGAGTCTGCGCCGACCGATGATCCCCGCATACTAACACTAGGAACACTTGGGACAAATTTACTGAAGACAATTAACCTACAAACTAGCACGTCTTTGTGGTGTGGGAGGAAATTGGAACACGGAGAAAACACACGCGGTGGTCACAGGGAGCACATACAAACTCTGTACAGACAGCATCCGAAGACGGGATCGAACCCGGATCTCTGGCACTGTAAGGCAGCGACTCTACCGTGCGCCACTGTGCCGTCCCCTAAACCCTCTGAGTGAAGAAACCTCTTCTCATCTCTGACCCACAGAGCCTACCCCTAATTCTAACTATACACAGACAACAAACACTACAGGTGAGGATCGAACCCAGGTCTCTGATGCTCGGCTCTTCCATCTATGCTACTGTGCCACTCTGCATTTCAGCATTGTCGCACATTATAGCGCATTTGTTCCAGAGACCGTTCTGTGGAAAGTTCTGTTTTGTATGCTATCCAAGCAGATAAGATATTCCATACAAAGGTACAATCAGTTTAAACTCGTTCTAAAGGGCTCCACAGAATATAGTTCTCAGCATTGTAGTGCCCTCCCCTAATTCCCCATTTACTGGTGTCCACTACAATAGTACAATGTAGCGCCATCCCCTAATACGTATCCCATTTACTGGTGCCCTCCTCGAATTCCCCATTTACTGGTGCCCTCCCCTAATTCCCCATTTACTGGTGCCCTCCCCTAATTCCCCATTTACTGGTGCCCTCCCCGAATTCCCCATTTACTGGTGCCCTCCTCTAATACACCATTTACTGGTGCCCTCCCCTAATTCCCCATTTACTGGTGCCCTCCCATAATTCCCCATGTACTGGTGCCCTCCCCTAATACGTACCCCATTTACTGGTGCCCTCCCCTAATTCCCCATTTACTGGTGCCCTCCCCGAATTCCCCATTTACTGGTGCCCTCCCCTAATTCCCCATTTGCTGGTGCCCTCCCCTAATACGTACCCCATTTACTGGTGCCCTCCCCGAATTCCCCATTTACTGGTGCCCTCCCCTGATTCCCCATTTACTGGTGCCCTCCCCTAATTCCCCATTTACTGGTGCCCTCCCCTAATACGTACCCCATTTACTGGTGCCCTCCCCTAATTCCCCATTTACTGGTGCCCTCCCCTAATACGTACCCAATTACTGGTGCCCTCCCCGAATTCCCCATTTACTGGTGCCCTCCTCTAATACACCATATACTAATGACCTCCCCAATTTTCCCATTTACTGGTTTCCTCCTCTAATACACCATTTACTAGTGCCCTCCCCTGATTCCCCATTTACTGGTGCCCTCCCCTAATTCACCATTTACTAGTGCCCTCCCCTGATTCCCCATTTACTGGTGCCCTCCCCTAAAGAAACTGGCATGGTCACAGGGAGAATGTGCAAACATACAACGCTCGAGCCCGGGATGGGACCCGGGTCTCCGGCGCTGTGAGTGAACCGCTCTACCATCTACGCCACCGTGCAAGTCAAGAGTGTTTTATTGTCATATGCCCTAGATAGAACACTTGCTGCAGCAAATTGGAATATGTCAACACAGTACTGTAAACAATATAATAAACAAGAAAAAAAATGTTCATTGTATATACTCACATATACACATATTTTCTCTCTCGTTCCTCATCTGCTTCCGAGGGCATTGGACATCTGGAGCTCCCTCCCCTGGCGCTGGATTGTTGTTGACTGTGATCTGGCAATAAACTCTTGCACTAAGCAAAGGATAGATTTGTGTTACTGTAGCAACCAGCATGGCACAGGATGTCCCAAAGAACCTGGCGCATCGTCCATTAGGAGTCAAAGTTGAAGGTTCCATCCCTCCTCCCCATAGTCATCTTGCAGGTTCCACTGTTTGCATCCACATATCCCTTCATTATCAACTCTTCCATAGCCAATGATAGACCATTGTGGGTTCAACCATTCATTGGTTATCGGTGTCGGCTCTGATTTGTTCTATACCTTTTCATATCTCTAGTTTCCCTCTCCTATGACTCTCAGTCTGAAGAAGGGTCTCAAAACTGAGACAGCACCTATCCCTTTTCCCAGTGATGCTGCCTGACCCGCCGGGTTAAACCACCGATTTTCTGTCTATCTTCAGTGTAAACCAGCTTCTGCAGTTCCTTCCTACACTGTGCTTGCAGCCTTTGAGACCCGGTTTCAATCCTGACTATGGGTGCTGTCTGTACGGAGTTTGTACGTTCTCTGTTCTCTGTACAAGAAACTGTTTCTTTTAATCCAATTCTCTCTGGGTCTCAGTTTTATGATTAACCTTTGTTAGAAAGAGGAGCTGCGAGTCACAGCCATATTAGTTACAGTTTTGGCATATGATGCATAATTAATACGGGTATATGATACTATATGCCAGCCTAGTTCATTACAGCCTAATGCACTTTGCTGGTTATATCTGCTGTACCAGCAGCAATAGACATCCTTATGTAATCAATCACCCAAGAGATAATACAAATCACTCCTTGTTTCAATGTTGCGTCATTTAATTAAAGATCTTA
This sequence comes from Okamejei kenojei, assembly GCA_035221665.1. Lineage (NCBI taxonomy): Eukaryota > Metazoa > Chordata > Chondrichthyes > Rajiformes > Rajidae > Okamejei > Okamejei kenojei. The sequence continues at coordinate 50,098,753 of CM069141.1, forward strand.
TTGCAAACAAAACAATTATTTGCAAGTATTTGCAAGTTCCACTGAAACTCTCCTCCGCCTAGCGGAGTTGGTCCTTACCCTCAATAACTTCTTGTTTGACTCCTCCCATTTCCTCCAAACACAAGGCGTAGCTATGGACACACGCATTGGCCCCAGCTACGTCTGCCTCTTTGTCGGGTACGTCAAACAATCCTTGTTCAAGGCATACCAGGGCCCTATCCCTGACATCTACCTCCGCTACATCGACGACTGCTTTGGTGTCACCTCCTGCACCCACACACAACTGACTGACTTCATCCGTTTCACCACCAACTTCCATCCAGCACTCAAATACACCTACACCATTTCCGACACTTCCCTACCATTTCTTGACCTTACTATCTCCATCGCAGTTGATAGACTCCTGACCGACATAAACCCACTGACTCCCACGGCTATCTGGACTACTCTTCCTCCCACCCTGCTTCCTGTAAGGACTCCATCCCCTATTCCCAATTCCTCCGTCTATGCCGCATCTGCTCCCAGGTTGTGTTCCACACCAGGGCATCACAATTGCCCCCACTATAGATGAGGCTCGCACCAGGGTCTCCTCCATACCTCGTAACACTGCCCTCTCTCCCCATCCCCCCACTCGCAACAAGGCCAGAGTCCCCATGGTCCTCACCTTTCACCCCACCAGCCGGCACATACAACACATAGTCCTCCGCCAGTTTCGCCACCTCCAATGTGACCCCACCACTCGCCACATTTTCCCATCTCCCCCCCTGTCTGCCTTCTGCAAAGACTGCTCCCTCCGCATCTCCCTTGTCAATTCTTCCCTTCCCTCCCGCTCCACCCCTTCCCCGGGCACTTTCCCTTGCAACCGCAAGAGATGCTACACTTGTCGCTTTACCTCCCTCCTCCACTCCATTCAAGGACCCACTAGTGGGATAGTCTAGGACCAGAGGGCATGAATAAAAGAATACAGAGAGAGTACAGAAAAGGTTCACCAGACTGGTTCCTGGAATGGCAGGACTTCCATATGAAGAAAGACTGGATAGACTTGGCTTGTACTCGCTGGAATTTAGGAGATTGAGGGGGGATCTTATAGAGACTTACAAAATTCTTAAGGGATTGGACAGGCTAGATGAAGGAAGATTGTTCCCGATGTTGGGGAACTCCAGAACAAGGGGTCACAATTTAAGTATAAGGGGGAAGTCTTTTAGGACCGAGATGAGAAGATCATTTTTCACAGTGAGAGTGGTGAGTCTGTGGAATCCTCTGCCACAGAAGGTAGTTGAGGTCAGTTCATTGGCTATATTTAACAGGGAGGTAGATGTGGCCCTTGTGGCTAAAGGGATCAGGGGGTATGGAGAGAAGGTAGGTACAGGATACTGAGTTGGATGATCAGCCATGATCATATTGAATGGCGGTGCAGGCTCAAAGGGCCGAATGGCCTAATGCACCTATTTTCTATGATTCTATGATTCTATGACACACCTTTAGAATTTCTTTAGTCAGAGGTTGGTGAATCTGTGGAATTCATTGCCACAGACGGTTGTGGACTGGGCATTTTTACAGTGGGATTTGACAGATTCTTGATTAGTAAATGTGTCAGGGGTTATGGGGAGAAGGCAGGAGAATGTGGTTTTTATAGGAAAAGATAGATCAGCCATAATTAAAGGGCAGAGTAGACTATGGGCTTAATTCTGCTCCTATAACATGAACTCATGACTATTTACAAAAGCCAATTAACCTACAAACCTGCTCGTCTTTGGAATGCTGAGGAGACTGGAGCACCCGGAGAAAACACATGCAGTCGCACGAAGAATGTACAAACTCCACAGAGACAGCATCTGTAGTCATGATCGATCCTGGGTGTCTGATGCTGTAAGGCAGCAACTCCTTGTTGTAGAACGCTGTGCTGCCCATATTGTGTACCTTTTCTCCAGAGTCTGGAACTTGCAGTGAATGTGTCTGTGAATGTGCCGCTGTGCCATCCAATTACTTGCTGATTTATGGACTAAATGTATAGAAACCGCAAATAATTTACCTTCCACAATAATGTAGGCTAGAGAATTTATTATCATCTACAACAGGTTTCTGCACACCTCAGTTTTAAATGATTGACCCCTAATTCAGTGGTATGGTGGTGCAGCGGTTGAGTTACTGCTTTACAGTGCTTGCAGCGCTGGAGACCTGGGTTCAATCCTGACCATGGGTACTGTCTGCACATTTTCCCCTGGACCTGCATTGGTATTCTCCAAGATTTTTGGATTCCTCCCACACTCCAAAGATGTACAGGTTTGTTGGTAAATTGGCTTGGTAAATGTAAAAATTGTCCTCAGTGTGTGTAGGATAGTGTTAATATGCAGGGATTGCAGGTTAGTATGGGCCGAACGGCCTATTTCCACACTGTTTATCATTGGCGTTGCACACACCACAGCTTTGCATGTATGTGGGCACTTTGCTATAGTTGTCCCAGTCTCACATAGAAGCCTTTCGTTCAAGCTGAACTCCTGGTTCCATGAATAATCTAAACTTTGATGAACGAGTCCTTCAAATGCATAAAACTGCAATTTCCCGCTCCTGATCCTCCCTCCATTAAGAAAGTACCAACGGATTTTCCCCGCTATTGGCTACAAGGAAAGTACTGCTAGAGGTCAACTGTTTCATTTCTCGGAGGGTTGCAAAGACTAGCAATGCATCAAATGCATTCTCCAGGGTCTAATATGAGGACAGTATAGTCTGCTACATAGTTCTCCCCTTGCGAAAAATGATGTACAACAACGTCTTAATTTTTGTTTATTCTGTTTTTTACACTGGAATCAGCTCAATATAAAGTGAGGTTTTCTTTATTTTCCTTCGCAAATGAAGTATGGAACCAGGACCTTCGGCCCATCGAGTCCACACCGACCAATGATCACCCGTACACAAGTTCTGTGTTATCCCAGTTTTGCATCCTACATAATCCTGGATAAGTTTCTGAGCTCAAACTCCAAATGTCTTTATTTCCCCTGATCCCTGGCTGACCTTGCAACAGTTTACCCCTCCCCCTCCCTTCCCTTCCCTCCACCTCCACCTTCCTCCAGCTTTACCATTCTCAACCTTTATATCCTCGAGCTTCACAATTCACAACTCTTTATCTTTTTGGTCTCACGCCTGCTTTTAATCTCTGGCCTTTGTCCATCAATCTCCCTATCAGAAAATGTTCTCACCTATGTTCACCTATTACCAGTCATGATTTGTCCTGTCCCCTCATCTCTTCCAGCTTTATTCCACCCCCCCCCCCCCCCCAACCCCTGCAATCAGTCTGAAGAAGAGACCTGACCCAAAATGTCACCTATCCATGTTCTCCAGAGATGCTGCCTGGCCCGCTGCATTACTCTAGCACTTTGTGTCTTTCTTTACTGATCTCAAAATTAAATTGTTTGACTATCTATGCTCAACTTCTCCAAGGCATCACACAGCTCTCTGTATCACTGATCAGGGCCATGTGTTTCTGAATATACAGCATGGAGTCTAAGTTTCATAATTACAGACACTCCCCAACACATAAGGGTTATGTCTCGTGGATCCTTACGTAAATCGGATGTTAAGTAAGTTGGAAACAGAGGTGCTACTGTGAATGTGTAAATTTATTAATCGTTCTGTTTATTAAGGTAAGGTGTGTTACAGGTGGATAGGGTGGTCAAAAAGGCTTTTGGCACATTGGCGTTCATCAGTCAGAGTATTGAATATAGAAGTTGAGAGGTCATGTTACAGTTGTGTAAGGCATTTGTGAGGCTACATTTAGAGTATTGTGTTCAGTTTTGGTCACCATGCTAGAGGAAAGATGTTGTCAAGCTGGAACGGGTGTGGAGAAGATTTACAAGGATCTTGCTAGGGCTCGAGGGCGTAAGCTACAGAGAGTTAGGACTTTATTCCTTTGGGTGCAGGAGGATGAGGGGTGATCTTATAGAAACGTACAAAATCATGAAGGGAATAGATTGGGTAAATGCACAGAGGCTTTTACCCAAATTTGGGAAATCGAGAACCAGAGGACATAGGTTTAAGGTGAGGGTGGGAAAGATTTAATGTGGAAGCTGACGGGTAACATTTTTACACGAAAGATGGTAGGTGTATGGATCGAGCTGCCGGAGATGATGCTTGATGTAGGTACTACAATTTGGACATGTACATGAATAGAATGGGTTTAGAGGGATATGGGCCAAGCACGGGCAGGTAAGACAAGTGTAGATCGTGGTAAGTTTGGCCGAAGGGCCTGTTTCCATGCTGCGTTATTTTATGACTATAAGGTGAGAAGAGGAGTGAAATGTAATGCCAGAAAGAGAGATATAGGTGGTGGATGGAGGTGAGGGGTAAGATGGAAGGGCCATGATATTGGGATACTGGATATCAATACCTTTTTTGAACACAATGTACAGATAGAGAGAAATAACATTTTCTCCTCTATGATCCTGTTTCAAACAGGCAAACAAGTCCTGTCTTAATTCAACGTGGCATCATTGTGCAATGACAACAGAGTGAACAGTTGTTTACATGTTATCCTGGAGATTGAAAACGATGGAACCTGGTATCGGTTGATTATTATTGTCAAATGTACTGAGATACAGTTGAAATAAATTGAACATAATCAAACCATACATGTGTACAACAGAATTCAATTCAATGATTCAATGACACTTTATTGTCACCTGTACCTAGGTACAGTGAAATTCTTTGTTTTTGCATAAACTCGGTAATATCATACACAGGGCTGTCAACTCTCACGCATTGAGCGTGAGAATAACGCATTTGACAAAATTCACACACTCTCACGCTGATGACAGAAGTGCTCACGCTCACATTTTAAAATATATATATGTATAAACAAATAAATAAATACAGTTACATTCCTCCACACTCACGTGTGTTATCCAACTAAGGGCAGAAATCAGAATCATGTGTTCATCTTTATTGGTGTGACACCATGATAAATATTTTCCAGAACAAATAATTTAATGGGGTGGCACGGTGGTGCAGCGGTAGACTTGTTGCCTTGCAGCAGCACCGACCCAGATTTGATCTGGACTACGGGCGCTGCCTGTACAGTATTTGTGCATTCTCCTTATGACCACATGGTTTTCTCCAGATATTCCTGTTTCTCCCACATCCAAAATAAGTGCAGGTTCGTAGGTTAATTGGCTTCTGTAAATTGTCCCTGGCATGTAGGATACAACTGGTGTAATGTAGATTGCTGGTCGTCGAGGACTTGGTGGGCCGAAGGGCCTGTTTCCATATATATGTTTTACATATATATCTTAATTTAATTGAACCATGCATGTACAGTTGAATATGTGGCATTATTTTTGTCTTGTTTCTATAGTCAAAGGGTAAGGTTGATGTATGTGTGCGGAACAGTGATGGAAGTCTGACTCCTCGTGCCTTGTTTCTATGTTTTTGTTCCTCTCTCTCTATATATATATATGCATAGCAGCATGAATTATAATCTGTTTTCCATACATGAAAATTCTAAGATCATTCATGTGCTGCACCTGTTCACCAGAGCCTGGCTCTACAGTGGAATGTTATTAGGAATGTAATTTAGCCTAACCTTATTCATACGTAATCCAATTTGAAGCATAAATGTTGCATTCAAGTGTAAGTTAAAAGACTCGCTACAGTATGCAGCAGATTGGAGGGGCGACACCCCCCTCCCACACTCTCCCCCCCTCGGTCGCTATACTCCCTCGCAATTTTTAACTGTCAACTCTCACCCAATGTTGGCAGCCCTGCATACAGCATACTTTCACTAGGCAGTACACAAATAGTCGCCATGCTTCTGGCAGAGACAAAATTAAAATAGTTCTTGGTACTGTCGTATCTTCTCGAGTCTTATCTTCTTGCAGCAGTGAACCAGGCCCTTCGCTGCACATGGCTGCAGGCGACCTATCGTCCCTCTTCATTCTCAGTGGCCCCCTGTCGGGTCCCTCTTCATTCTTGGTGGCTCCCCACTGGGTTTCTCTTTGCTCCTGGTGGCCCCCCGCCGGGTTGCTCTTTGAGCACCCCCCCCCCCAGGGCCCACATCCCGGAATATCCAGCAACTGACGTACCCCTCCTCGCCTTTCCACCTTTGTTCTCCGAAACAGAATGCAGAACGTGGTGCTTCATCAGCAGAGAGAGTGCAGATAAATGAAAGAGCACTACAAGGTAGATTGGTGGATCAGGAACACATCCTTAGCATATAAGATGTCTGTTCAGGACCATGATATTAACAGGGAAAAAGCTCTTCTTGAATCTTTTAATTTAGTTTAGCTTAGTTTAGTTTAGAGTTAATGTTGCACTCTTTATCCTTTATCTGTGCACCGTGGATGGCATGATTGCACTCATGTATAGCTTAGTTCCATTTAGCGATACAGCGAGGAAACAGGCCCCGAGGCCCACCGAGTCCACGCCGAACAGCGGTCCCCGCCCACGAACACTAACGCTATCACTATCCTACACACCAGCAACAATTTGCAATTTTTACTGAAGCCAATTAACCTACAAACATATACGTTGTTGGAATGTGGGAGGAAACCGGAGAACCTGAAGAAAACACACGTGGTCATGCCTCCAGATTCAGGGACAGTTTCTTCCCAGCTGTTATCAGGCAATTGAACCATTATAGCGGCACCTAATGGTGGCTTGGGACATTATGAACTCTCGCTTTTGTTCGCGGGTTTTTGGTTCATCGGTTAGTACCAAAGATTATAGAGGAGCTCCTCTAGTATCTTTGGTTGGTACTGCTCCACCGGGTGGCAGGAGCTTCGTTTTACTTGGCGAACCCGGAGCGCAGTTGAGTTACTCGCTTTGTATGCTGTTTTCAAAAAAATCATTTTATTTCACTCAACTGACTCGTCTCTCGTCTCGCCAAAGTGGTGACCCCGTCGGTTCGATCGTGAAATGATGTATGAATGCCGCCGCTAACCTCGACGCCCAGCCCGCCCAGCAAAACACGGTGGGCCTGAAACTGGCCGTTTTATGGGCGGTGCAGCCTCAAGTGTGGTTTGCCCACATTGAGGCCAGTTTGAATTCTGTAACATAGTCGCGGACGCCACTCGCTATTTCTGTGTGGTAGGGGCGCTCAGCCGAGAGACTGCTACCAGTTTTCCTGCCTTACCTGCAGGATCCACCCACGATCGGCAAGTACGAGGGCCTCAAGGCGCTGCTGCTCCGCCGCACATTCGGGCTCAGCCGCCGCGATCGCGCCATCCACCTTCTCCACATGGATGGCCTTGGCGATCGCAAACCGTCCGTGCTCATGAGCAAGATGCTCAATCTGATGGATGGCCACCGGCCCCGCTTGCTTTTCCTTTCAAGCAGGCCTTTTGCTGGAGCAGATGCCCGATGACACCCGCCTGTTCCTCGCTGGTTCGGACTTTGCCGACCCCCCTCTGCAGCTCGCCGAATAGGCTGACGAACTGTGGGTTGCCAAGCAGCAGGATAGTGGGCCCATCAATCAGGGTGTCCGCACCCATGCACCAGCAGCCTCGCAGAGACGTCCAACCCTTCGCTGCCGTTGCCACACCGCAGCCGCCCGCCGGAGACCGTGGTAAGCACCAGTGGTGGTACTACCACCAACGCTGGGGTGCCAAGGCTCGCCAATGCCGCACCCCCTCCCTCGTTTGCGGGAAATGCATCGGCTGATTGTCAGTAGAGGCTATCGCAACGGGTACACCCTTCAATCCAGGCGACTTCTGCTGTGGTGGTGGATAAGTTCATCTGGCAGGGCCTTCGTAAGCAGGTCGCGGCCTGGGCCAGAGCCTGCATTCCCTGCCAGACATCAAAGGTCCAACGACGTGTGCGGGCAAGGGTTTGTGGTTCCCTCTGGCCGTTTCCAGCACGTCCACTCAATTTAGGGGGCACACTGCCGCCATCTCGCAGTGCCACGCACCTGCTCACCATCGTGGATCATTTTACGCGGTGGCCTGAGGCAATTCCGCTGGCCGACACCTCCATCGCGTCTTGTTCTCGGGCTCTCGCGGCTCATTGGATTGCTCGTTTTGGCGTGCCCGAGGACATTTCCACCGACTGGGGGCTCAAGTCACTTCCGCTTTGTGGGCGGCTTTGGCGCAACTGTATGGGGCGTAGGTGCACCACCCTACCGCCTATCACCCTCAGGCCACTAACTCTCCGGGTTAGTGGAGAGTTTCCACCCGCATCTGAAATTGACGCTGAAGGCGCGGCTCACGGGCCCGGACTGGGTCGACCAGTTGAATTGGGTGTTGTTGGGCATCCGTACGGCCCCAAACTCGGACCTGGACGCGTTGTCCGCTGAATTGGCGTACGGGTACCTGGGGACTTCCTTTCTGGGGCTCGGGGGCAGCCGGAGCCCGCCTCGGCCGTTCTGGCGAGTCTTCGGGAGAAAGTCAGCGGCCTAGCTCCTATTCCAACCTCACGGCTTGGGACTGCTCCGATGTACGTGCCGCTAGAGCTTAAGAACTGTCGGTTTGTATTCCGGCAGGGTCTCACACCTGCCACTGCTGCAGCGGATTTGTGAGGGTCCTTTCCGGGTGCTTCGCCCCGGCGTTGCGACTTTCCTGTTGGATGTCGGAGGCAAAGAGGAGATCGTCTCGGTCGCTCGCCCCAAGCCCGCCCACCTGGATGTCGATAGCCCGGTGGTGGTGGCTCAACCTTGGCGTAGAGGTCGTCCGTTGGTCGTTCCAGTAGCACCTGTTGTGCCTGTCTCTCCTGCACCTGTTCTGCCTGTCTCCCCTGCACCGATTGTGCTTGTCTCCCCTACGCCTTTAACGTGTCCTGGCTCTGTTCCGCCAGTCCCACCTGTACCGCCGGTTGCACCCCTCATCTCCACTCGGTCTGGTCGCCTCGTTCGGCCTCCCGCTCGGTTCCGTACCTCGGGTTCTGGGGGGGGTTCCTGTAGTGGCACCTAGTGGTGGCTTGCGGCATTACAAACCCTCGCTATTGGCTGGCTCGGTCACGTGACCGCGGGTGTGTTTTTGCGGGTTTTTAGTTCAACAGTTAGTACACCCCCACCCGAGTCGCAGGAGCTTCGTTTTATTTGGCGAACCTGGAACGCAGTTGAGTTACTCGCTTTGTTTGCTGTTTTCAAATTAAAAAATGTATTTTACTCAACTCTCGTCTCTCGTCTCACCAAACCATCTTACCAACAACCAGAGAGCAATCCTGAACTACTCCATTTTAATTTTGTCAGTTAGTTACTCCTGCACTTTGTGTGTTTTGCTTTGTAAACCAGCATCTGCAGTTCCTTGTGACTCTTTTTGCCGTGGTATGAATGGAAGATTAATCCAGGGAAGATTAATTCAGGAAGGAATGGTCCTTTCTGAAAGCTGAAGAAAGACAGAGGAGTGAAGATATGTCTGAATGTGGCATCTCATTGCAGGTGACACATATTACAGAAAATGATCTTGGACGAAATATAATGTGAAGATATCCAATCTAGTTCTTAATACTGTGTCATATTACTGTCAGACGAGATATTGGGAAATTAAATTAAATTTCTGACCTGCTCACAGAGAGAACAATGAATTATCGTGCGTACAAATATAAAAAATTATCTTTAGCCTGCTGAACATGCTTCACATTTTAGTCCTATAGATTTCTGTAATGAGAGAATGACTCTGAATCTAATGTGCTCCTTGCATCGGTGATCTGTTTGAAACAAGGATGCCATTTAAAATCCCCTTAAAATGCCAATAGATTTCTGCAGACAACTTCTCCACAGCCAACAATGGACCATTGTGGGCTCCATTTTTCTTTGATCATCATTTCTGTCTTGTATTTGTCCTTTTTGCATATGTTTCATTTATTTGATCGTTGTACCTCTTCAAATCTCTAGTTTTTCTCACCCCTGGCTCTCATTCTGAAGAATGGTCCCAAAACGTCACCTATACATTTTCTCCATGAAGGCTGTTTGACCCACTGAGTTACTGCAGGATTGTGTGTCTATCTTTGATGCTACTTAATTCACTTAATGCTGGGAAGAACTGGCAAAGATTAGAGGGTAGCACAGTTGTGCAGTGGTGGAGTTGCTGCCTAACAGCGCCAGAGACCCGAGTTTGTTCCTGACTATGAGTGCTGTCTGCACGGGGTTTGTACGACCACCCTATGACCACATGGGTGTTCTCGGGGTGCTCTAGTTTCCTCCCACATACTAAAAAGGTACGTGTCTGTAAGTTAATTGTTTTTTGTAATTTATAAATTGTCCCCAGTATGTAGGATGATGCTAGTCTACAAGATGATCGTTGGTTGTTGTCATGGCCTCAGTGGGCCAAAGAGCTAGTTTCGGCACTCTATCTAAAATAACGGCATGCATTTAGAGGTAAAGCATAAAAACTGTTCCTTCAGCCCACTGACTCCAGACTGACCATCAATCATTCATTCACATTATTTCTATGCTATCGCACTTTCTCTTCCACTCCTTACATACTAGAGGCAATTCACAGGGATCGATTAAACTACAGTCCTGCATGTCTTTGGATGTGGGAGAAAACCAGAGCACCTGGTCAGAGAGAGAATGTGCAAACTGCAAACAGACAGCACCTGAGGTCAGGATCAAACCTGGGCCCCTGGCGCTGTGAGACAGCAAATCTCAACAGAGGACGCAGTCTCAACAACACTGAACCTCGTACTGCCACACCTTGATCGGAAAAATACTTATGCCAGGATCCTCTTCATAGACTTCAGCTCTGCTTTTAACACAATCATTCCGCAGCAGCTGGTGGAGAAGTTGGAGTTATTGGGGGTTGATGCTGGCACGTGTAACTGGGTCCTGAACTTTCTATCTCAACAGCAGCAGACAGTCAGGGTGGGCAGTAGGACATCAAAAACCATAGCTGTGAGCAGTGGCTCGCCCCAAGGCTATGTCCTAAGCCCCCTGCTGTTTAGTCTGCTTACACACGACTGTACTGCTAGACTCAACAACAACTTCATCAACAAGTTCGCTGACGACATAACAGTGGTGAGTCTCATCAGTGACAATGATGAGTCGGCGTACAGGATGGAGGTGGAGCTGCTCACAGGATGGTGCAAATCCCACAACCTCATTCTCAACGTGGGAAAAACGAAGGAGATGGTGGTTGACTTCAGGAGGGCAGGAAAACAACGCCAAACACCTCTGCACATCGATGGAGCTGATGTGGAAAGGGTCAGCAGTCTGAAGTTCCTAGGACTCCACCTGTCAGATGACCTGACATCCACGACCAACACCACAGCACTGGTCAAGAGAGCCCAGCAGCGACTACACCCTCTCCGTAGACTACGGAAAGCAGGTCTCCCCACTGCACACCTACGAACTTTTTATAGGGGGACAATCGAGAGCACATTAACCTATGGCATCACTTCCTGGTTCGGGAGCTGCAAGGCGTACGAACGGCACCAACTGGACAGGATTGTGAAGACTGCCAGCAGGATTATTGGTGCTCCACACCCTTTATTGCTGGACATATACAGGAAGAGATGTATCAGCAGAGCCATCTCCATCATCAAAGACCCCTACCACCCATCGCATCACATATTCTCCATCCTGCCATCTGGGAAGAGGTACAGGAGCATCAGCTGCAAAACCAGCAGGATGCTCCTCAGCTTCTTCCCGCAGGCTATAAGACTGATAAACGGACTTTGCCCCCTGCCAAAGTATCGCGCACCAAACACCAACCTGGACACACATTGTCATGCCGCTGCCGATTGGAACTCACGATATATGTATTTTTATTTTTAGTTCTATTTATTTTTTACCGCACACTGAATGGACACTGTTTGATCAACGTTTTTTCGTTTCCTCTGGGTATGTAAGTACTCAGGAAAAATGATAATAAAGATATACAAAACAAAGAAACAAATCCACCAGCTGCACCACTGTGCCTCAATATGAAAAGGCCATTGGTTAAAGGAGATATATGGGGCATGATGTTTACACTGAGAGTGATGGGTATCTTGAACACGCTGCCAGGGATGGTGGTGGAGGCAGATACGACAGTGACACTTAAGGGGATTTTATATAAACACATGGATATACAGGCAGATAACATTAGTTTAACTTGGTATACCTATGCTGTATTTTTTTTTAATATTCTCCGTTTAATTACTTTTAATACTTTCAATGTGGTCATCAATGGTATGTTAAAGACATATTATATTATTTCATATTATAGGAGAGAATATTTGCTTGATCTCAGGGTAGGGGAAAGATTTAATAGGAACCCAAGGGCAATGTCACTCAGAGTGTGGTGAGTATGGAACGAGCTGCCAGAGGAGGTATTTGAGGCAAGTATAATAACAACATTTTTTTTTTGTCAAATATTTTTATTAGACGTAAGTACATATTAAAAGAAGAATATACTTGTCACATACATTCTTAATATTATTAATATTAACAATTATGTCTTGTTTGTACTTCTATACATTTTTTAGTTTTTAACGCAGATAGGAAAAAATAGAGAGAAATAAAGTAAAAATAGAAAATCAAAAAGATGAGTGGAGTGTTAAACAGGTTATCCATCATTGGAGATACAATAACAACATTTAAAAGACATTTGGACGTTTCTTAAATGTTACGAGAATGCCTGCATCAACTACCTTCTCCAGTAACTTGTTCCACACACCCATCATCCTTTGTATGAAATAGTTACCCCTCAGGTTCCTATTAAATCCTTCTCCCCTCATCTTAAATCTATGTCCTTGGCTTCTCGATTCCCCTACTCTGGTCAGGAAACTCTGTGCGTCTATCTGATCTTTTCCTCTCATGATTTTGTACACATCTTCTTTGGGTATCTTGGTGGGCATGAGCAGATTGACTGAAGGGCCTGTTTCCATGCTGAATGACTCTATAATGGAGAGCATCAGACTAGGAGAACTTTAAGAAAAGTCAAAGCCGTCTGTTCATTCCCCTCCACAGATGGTGCCTGTCACTCCCGTTGGGTTCCTCCAGCAGTTTGTTTTATTTTGTTCAAGGACTCCTGTCATCTGCAGTTTCTTGTGGCCCCCTTCAGCAACATTTACTGTGCTCAGCACTGACACCTGGGATGAAAATGAAAACTGCATCTTTTACAGAGGCTAGAAATCTTGCTTGGTTCCCTCACCCACCACAGCAAGCATTTCAGAGCATTTCAGAGGAGAAAGCTTAAGTTGTTTGAAAACCAAGATAATCTTCCCTTTATGTTAAGTCCACTAGCTTTCACAGGCCCATACAAAGCTTTTCAAAAAGGAGGTTGGCATGTCAGGATTACAAACGTTTTATGTGAAATAATGTGCGGGCCCTTAAGCGGGCCCTGGAAGCTCTGGGGTTTTAGATGCTCTCTGATGCATTCTGAGCCTTATATTGGAGCTCAGATTTTTGCACCAAATTTATGACCAATATTTCAGAAATAATTTTGCTTGAGTCAAGAGTAATGAGTGGGTGGAATGGGATCTGACAAATTTGAAGTCTGCACCGTCTTGCTCGCGCTGTGATTGTCGTCACGCACCCCTCCCTCCTCCTTTGGTTGACGCTCGCTCCCCGGTGCCCGCTGCTCCTCCCCCCCTTTCTCCCCCTCCTCTACCCCCCCTTCCTCTCTCCCCCCCTCCTATCCCCCCCTCTTCTCCCCTCCCCTCCTCTCCTCTCCCCCCAACTCCTCTCCCCTCCCCTCCTCTCGCCCCCCCCCTCATCTCCCCCCCTCCTCTCCCCTCCCCTCCTCTCCCCTCCCTCGGCCTCTCTCCTCCATCTCCCCCCTCCTCCCCCCCCCTCCCCCCACCAGTCGCCACACCAGCAGCATCCCAGGGTGCACAAGTAACCATGCCAGCTGTGCCCGGAGGAGCAGCAGCAGGTTGCCACAAGGAGCCACTCAAGCGGGGTGGGTTAGTGAAGGCGGATTGAGGCGCTCGCACTCTGACCTCAGCTGCCGCTTCTCCCGAGCCTGCTCGGGCTTAGACAGTTTCTTCGAGCACTGCGGACTTGAGCCAGAGGTGATCGGGAACCTGGCCAGGGAGACGTTTGCCGCCGACGCCTCTTTTGAAAGCCTTGCCCTCAAGTTTTCACAGCATGAGCTGCCCAGACCCGGAGAGCGAGCAGCGATAGCAGCAACGAGCCGGTCAGGGGGGAAGAACAAGCCTCTGCCCTCTCGGTAATCGAGCTCAACGCCAGGGTCATCCAGTGGCTGTATGGCTGCAAGAGGGCCAAGGAGCCCAAAGGCAAGGCTCTGCTATATAACATTTTAGCTCCTTAACTCTGAATTATGGGTGCGGTGTTTAGTTTAGTTTAGTTTAGTTTAGCTTAGTGATACATATTTAATGCAAATATGCCCTTCAGCCCATCGAGTCTGCTCCCAACAGCGACCACTCCGTGTACTAGCACTACACACTAGGGACAATTTACAATTTTTACTGTAGGCAATTAACCGACGAATCTTAGAGTAACTTTAGAGTGTAGGAGGAAACCGGAGCACACAGAGAAAATCCACAGCGGTCACAGAGGCGAATATACAAGAGGCAGCACCTGTAGTCAGGATCAAAACTGGGTCTCTGGTGCTATAAGACAGCAACTCTACCGCTGCACCACCATGCCACCCTATTGTCATGCTAGGTTTCTCCCTCACAGATCTGAGGATGTGATCTATTGAACTCATTAAAGCCAAAATATGTTGTGTAGAGAAACAGCATAGAAACAGGGCCTTCGGCCCACCTGGCTCATGCCCACCATTGATCACCATTCACATTAGTTCTATATTTTCCAACTTTCAATTTCATCCCTACACATAGAGTCATCCAGTCTTAGAGTCATACAGCTCAGAAACAACCCCTCTGGCACAACACGTCATGCCAACCAAGATGCCCCATCTCAGCTAGTCCCATTCACCTGCATTTGGTCCTTATTTGGTCCTCTAAACCTTTCCTTTTCATGGGTCTCTGTAATTTAACCAGGGAAAATGAACCTGTAAAACCACACGTCTTTGCCATGTGGGAGGAAACCGGAGCACCCGGAGGGAATCCACGAGGTAACAGGGAGAACGGACAAACTCCACACCGACAACACCCAAAGTTAGGATCAAACCCGGGTTTCTGGTGCTGTGAGGTGGCAGCTCCACCAGCTGCGCCACTGTGCTGCCACTATGACAGATAGATGACTTAAATCCAGCTGATTACAGAAATTTGACAACAAAACACAAGCAACGATAACGAGGCAACTAAACTATTCATAGAAAACACAATTTATTCATAGTCAGTCATAGGTATAGTAATACAGCATGGAAACAGGCCCTTCAGCTCAACTTGCCTACACCAACCAACATACCCCATCTACACTAGTCCCACCTGACTGCGTTTGGCCCATATCCCTCTAAACCTATCCTGTCCAAGTACCTGTCCGAATGTTTTTTAAACATCGTGATAGTTCCTGCGTCTATAACTCCTCTGGCAGCTCGGTCCATATATCCAGCGCCATTAGCGTATAGAATTTTCCCCTCAGATTTCCATACTCTGGGTAAAAAGAACTGTGAATTTACTCTATCTATTCCTTTCATGATGTTGTCTATAAGAGCACCCCTCATCCCTCTGCGCTCCAAAGACTAAAGTCTTAGCCTGCTCAACTCTCCCATAGGCCTTCAAGTTGTGCCAAATCTTCTCTGCACCCTTTCCAGCTTAACAATATCAATCATATAACAAGGTGACCAAAGGTGAACACAATCCTCCAAATGTGGTCTCACTGATATTCTTGTCCACCTGTAACATGACCGCCCAACTTCTTCACTCAATACTCTGACAGATGAAGGCCAATGTGCCAAAAGGGCGGCAGCGTAGATTTGTTGTTTTACAGCACTCGAGACCCAGGTTCGACCTTGATTATGGACGTTGACTACGGAGTTTGTACAATCTCCCCGTGACAGAGTGGGTATTCCCAAAGTACTTGAGTTCCCTCCCACTCGTGCAGGTTTGTCGGTTAATTCTTTGGTAAAATTGTAAATGACCCTTTGTGTGTAGGATTGTGCTCGTGTGTAGGTATCGCTGGTCGGCGTGAACCCACAGTGTTTTCACGCTGTATCTCTACAGTCTAAAAGTAAAGTGTAAAGCCTTCAATAACTTTCAGACAGAATTATATAAAACTCTTAATGGACTGGAAAGCTAAAGTCACAACAGTTATTGAAGCACATGCATTCAAGGTTGTTATAGACAAGTCTGGAACCGAATACAGGAAGTATTCTTTACACAGAGGGCACACAAAAGCAGAGGCAAATTGCTGGAAATGATATTTCATACCAAGGCTGTGGATTCATTTCAGCAAGGGTTGAATAATGTAATGGGAAGGAGCTTTTGCAAAGGAAAGATTAAATGGCTAAATGGCTTATTTTGCATTTGAATTTTCTTCACATTCTTTCCCATTTCTTTCTGTATCCTGTAAAATAATTGTTTTCATAAGCCCCTGTGGTCTTGGCTCTCCCAAACTATGCAATCTCCTCCCGGCTTATAATTCCTGAGATATCTACATTCTTTAAAATTATGGCATCTTGTTCATTCTCAACATAAATCATTCCATCTTGGATTGCAACATCAATCCCTCTTGAATTCTCATTGGAAACTTGTTTAATTCTTCTTCCCTCTTAGGGGATTTCGAATGTTTTGGCATTTTCTTTCCCAAAGAACATTTGTTTATGTTTGTTTAGATTAGCAGCATAGAAACAGGCCCTTTGGCCCATTGAGTCATGCCGACCAACAATTACCTGTACACTAGTTCTATCCCACTCTCTAGGGAAAATTTACAGAAGCCAATTAACCTGCAGGTCTTTCAGATGTGGGAGGAAACTGGAGCACTCGGAGAAAACCCACCCGGTCGCTGTGGGAACATGCAAACTTCGTACAGACAGCACCCGTAGTCAGGGTCGAACCTGGGTTTCCAGTGC
This sequence comes from Okamejei kenojei, assembly GCA_035221665.1. Lineage (NCBI taxonomy): Eukaryota > Metazoa > Chordata > Chondrichthyes > Rajiformes > Rajidae > Okamejei > Okamejei kenojei. The sequence continues at coordinate 50,115,603 of CM069141.1, forward strand.
TTTAAGGAAGCAATTGGATGTTGCGCCACCATGCCAACCTCTAAGAGTGCCACACACTGTAGAGGCTAAACCATGGAGACACAAAGAAACTGCAAAAGTGTTTGAGGAACTCTGCTGGTCAAGCAGCAGCTATGGAATGAATGGACAGGAGACATTTTATATCAGGATCCTTCTTCAGACTGATTCTCAGAGAGTAGATCTTCTTGTAAGTAACCACACTTTGAGGAAACTTTGGAACAGTAAAGTGGAATCATAAGTAAGACACTAATGGAATCTTGAGCAAAAAGCAAAGTGCTAGAAGAACTTAGTAAACCAGGCAACATATGTGGAGGGAATGGACAGGCAATGGACAGGCTCAGTGGGCCGAAGGGCCTGTTTCCATGCTGCATCTCTAAATTAAACAGTAAAAACAATACTTGATTGATGTAAAGTATTTGTGATGTACCATCGATGTAAAAGATGTTAGTTAACTGCAATTTATATTTTTTAATCGGGAGCAATTATGAGCCTGTGGATAATTGTTCATTTGTCAGTGCCTATTTTACTAATGGATTAAACCCATACAAATTTTGAAAGGGATATGTAACGCTTTCATGAAACTTCATTTGTTAATTTTGTCCATGTGTTCGTTCTATTAAAAGTAACATGCATTAAAGTGCAAAATTGCTCAATTTTACATACAAATGCCAATCTACTAACTAATTCAATACATAATATAATTTTGAAATCATCTCTATTTTTACGTATGGCTATGCGGTACACAGATGTTACATTAAAGCAAGTCTGAAGAAGAGTCTTGACCCGAATCATCGCTCATTCATTCTCTCCATAGATGCTGCATCCCGCTGAGTTATGCCAGCATTTTGTGTATACTTTTAGATTTTAAACTTTAGAGATACAGCGTGAAAACAGGCCCTTTGGTCCACGAGTCCTTGCCGACAAGTGATCACCCCATACACTAGCGCTATCCCACACACTAGAAACAATTTATAGAAGCCAATTAACCAACAATCTGTATGTCTTTGAAATGTGGTCAGGTGATATGATTTTACACTTTAGAGATACAGCGTGGAAACAGGCCCTTTGGCCCAACAAGTCCACGCTGACCAACAATGCCCATACACTAGCACTATCCTACACACTAGGGACAATCTACAGCTACTTAACCTACAAACCTGTATGTCTTTGGAATGTGGGAGGAAACCGGAGCACCCGGAAATATGGTCACAGGGAGAACGTACAAACTCCAAACAGACAGTACCCGTAGTCAGGATGGAATCCGGGTCTCTGGCGCTGTAAGGCAGCAACTCTACCGCTGCACCACTGTGCTTCCCAAGTCTGGTCTGCACTCTCAGGTGAATGCAAGAGATGTCATGGTGCTATTTTGAAGTTTCTGTGGATTTCTCAGTGAAGATATCTTCTGTTGGTGTCTCAGTGCATATATCTCCTCCCATTAGAATCTCCAAAACCCTGATACATTGCCCATCCTCTTATTGTTTGAGAAATTTGCCATCTTGGCTATCGCTAATCAGGCTCAATCTTTAATAAGGTCTTCACTGAGTGTAAAGTTTGGTAAAAAATCATAAACTTTGTTTGTTTGAAGATAACAAAGTTCAGGACTGCAGTGAAGATTGCTAGAGTGCAGTAAAGATTTTCGAGGATGTTGCCAGGAGTTGAGGGGTGGGCTATAGGGAAAAGTTCGGCAGGCTAGAACTTTATTCCTTGGAGTGCAGGAGGATGAGGGGTAATCTTATGTATAAACTCATGAGGGGAACAGATAGGGTGAATGCAAGGAGTCTTTTTACCCAGACTATGGGGTATAAAGAACCAGAGGACATAGGTTTAAGGTGAGAGGGGAAAGATTTAATAAGAACCTGAGGCACAACATTTTCACACAGAGGATGTGGGTAAATGGGATTAGCTGCCAGTGCAAATAGTTAATACAGATACAATAACAACATTTAAAAACCACTTGGCCAGATACATGGGTAGGAACAGTTGATAGATATATGGCCCAAACACTGGCAAATGGGACCAGTGTAGATAGAGCATGTTAGTCGGCGTGGGTGTGTTGGGCTGAAGAGCCTGTTTCCATGTTGTATGACCACGATTCTATGATTCTCTGGACAGTGGGCCGAATGGCTTGTTCCTGACTGTATGACAACTGAGATTATTCCTCAACATTCGTAATTCTACAGAGCCCTGGAGATAGGGATGCACGGGCAGGTGGGACTAGCCTAGATTGGGCACCTTGGTCAATATGGGAAATTTGGGCTGTGTCCATGCTGTATGACTCTATGATCACACCATTATGACACAAATGGTATTAAATGAAGATATTCTGATGCATAGTATTGACGTGAAATGTCTGCCTCTACAGATGTTGCCTGAATTCCTCCAGCAGTTTATATGTAGAGGATTTAACATAATTCACTGCATTTATATTGGATGGGCAATATGCTTATGCAACTTATAAATTAATAAGTTTACAGATTTCCTATAAAATCTTTAAACTAAATCTTTTTGACATCTTTCAGCAGGTTAAAAAATATTTCATATCGTAGAGTGACTTTTAGTGGAGGGCATTTCCTGTGTTACTTTGGTCATAAAGCTTGAGCAGGCTAGGACTTTATTCCTCGGAGCGCAGGCGGAGGAGCGGTGATCTTGTAGAGGTGTACAACATCTTGAGTGGAATAGATTGGAATAGTCGCACAGAGTCCCTTGCGAAGAGTAGGGGAATCGAGAACCAGAGGACGTAGGTTCAAGGTGAGGGGGGAGGGAAAATTTAAAAGGAAACTGAATGATGGGAAACGTTTTCATAGAAAGGGTGGTGGGTGCATGGAACGAGCTGCCGCAGGAGGTGGCTGAGGCAGGTACTATCGCATTGTTTAAGAAACATTTGGACAAGTACATGAATAGGACAGCTTTAGAGGGATATGGGCTAAATGCAGGCAGGCGAGACTCATGTAAATGGGGCATTTTGGTCAGTGTGGGCATGTTGAGCTGAAGGGCCTGTCTCTATGCCACATAACTCTATGACTATAAACATTAGACAACTGTGAAAGATGATCAGTCTGAAGAAGTGACCTGACCCGAAGCATCATCCATCCATCCATATTCTCCAAGGATACTGCCTGACCCTCTGAGTTACTCCGGCATTATATGTCTGAAACAGTCTGAAGAAGTGTCCCGACCCGAAACATCATCTGTTCATGTCCTACAGGGATGCTGCCTGACCCGCTGAGTTATCCAACACTTTGTGTCCTTTTTTTATTTAATGAGAATAAAACCTTTGAGTCCTGACACTACACAACCACCCAATTATCAGTGAAATCTTGATGTTTTCCTTGACTTCTTTTTCTCCAGATTCAATAGGTGAAACTGTTTCCATTACGGGAAACTCCAAGGACACTAAGGCACAGATTTAAAATCTTCGGCAAATACGTACAGTGTGATTAGTCCTTTTTTCAAAGTGCTTTTGCTTGATTGGTGGACAGATACAATCTGAAATAGGCCCTTCGGCCCACGGAGTACACGCTGACCATCGATTACCTGGCCACACTAGTTCTATGTGATCGTGATTTTGAATCTACTCTAACAAACATCTTAGGCAATGAGGAAGAAGGAGGGGTTGGTTAGGTGTTGTTCCTGCAATTACTTCTTCTAAAGGTACATGTTTATACATTTATAGAGTGATACAGTGTGGAAACAGGCCCTTTGGCCCAACTTACCCAAACCGGCCAACGTCCCAGATACACTTGTCCCAACTGCCTGCGTTTGTTCCATATCCCTCCAAACCTATCCTATCCATGTACCTGTCTAACTGTTTTTTAAATGTTGGGATAGTCCCAGCCTCAACTACCTCCTCTGGCAGCTTGTTCCATACACCCACCACCCTTTGTGTGAAAAAGTTACCGTTCAGAATCCTATTAAGTTTCACCTTTTCCATTGATCAATGGAATAAAGCCATAGCAGATTGCAGCACACTTATGTCTCATGCACCCTTTAGGAATTAATTAGGACTTCCCCACAATTCCATCTTTGTATGAAGAGGAACTACATTGAATACTTTTGTAACTATGTCAGCACCCTTTACGTGGCAACTCTTGCATACTTGTAATGTATGCAAACAAAAAATCTCACTGTACCAAGTACACATGACACTAAATCATCATTCAATCAACCCTACACACTGGGGGCAATGTTACAATTTTTACAAAAGCCAATTAACTTACAAATCTGCACATCTTTGGAATGAACGAGGAAACCAGAGCACCTGGAGAAAACCCACGCGGTTATGGGGAGAACGTACAAACTCTGTACAGACAGCACCCGTAGTCAGGATCGAACCCGTGCCTCTGGTGCTGCAAGGCAGCAACTCTACTGCTGCGCCACCATGCCGCCCCTTTAGAGGCAGGGTGATCGCGTTTTTAAACTGTAAAACCTCGACCAAGGTTTCTAAAAGAGTCGCACAACCTGTGACAGGATGTCACGACTGTGACAGGTCACTAGCTGGCTTTACCTTCCCCGTTGTCTGATTCCCTCTCCAATCCTGGTGAAGACTATGGCAGTTTGTCGCATCGTCAAAGCAACCTTCCAGGCAACTGACTGCTGGTCAGTTTAGATCAGCCTGTCGCCTGCTGCTACAAGTCATTGCAGACCAGATCAATGCAGAGCCGGGGAGCTAGTGGCATGTATTACACCTTCAGACCTTGCAACTTCTTCTGTCAGCCAACACTTGTCACATAGAGAGGCGGTAATCTAATAGTGACAGCAAAACCATCTGCAGCTTATAAAGTTTTCCTTCTAGTTTTAGACATACAGTGTGGAAGAAGCCCTTAGGAACACCGCCAACCAGTGATCCCCGCACACTAACATTATCCTGCACACTAGGGATAATTTACAATTTTTACCGAAGCCAATTAACCTACAAAACTTCCCTTTCTAAGCTAGTTCGATTTGCCTGTGTTCAGCTCATATCCCTCTCAACCTTCGCTACAATACAAAAATACAACCAAGCCAAACTCAAATACAATACGGCATGCAAAGGGGAAGAAAGATACAGTGTGCAGAATATAATTCTCAGCATTGTAGCGTAACAGTTCTCAAGACAAAGTCCAACGTCCGCAATGAGATAGAGGTAAATCGGGCAGCACCCCAAGCTTATGGAAGGACTGTTCAGAAGCCCGATAACGGAGGTGGAAGAGTTTGGTGGTGCCCACTTTCTGAGTTTGGTGGTGCCCACTTTCTGAGTTTGGTGGTGCCCACTTTCAAGCTTCTGTGCATTCTGCCTGACCTGAGCAGGGAGAAGAAGGGCTGACCAGCATGGAAAAGATGTTTGATTATGTTGGCTGCTTTCTTAAAGCAGCGTGAAGTGTGGACAGAGGATTCACGTTGTTTTGTTTCCACAGCTGTCAACCCCAAAGTATGAACTGAGTAAAGTTGACACCTTCCTTTAACTTCTATTGTGATGGTGTTGTGTTCAATAAATCACTGGGTTCGGATAACAGAGTTTGATTCACCCAGTAATTTATCACACTACAAAATAAGGCAGACACACTCATGTATCCTCGAATATCCCCGAAAACACTCGCAAACCCCGAGTACACGGCAGAGCACGCCACAGGGTGTTTCGACATAAACTCACGTAAATCCGCACACGCACTCATAAACTCATCAGAGCATGCCACAGGATTTTTATTTCTTGATCACCTGGTACCATTTGTGACGCAATTGAAGGCCGAGGTTCTCTCACCGAAAGGGCGCCCAATACCATCCTTTATGGGATTTCTTATCAGAGCAGACCGCACCACCGCCCCCTCCCCGAGCTAATCATAAGCCCCCCCTTGTCTGCAACGTTTCTACGCCACTAGCGGCAGGAGGCGCAGGTGGTCTACCCAACTATTGCTATCGCGATGTTTGCCAACGCTATGCTTTCCCATAGAATGGCCTGGGAAAGGCTGGGTTCCCAAGCAATGATCACAGGTGCAAGCAGATAACGAGGCTATGGAATGTAGAGCTCCTAACTTAACTGATAACTCCACTTCACATTTTAGCTGAAATTGTCCGTTTAACCATTACACTACAGATAGTATGGTTCTATTGTGAAGGCTGAAGGATCCCAGGAGACCCTGGTCCATGCGCTGACAAACTCAAGACCTGGACCGGCGGATCGTAGCTTTATGGGGAGCCCACTAAGTTGGTCCCCTGCTTATTGGACCCTGCGGACCACCAGAAAGGGAGGGGTGAGCCCGCTGAGCAGGCCCCGGCTCGTCCCCCAAAGACCAGAGACCAGAGGATGGAGCTGGTGATGACAGATGTGGCTGGCGAGGAGCGAGGCCGGTAGGAGAGGGGAGGGAACCGGGATCTGGCCTACCGCACCCTCGTGGTCGGCTGCCGGAGGCACCACCGGGGAACAAATTTGGACAGGCGAGGAGAGGGACGTGCGTCCAAGAAAGGAGATTGCTGGAGCACACAACTGCCTGCGACTCGCCTGGAAAAGGCAGCGCTCATGAGAAGTGAAACATGAACTTTGAAAACGCTGACAAAATGTGGCGCCTCCTGCATGCCGGCTCAGACTACTTCTGTTGAAGATAGACGCAAAAAGCTAGAGTAACTCAGCGGAACAGGCAGCATCTCTGGAGAGATGGAATGAGTGATGTTTCGGGTCGAGATGCTTCTTCAGACTGGTTAGGGATAAGAGCAATGAGAGATATAGATGGTGATGTGGAGAGATAAAGAACAATGAATGAAAGACATGCAAAAAAGTAACAATGATAAAGGAAACAGACCATTGTTAGCAGTTTGTTGGGTGAAAACGAGAAGCCAGTGTCACTTGGGTGGGGGAGGGATAGAGAGAGGGAATGCCGGGGCGACCTGAAGTGAGAGAAATCAATATTCATGCTACTGGGCTATAAGCTGCCCATGCAAAATATGAGATATTATTCCTCCAATTTGTGTTTAGCCTCACTCTGACAATGGAGGAGACCGAGGACAGAAAGGTCTGTGCAGGAATGGGAAGGAGAATGAAAGTGTCCAGCAACCTGGAGATCAGGTATGTTCAGGCGGGCTGAGCGAAGGTGTTTTGTGAAACGATCGCCCAGTCTGCATTTGGTCTCGCTGATGTATAAGAGTCCACATCTTGAACAACGGATACAGTAGATGAGGTCGGAGAAGGATCAAGTGAAGCTCTGCCTAACCTGAAAGGACTATCAGAGTCGAGGGAGGAGGTATAGGGACAGGTGTTGCATCTTGAGTTACTCCAGCTTTTTGTGAGGGTCTCGACCTGAAACATCACCCATTCCTTTCCTCCAGAGATGCCACCTGTCCAGCTTTTTGTGTCTATCTTTGGTTTAAACTAGCATCTGCAGTTCCTTCTTACATTCTTAGACTATTTCTGTCCACTTGCTAATCGAGGATCAAAAGGTAAGGGAATACTCTACTGGACTGTTTGTAAGAAAGAATTTCACTATGTTAGCACTTTGCACATTTCTGGTTTTGTTTAGTTTAGTTTAGAGATACAGCGTGGAAACAGGTTCTTTGGCCCACTGAGTCCACACCAACCCGTGATTCCTGCACAATAACACTATTGCGCACACATTAGTGACACTGGGGACAATTTACAATCTTTACCAAGCCATTTAGCCCACAAACCTGCATGTCATTTGAGTGTGCGAGCAAACTGGAGCACCTGAGAAAACCTACGCATGTCACAGGGAGAACATATTACAGACAGCACCCATAGTCAGGATCGAACCCGGGTCTCTGGCATTGTTAGGCAGCAACTCTACCGCTGCGCCACCGTGCCAAATGTGACAATAAAGCACCATTGTCACATTGGAACCATTGAATGGCCAACAGAAGATGGCCATTCAAAGCAGAGATAGATAGATTCTTTATTAGTACGGGTGTCAGGGGCTATGTGGAGAAGGCAGAAGAATGGCCATCGGAGGTAGATATAGATCAGCCATGATTGAATTGTTGAGTGGACTTGTTGGGCCGAATGGCCTAATTCTGCTGCTATTACATATGACCTTATGACGTTATTGATGCATCGCAGTGGAGTTCAGTCCACCCACTCCACCCCCAACTACTTAGCTGATTAAGAACTGCATTAACCATTGGTGAGATTAAGAACTCTGAGAATTTCTGATCAATCACAGACAAATACATTGAAGATGTGGCAATGGTGAACTGAAGAGAGTCTGACCCATGGATAATTTTGTTTTGATCCTCAACAGCGCTGAGATCTATTTTACTTGTCATTCTTGATGGGATTCACTAGCTCTACCAGAGGTGAAAGAATAATGAGTGAAATCTTGACGCCGATCAAAATATATACATTTATGCACCGTTTCCAATGATATTTTAGTTTTATATTATACTTGTTAATTAACTGGCTACAGTGGAACCATTTAAATGGCTGCTTGCCAACTAAGCTCATTCAATTAACAAAGCTTTCTCCTAACCAAATGTTGTTCTCATTTTTCTTCCAGTTTTTAGTAATTTTTTCCTGCGTTTGCACTTTTAAAACCTCTCAGCTCTTTACAATATTCAGACCTTCCCTCAGCTGGGAGGTTTTGTCAGAATATGTTCATCCAACCCTCATTTATATTTCTTTCTATATCCATAGTTATTAGTTACTGACCTCGGGTACTATGCAATTCTATAACTGCTCATCCAGATACTCAGTGAGCAAGTGTTACAACTAGCTTCATCTCCCACCTTCTTTCAGGCTCCCCGTTATCTTTAAGTTCTTTAGGATGGCACAGTGGCGCGGCAGTAGAGCGGCTGCCTTAAGGGCCTGTCCCACTTTCCCGAGTCCTCTGCCAAGCTGAAAGGACCTTAAAAAAAAACGACATGATTTTTGTGATCTACGAACTCCTCCTCCCGACTATCTTTTACTCGTGGACATTTTTGTCATGCTGAAAAAAACGTCCCGACTTACCTAATGCCCCGAGTACCAACGGCTGGCATAACGAGCCACTACTGTATACCTACGGACTCCTACAGCCTCCTACGGACTCCTACAGCCTCCTACGGACTCCTACGGACTCGCTACGGACATTCTCCAAGCTTGAATCAAGGGGAAAACTCGGGAGAATTCGTGAGTAACTCGGGAAAGTGGGACAGGCACTTTATAGCGGCAGAGACACGGGTTCGATCCTGACTATGGGTGCTGTCTGTATGCAGTTTGTACGTTCTCCCTGAGACCGTGTGGGTTTTCTCCAAGTGCTCCGGTTTCCTCCCACACTCCAAAGACATGAAAGTTTGTAGGTTAATTAGCTTTGGTAAATTTGTAATTTGCCCCTAGTGTGTAGGGAGTGATAATGTTAGTGTGTGCGGATCGCTTGTCAGCGCGGACTCAGTGGGCAGAAGGTGTTTCCATGCTGTATCTCTAAAGTGTAAAGGGCCTGTCCCACTTACATGTTCTTGGCACGCAAATTACACGACCTCTTGGTCGCGTTGAGGCGCATGGGCATCGTATGGCTGCGCGGGGCCGGTCCCACTGAGAAACGAGGAGGGGTATGTAGTTGTGCGCGACATTGCGCGGGGCTCTGAAATTTTTGTAGCAAACAAAATATTTGCACGCCAACGGCCTGTCGCGGAACTGACGGCCAAAGTGGGACAGGCCCAAGACCCTGGCGCGACGCAACGTCTCACTTCTAACAGCAGCAGAAGCAGGCAAACGTTCGTCGAGCTCGGCCTGGTGCTCATGGCCGTTGCGGTTCGGATCCGCCCCCACTTCTATTCCCAGAGTGGGGCCAAGAAAATTGAAGATGGACACAAAATGCAGGAGTAACTCAGCGGGACCAGCAGCATCTCTGGAGAGAAGGAATGGGTGACGTTTCGGGTCAACGCCCTTCTTTCAGACTGAAAAGCGTCTCGACCCGAAACATCACCCATTCCTTCTCTCCAGAGATGCTGCCGGTCCCGCTGCGTTACTCCGGCATTTTGCGTCCATCTTCAAATGACGTCACGTGCTCCAGATGGCTGTGCAGTCGAATGAAGTCACGCGCGACCTTCGCGGCACCGTTGCAGCTCAACACGACTACGAGGTCGTGTAATTTGCGTGCCAAGGACACGTATGTGGGACAGGCCCTTAAGTGAAATTTTTATTTCCTTAATTATCTTTCAAGTCATAGAGGCCCTTCAGCCCAACTCGTTCATGCCCACCAAGATGCACCATCTAAACTAGTCCCATTTATGTGCGTTTGGCCAATATCCCTCTGAACTTTTCCCTCTCCCTGTACCTGTCCAAATGTATTTTGAATGTTGAAGCAAGGAACAGCAGATGCTGGGTTACACAAAAGGACACAAAGTGCTGGAAATACTCAGCAGCAAGTCCGGCAGCATTCATGGAGAACAGGGATAGGTGCCATTTTGAGTCGGGATCCTATTTCAGATGTCCCAATCTAAAATGTGACCTATCCATGTTCTCCAGAGATGCTGCCTGACCCACTGAGTTACCGCAGCAATTTATGTCCTTTTTGTCATTTAAATGATGTTATTGTACCTAACTCAACTACTTACTCAGGTACCTCCTTATATATACCCATCACCTTCTGTGTGGAAAAGTTCTTATTATTTTTTTCCCATTTCTCCATAAATCACTACACTGTAAAAGTAAGATTAAACGAGAACTTACCAAGTTCGAAGGTTGATCTTTATTTTATGAGGAGTCGTGGTGAGGGATTTCGTGAAGACCCCGCCAGCACGCATGCGCGTCATTCTTCAAAGCAGCGGTGTGGAACCACAGAACGCACCATGACTGGAAATAGTAAGATTAAGAACATAGAACATACCAGTTGACCTTATGATAGAGGGTGGGAGCGGAGGGTACAAAATCCCTCACCGCGACTCCTCATAAAATATAGATCAATCTTCGAACTTGGTAAGTTCTCGTTTAATCTTACTATTTTACTTCGGTGTCACGTGAGTGACCGTGAAAATTTCAAAGCTCTGTGATTTCACGCCCTGGACATCGTCCATGCTATCACACTGCCGCAATACTGATGGGGGAAGGTTGATAATGCATTCCAGATGGAACAGGCTGAAAAATAATGCACAGTTATTAACACAAATAATAACAAAGCAAAAGACCCAATTCAGGGACAAATCATTGACAGAGCGGCTCCCAGCACGGCTTCCACGAACGTTGCGGGGGCAACCAGCGGCTTATTGTAGAACCGCTGGAAGGTTGCTTCACTGGCCCAGCCCGCGGTGGCGAGGATGTGGTCCATGGGCAACTCCATGGCCCTCGCCGCTGATGTGGATGCAGCCCTGGTAGAGTGAGGATTTAAAAATGTTAGTACCTATTCCTGCTGTACCCAACACCACCCTGAGCCACCTTGCGATAGCCTGCACAGTCACCCGGTGATGTGGAGAGTTGCGGCTGATGAGGAGCCACTGCTCCATCTTCTGGATGGTTCCCGTAGTGCGGATGTAGAGGCGGAGATGGGTGACTATGCAGAGGGTAGCATCAGTGGGGTACGCCCAAAACTCCACCTACAGCCCACGAACCCCAGGTCTGTGCTGTTTCAATAGGTCCTGGACAAAGAAATTCACCTTTGCAGGGGTGGAGACCATGCTATCCAGCCGCAGCTTTTGTAATGCCTGGACTCGTTGAGCTGTAGTCAGGGCCATCAGCAACACCACTTTGAGTGTGAGCTTTTTGAGTGGTAACTCTGTCATAGAAGACCAGCTCCTCAGTAGGGTCAGAACGATCCCTACGTCCCAGGTGATGTTGTATCTGGGCCGTGGAGGGTTGGTGTTAAACACTTCCCTCATGAATTTAGACACCAGGTGGATGGAGCCTATACTGATGTCTATGTATGAGGATATTGCACTCTTGGCGCTGTTGATGGCACTGGAGCCAAGGCCCGCATCGTAATGAAGGCCCGCTAGGAATTCCAGGACATCAGGGATCGTAGCCGAGTTGTAGGTCGTGTTGGTACGGGAGCAGAATGCCTCCCACTTCCTGACCTGGGTGGGGGACTGCCTCCTGGTTGATGCTCGGCATGACGCTGAGATGAGGTCCATGGCTCTTGGTGATATGCCGGCCTTGACGAGCGGCCTCTTTAGAACCTGCAGACCAACATGTTTAGGTGACCAAGGCACGGGTGACTGTCCCCGTAATGGGGTTAGTAATTAATGTGGGATTTTACCAAACTGAATCCACGGACATTGCAAGATTTGGAGGGCCATCGGGTACCATGACTGAGTCGGCCAGTCGGGTATGATCAAATGCCAGTTGCAGAATCCAGTTGAATTTTCTGCAATACCCGACTGATGAGGCAGAATGGGAGAAATACGTAGTAAAACCATTTCCCCCCAATTGAGAGAAAAACCATCCATAGCTAATCCCCCAGGGTCTGGTTCCCAAGGCACATACGTTGGTATCTGATGGTTCAACCTGGATGCAAAGAGGTCAATATCTGGCGTGCCAAAATGAGCTATAATATCAGCAAATTTGGGGGATTCAACATCTACTCGATGTTATCATTGAACACTCATGACCTGGTGTCCGTCACCGTATTGAACTTCCCTGGTAAATGGGTCGCTATGAACCAAATATTTCTCTCAATGCACCAGTGACAGATTATATTTGCCAATTCGTCCCAAGATAATGACCTAATACCACCCATATGATTGATATAAGCCACCACCGTTGTGTTATCTGTTTGGAGGCGGACATATAAGTGCCGTGTTAGGACAGTAAGCCCGCAGTCCCTGGAAAACCCCTAACATCTCCAGATAATTTATCCCTGGTATCTGGAGGAGGGGAGACTCGTGAGGGTCCCATCTGCCACCACAACTGGACATGGTGTCAGTTGTACCCCAACCTTGTGCGCTTGCGTCAGTCTGTAGCATGACGGATGGGTTGCTAACAATGATGGGTCTGTGACACTCACTAATAATGTCAATCCACCATTGTAGCTCAGCTCTAGCCGGATTTGGCAGCCGTATTGGTCTATCAAAGTGCCCAGCATTTGCTTTTAATGCTGCTATCTTTCCTCTTTGTAAATTGTTGTGCTGTAACGGTCCGAATTGCGCAGCTGAGAACATAGCTACCAAGTTCCCAATTTCTTTTGCCGTTTGTCGGATAGTCGGTACCCTGGCGCAAGCAAGGCTGTAGCACGCTTCTTTTATGTCTAAAGCTTTGTTGGTCGGGATAGTGATCATCAGTAAGTTTGTGTCAATGGTGAACCCAGGTAATCCATAACTTGAGAGGGGTTCAGGGTGGATTTGTCTGGATGGGTTACAAACCCTAACGTCTCGAATAAAGATTTAGTCGCTGGAACGGCCAGCGTAGCTAATCGGAGGGTCTTTCCCACGCCAAGGATATCGTCTAAATATGCCATGATGATAGAATTGTGTTATTGGATGAGTGCCAATATGGTTTTTACTAATTTGGTAAATAGTCTGGGGCTGTGGGTAACCCATTGGGTAAGGCTTTGTATTGTCACAACTGTCCTGGGATGTCAGGACTGTCTTATGAAGAAAGACTGGGTAGACTCGGTTTATACTCTCTGGAATTTAGGAGATTGAGAGGGGATCTTATAGAAACTTACAAAATTCTTAAGGGGTTGGACAGGCTAGATGCAGGAAGATTGTTCCCGATGTTGGGGAAGTCCAGGACAAGGGGTCACAGCTTAAGGATAAGGGGGAAATCCTTTAAGACCGAGATGAGAAAGACTTTTTTCACACAGAGAGTGGTGAGTCTCTGGAACTCTCTGCCACAGAGGGTAGTTGAGGCCAGTTCATTGGCTATATTTAAGAGTGAGTTGGATGTGGCCCTTGTGGCTAAGGGGATCAGAGGGTATGGAGAGAAGGCAGGTACGGGATACTGAGTTGGATGATCAGCCATGATCATATTGAATGGCGGTGCAGGCTCGAAGGGCTGAATGGCCTACTCCTGCACCTAATTTCTATGTTTCTATGTTTCTATGTCCCTTCCAGACAAAGTGCATGAACTTCCTGTGAGATACTGTGATGGAGACTGTATAGTATGCATCTTTTAAATTGATGCAAGCCATAAAGCACACCGGATAGGCAGCTGCTTAGCTGTTTCGAAGGTAACCATGTGAAGATGGGTATATGGTACAAAAGTGTTCAACAGGGTTAGGTCTATGATAATCCGACTCCCTCCCCATCTTTTTTGGTGTTTGGAAAGATGTTAGACACAAACTCAAGGGTTTTGCGTGTCGTTTTGCCAATCACCCCTTTGGCTGCTAGCCGTAAGATTTCAGCATGTCCCTCCTTTATCTCAGTCTGAGAGAGCGTAAAAATGCGCCGAGGTTCATGCTGTGTTGGGGGGAAGTTTGCCATCAATAAATGCTATGACATAACCGTGAACACTTTGTAGAATACACGTGGCTGTGGTGATTGCATCCCAAGCACCACGAAATGCTCGCAACCGACCCCCGACTTGTGCGGGTAGAAGTGCTACTGCCTTAGAGGAACCAGACCCCCTTACCTCCATGGTTAACGGCGGGTCTTGGCGTATGGCGTTTTGGGGGGAACGTTGCGGTGCTGTCATGGCGGTGGCCGCATCGTCTGATATGGGTGAACTTTGGCCGGTGGAGGTTTCATAAGGCCCACGGTCTTGGCCTCCTCGTCGAGTTTTGTGACTTGCTTGGAGAGATCTTCCCCAAACAGCTGATGAGGTGGTGGAGTGGTGGAGGACGGCACAACCCTGCAAATGACGGGTTGAGTGTTGGCCGGATGGAGCTCTTAAGAAGGCAGTTAATTTTGAACTGTGCATTGCAGAGAAGTGCCAGGGCATCCTGCGGCTCGCTGGGCACATCATCCCCATCGAGGGTGCAGGCAAATGCTGTAATGCCCGTCGATAGAAGTTTGAGGATGCGCTGTAGGCGGACGTCCTGCATCTTGGTGGTAGTACTCAATTCCCCCAAATGTGAGCATTCCCCGTGGGCACACTTAAAGTGATACAGGTGTCGGGCGGTTTGAATGCGTCCATGGTATCAGAGACTACCTGACCCAGGGGCTGGTGAGTGGTCAGATAGTCAATGGTTCCCACCAGTTTGGGGTGCAGCGGCTCCCCATTGTGGGTAGCTGTGGCAAAATTTTCCCACGACATCCAGCAGGTCCGCACCTAGGACTGGCTCTCCGGCCTCCGGCATCCCTGGTTCGCCATCATAGTCAGCATCCAGCTACTTCTGGTACGTCTGGCTGGAGAAGACGATATGCTGGGCGGTCTCCTGGCGTGGCTTGTGGAGGCCCGAGGCTCCCGTTCATCCCGGTCCATATCCCGTTGGTCTAGTTGCTCCACCAAGAGTTCCAACCAGGCAATGCGACCGTCCCCGCTACTCGCGGCGGTTTCAAGCCGACTTCCCAGGCTCTGCAATATCTCTGGGGCTTCTACCAGTGGACCGCACCTCCATAAGATGCAGACTTTGGTCCGAAGGTAGGTTGTCGTGGGCTACCGTCTGCAGGCCCATATGACTCCCGCACGGACTTTCCTCTAGTCGGCCTTCGAGCGGACTGTGGCGGTCCACCTGCCTGGTAGGAAGGCAGTGGAGATGAGCCCGGTTACCTGGCTCCCCGAAGTCCGTGCAGGTTTACCTCCACTATCGCCCAATCCTCTTTGTGGAGGTGCATGGTCGGCAGCTGCCAGAGCTAAGCTAACCGACCGTCTACTGCTGCCACCAGTGCCCTTGACCGCAGCCTGACACGGCGTTATGCCGACAGCACCTGCTCCTGCAGGGCTGCTCGACACAGCAGTAGCTCTGCCAGACTGCCCTACGGCAGATATCCCCGACAGCTGTACGTGGCGTGCTGCGGCTGCGGGGCTCCCCTGTAGCGCAGCCGTTACCTGGCCCGGCCCCCGTCGATCCACAGCAACACGGGGTGATGCCGCTGTCGGGGGGCGCGCACTTTTCCACGTACCTGGTTTCTGCCCCGCGCTTCCTGGGGATTGGGGGCATAAAGTCTGGGGCTGGCATTCCCAGCTCCCGTGCGGACATCCAGTCGGGAGAGAAGTCGGGCGCTGGTATAACTGAAGCGCCTGACTTCCGCCCATTTACCCCCGGCCATCCGGATGCTGCCGGCGGGTCTCGCAGCTCCGGGGAAAGTGGCCGCTGGCCTGTCGGTGACCCGCGGCTCTTGGGAAGTCTGCCTTCCCTCCCGTTCCTTCCATCCTGCAACCAACAAAAGGTTAGTATTCTTACCATTGCCGGTCTTGTTGAAGGAGCTGGTGGAGAGAGCGCACTCCCCCCCCCCCCAGCTTGTCGATGCAAATGCGCGCGACGATATGTTGCGCATGCGTGCTGGCGGGGTCTTCACGAAGTCACTCACGTGACTCCGAAGTAAAATTATGTGTGTTACCCAACCTATTTACCTCATAATTGTATACACCTTGATAGGCAGGTGTTTGGACACAGGCTAGATATATGAGAGAAAACGTGTGAGATAAGGATAGAAGATTTTGTATTTGCACCTTTATCCACCTCTCACCTGCTAAACTTTGTCCTACCCCTCCTTTCTTCCAGTGTTCTTCCCCTCCTTCCCCACCATTAGCAGTCTCCGAAGAAAGCTCCGGGCACATGTATCCATGTTCTCTAGATATGCTGACTGTCCCACTAAGTTATTCCAACACATTGTGTCTTTTCTTATAAACCAGCATCCGCAGTTCCTTGTATTTTTCCTGCACTGACAGTTGGCAACAAGAACAGGAAAAGGTTAAAGAGGGAGAGAGATTGCAGAAGCCAGAGGAATCAGGATGCGACAAATTAAATTAAGGATAATTAACAGATAGAGGAACAAGGAAACAATTTAACGGAATTGGCAAATTTATCATCAGTGCCTAGACTAAATGGCGGCCTGCACAACTTCCAACCTCTTTATGAAGACTGATATTTAACAATGAATGAAAACAGCTGTTTCCTTCTTCTTGCCTGGTGGAGCTTGCAAGTGTGTGGCTGTGTGAGTGAGTGAGTGAGTGAGTGAGTGAGTGAGTGAGTGAGTGAGTGAGTGAGTGAGTGAGTGAGTGAGTGAGTGAGTGAGTGAGTGAGTGAGTGTCTGAGTGTGTGTGTGTATCTGTGTTGAGTGTGAGTGAGTGTGTGTCTGGGTGTGTGTCTGTCTGGGTGTGTGTCTGTCTGTGTGAGTGAGTGTGTGAGTGAGTGTCTGTGTCTGTGTGTGTGAGTGAGTGTGTGAGAGTGTGTGTTAGTGAGTGTATGTCTGTGTGAGTGGGTGTGTGTCTGTGTAAGTGAATGTGTGTCTGTGTGAGTGAGTGTGTGTCTGTATGAGTGAGAGTGTATCTGTGGATGTGTGAGTGTGAGTGTGTGTGTAAGTGTGTGCGTGTGTCTGTGTGAGTGAGTGTGTGTGTGTCCGTGTGTCTGTGTAAGTGAGTGTGTGTCTATGTAAGTGAGTGTGTGTCCGTGTGAGTGAGTGTGTGTCTGTGTGAGTGAGTGTACGTCCTATATAAGTGAGTGTGTGTCTGTGAGTGAGTGTGTGAGTGAATGTGTGTGTGTCTGTGTGAGTGAGTTTGCGTGTGTGTGTCTGTGTGAGTGAGTGTGTGTCTGTAAGTGAGTGTGTGTCTGCATGAGTGAGTGTGTGTCTGTGTGAGTGAGTGAGAGTGTGTGCCTGTCACCGTGGGTGTGTCTGTGAGTGAGGCCTTTACAGCGGAACACATAATCACCATTCGCTTTACAGCGGAACACATAATTACCGATATGCGCAACGTGGAAAGTGCGAGCTTTCCTAAATCAGCTATTACATAAGTCAGGGACTGCGTGCTCTTAATAAATCCTGCCCATTGGTTATCTCTAACATTGTATGGGGGTGGAATGTATTCTTGGTTGCATGAGCCAAGTGTTCAATCTAACTACATAACAACATGGATATGCAGGGAATGGCGGGGTATGGATTATGTGCAGGCAGATAAAAGTTGGTCTTGGCATCAAGCTCAGCACAAACATCGAGGGGCAAAGAGTCTGTCTTGTGCTATATGGTTCTATGCTGTATGTCAGACTTTAATCTTGACTTGTCGCTTCGAAACAGGCCCTTCAGCCCACCGAGCCCGTACACTAGCACTATCGTACAAACTAGAGACAGTTAGCAATTTTATCAAAGTTAATTAACCTGCAAATCTTTGGAGTGTGGGAAGTAACTGGAGCACCCAGAGAAAACCCACAGGGAGAACATACAAACTCCATACAAACAGCACACGTAGTCCGGATTCAATGCAAGTCCCTGGTGCTGTGAGGCAGCAACTCTACTGCTGCGCCAATATTGAATATGCATCTGCTTCTGCCTCTGAACTTCAGTCCCACTGGTTTTAATGGAATTCAATGCATGCACTGTATGTTTAGAATTTGACTGAAGGTGAATTTCTACATCGATGCACAGATGAAGTCTTTGTAAGGACAAGAACAAGAAGGGATAAAAATGTATCCACTAACTGGCGGGTGAACTAGTCAAGAAGATATGCTGTAAATCAGCTAAAGAAACGAAAACCAGATTGAGTTCTTTATACTTTAGAGTTATAGCAGTGGAAACAGGCCCTTCAGCCCACCGATTCCATGCTAATCAGTGAGTATCCTGAGCACTAGCACCATCCTACGCAATTGGGACCCAGTTTTGTAGTGTGGGAGGAAACCGGAGCACCCGGGGACAACCCACGCGGTCATCGAGAGAACGTATAAACTCTATACAGACAGCACTCATAGTCAAGATCGAAGCTGGGTCTCTACCGCTGCATCATTGTGCCAATATTTGCAGGCAGAAGATATTGGTTTAACTGAGTGAGGACATGGTGAGCTGAAAGAACTGTTCATGTGCTGTATTGTTCTATGTTTTATACTTCTGGGGGTGAGGTAGGGTGAGGAAGGGTTGTTAGTACTGCACTGTTCACCATCATAATGCTGGTTCTAAAAATCTCATGGAGGAAATGTTCATTGTGAGGTTCATGGCAGAATACAGCCTGGCCATTCAAATCAATCATAGGATCACAGAGAGATACAGCACGGAAAAAGGCCATTCAGCCTAACCGTCAACTAATCATATAATCAGTTCCTACATTAATTCTTGTGGGAATGTTTTTTTTTTTAGTTTTAGATATACAGCGCAGAAATAGACCCTTTTGGCCCACCGGGTCCGCTCCGTCCAGCGATCCCCGCATATTAACACTGTCCTACACACACTAGGCACAATTTCTACATTTACCAACCCAATTAACCTACATACCTGTACGTCTTGGAGTGAGGGAGAAAACCCGGAGTAAACCCACGCAGTCATGGGGACAACGTGCAAACTCCATACAGACAGCAACCGTAGTCAGGATCAAACCCGGGTTGCCACTGCTGTATTCGATGTAAGACAGCAACTCTACCGCTGCGCCACCATATTGCCCATGATCGCCGTAATGAATGGGTTAATGGGTTAATGTATGGGGAGCGTTTGATGGCTCTGGGCCTCCACTCGCTGAAGTTTAGAAGAATGAGATGGGATCTCATTGAAACCTACAAATAATGAAAGCCTAGATTGTTTAGAGATAGTTTAGAGATTTGACGTGGAAACAGGCCCTTCAGCCCACTGAGTCCAGCAATCTAGCAATCACCCATACACGTAATCTATCCTACACACCAGGGACAATTTACAGAGGCCAATTAATCAACAAACCTGTGCGTCTCTTTGGAGTGTGGGAGGAATCCATAGCACCCAAAGGAACGTGCAAACTCTATGTAGAGAGGACTTAAGGTCAGCATTGAATCCGGGTCTCTGGGGCTGTGAGACAGTGACTCTGTTAGCTGCACCACTCCTATCTACGCAGCCAGAAATGGAAGACAAATAACTCTCTTCCAACTCCTGTAGAGTCATGTTATTGAGTGAATAAATGTTGTGGGAAGGAACTGCAGATGCTGATTTAAACCGAAGATAGACACAAAATGCTGGAGTAGCTCAGCGGGCCAGGCAGCATCTGTGGATAGAAGGAATGAGTGATGTTTCAGATCGAGACCCTTCTTCAGGAAAAGAGTCTGAAGGTCTGAGGAAGGGTCTTGACCCGAAACGTCACCCATTCCTTCTATCCACAGATGCTGCCTGTCCTGCTGCCTGTTACCCCAGCATTTTGTGTCAATATGAGTGAATACATTGACTTTATAAGGGCCTTTTAGGACCGAGATGAGAAAAAAAATGTTCATACAGAGAGTGGTGAATCTCTGGAATTCTCTGCCACAGAAGGTAGTTGAGTCCAGTTCATTGGCTATATTTAAGAGGGAGTTAGATGTGGCCCTTGTGGCTAAGGGAATCAGGGGGTATGGAGAGAAGGCAGATACGGGATACTGAGTTGGATGATCAGCCATGATCATATTGAATGGTGGTGCATGCTCAAAGGGCGAATGGCCTACTGCACCTATTTTCTATGTTTATATGTTTCTATAAGGACATCTAAAGGATATTTGGATAGGTATATGGATTGAGTAGGTTCAGAGGGATATGGGCTAAACTTGGGACAGTGGGCTGGAGGATGGATCCATCTTGGTCTCACCTATTCTATTGAGCAATGGACATCAAGTAACCAACGTTAGAAAACAACAATGCAATGCATTTTGTGAGAATTATATATTCAGGCTAGACTTCAAGCTGAACAATGTTGAACGATTACTTGCAATAGCAACACAATAGCACCATGGAAAGACAACAGCACTTTGTTATAATGGATATAGAGTACTTATAGTTTAGCCTGCATGAATTTATGTATATTTAGCTTTATAAATGCTGTAAGATTTGTGTGGTAGAATTGTAATTCGTATAGCCAGGAATGGTATTCGCCGAGTGTCTCTGAAGGTGATTGTTCCTTTCACATAATAAACCAATGCCATCTTTCAATTGCTTGTTTAGGAAGCCTTGGGCATTGCACAAGTAACCTGAACATCACTCAGAAAATAACACGGTGTAACAAGTCTCCGGCGTGCTGGCTTAAAACCAAACGGGATTGTTTTTATATATTCTTATGACTATAGACATTACTATTGTATTGGTTTCAGCCAGATAGCATGGCCAGACTCAAAAGGTCTCAAATAAAGATACAAAGTTCTGAGTAACACAGCGGGTCGAGCATCATCTCTGGAGAACATGGACAGGAGACATTTCTGGTCGGGACCCTTCTTCAAACTGATTGTACTGGGAAGGGGATAGAAAGCTGATAGAGATGCGTGGGGGGGGGGGGGGGGGGGGGGGGGGAGGGTGGAAGCGGGGGGGGGGGGGGGGGAGAGAAGGGGAGGGGAGGGAGGGGAAGGAGGGGAGTGGGGGAAAACCCTGAGAAGTGATAAGTAGATAGACACAAAGCACTGGAGTAATTCTGGAGAACATGGATAGGTTATGTTTCGGGTTGGGACACTTCTTCAGACATTGAAGGAGGGTCCCAATCCAAAACACCACATCCATTTTCCCCAGAGATGTTCATCAGTTATAGGAACGGGATTAGGCCATTTGGCCGATCAAGTATTTTCTGTCATTCAATCATGCCTGATCTATCGTTCCCTCTGCAACCCATTCTCCTGCCTTCTCTCCATAATCTTTGACACCCTTATTAATAAAGAATCTGTCACTCAGCCGTAAAAAGTACCCTCCACACCGCAGCCGTCTGTGACAATTAATTCCACAGATTCACCACCCTCTTGACTGAAGAAATTCCTCCTCATCTCCATTCTAAAAGTATGTCCTTTTGTATTGAAGCTAAAAAATTATGATGCCTGACCCGCTGAGTTACTCCAGCATTTTGTGATTTTGTCTATCTTTGGCATAAACCAGCATCTAAAGATGGGATAGCAGCGCATTTGGAAAGTGGTAAAATCATTGGACAAAGTCAGCATGGATTTACGAAAGGTAAATCATGTCTGACAAATCTTATTGAATTTTTTGAGGATGTAACTAGTAGAGTGGATAAGGGAGAAGCAGTGGATGTGTTATATCTGGACTTTCAGAAGGCTTTCGACAAGGTCCCACACAAGAGATTAGTATACAAACTTAAAGCACATGGTATTGGCGGTTCAGTATTGATGTGGACAGAGAACTGGCTAGCAGACAGGAAGCAAAGAGTAGGAGTGAACGGGGTCCTTTTCAGGATGGGCAGGCAGTGACTAGTGGGTGCCGCAAGGCTCAGTGCTGGGACCCCAGCTATTTACAATATATATTAATGATTTGGACGAGGGAATTAAATGCAACATCTCGAAGTTTGAGGATGACACGAAGCGTGGGGGGGCAGTGTTAGCTGTGAGGAGGATGCTAGGAGGCTGCAAGGTGACTTGGATAGGCTGGGTGAGTGGGCAAATGCATGGCAGATGCAGTATAATGTGGATAAATGTGAGGTTGTCCACTTTTGGTGGCAAAAAAACAGGAAAGGTAGACTATTATTTGAATGGTGACCCAATTAGGAAAAGGGAGATGCAACGAGACCTGGGTGTCATGGTATACAGTGTTGAAAGTAGGCAGTGCAGGTGCAGCAGGCTGTGAAGAAAGCGAATGGTATGTTGGCATTCATAGCAAAAGGATTTGAGTACAAGAGCAGGGAGGTTCTACTTCAGTTGTACAGGGTCTTGGTGAGGCCACACCTGGAGTATTGCGTACAGTTTTGGTCTCCCTAATCTGACGAAAGACATTCTTGCCATAGAGGGAGTACAGAGAAGGTTCACCAGACTGATTCTGGGATGGCAGGACTTCATATGAAGAAAGACTGGATAGACTTGGCTTGTACTCGCTGGAATTTAGAAGATTGAGGGGGGATCTCATAGAGACTTACAAATTCTTAAGGGGTTGGACAGGCTAGATGCAGGAAGATTGTTCCCGATGTTGGGGAAGTCCAGGACCAAGGGGTCAGAGTTTTAAGGATAAGGAGGGGGAAGTCTTTTAGGACCAAGATGAGAAAATCATTCTTCACACAGAGAGTGGTGAATCTGTGGAATTCTCTGCCACAGAAGGTAGTTGAGGCCAGTTCGTTGGCTATATTTAAGAGGGAGTTAGATGTGCCCTTGTGGCTAAAGGGTATTAGGGGGGTATGGAGAGAAGGCAGGTAGAGGATACTGAGTTGGATGATCAGCCATGATCATATTGAATGGCGGTGGCCAGGCTCGAAGGGCTAAATGGCCTACTCCTGCACCTATTTCTATGTTCTATGTTTCTACTGCAGTTCATTTTTTACATTACTATTGCCGTCTGTCAGATGTTTGTGTTGGATGCAGGCTAGCAGTTTACTTATTTGCAAAATGTAAATACCACTAGCAAGCCTATGCCCCAGTTCGACTCTGCAAATACTTCTGGCTCACCTTTCTGCGGTTCTATAGAACCAGGTGACACAGTGCTGCAGCGGTTGAGTTACTGCCTTACAGCGCCAGAGACCCGGGTTCGATCCTGACCAATGGTGCCTTGTCAGTACGGAGTTTTGTACATTCTCATATATTCTATTATACACTGCAAAAAGGGAGTATATGCTACCTTATCAGCCTCACAATGTTATTATATGATAATTGACATACTTTTTTGATGTGCAGCGACTATAGTGAACTCAGATCCGTATTGTAGGGAGTAAGCCTTGAATTGTTAAACTCATAGTGGGGAGTAATCATTTAAAAACCTTTAGGTATATGGTTAGAAAAGATTTAGAGGGATATGGGCCAAATGCTGATAAATGCTTAGATGGAGCATTTGGGGTAACTTGGTCAACATGGACAAGTTGGGCCGAAGGGCCTGTTTCCCTGCTGTATGACTAAGACTCTGACTATGACTCAAGAGAATCTGGAGACAACCCACGCAGAACAGGAAGAATGTACAAACCCCGTTCTGATAAGCACCCGTAGTCAGGATCGAACCCGAGTCTCTGGCGATGTGAGGCAGCAAATTTCCTACAGCACCGCTGTGCCGCTCTTTAAGAGACCTGAATCATTTGCATCCATGAGGTAGACAATGATTCTTAGCAGCAAAGTCCTACTCACTGTGGCTCAGTTCGACACTTAGAAGGGTGACAACTAATGGAACAATTAAATTCTTATGCAGCAGCATGAGGAAATCTGTAAATAGAGGAAACAAACCTCATACTAAAATAAACATAAAAGAAGTTCTGTAAATTATTAAAAAAACAAAATTAATGCAAATTACACTGTGGACGGCTTAATAGTAAACATGTCTGACTAGGGATAGCATGCAACAAAAAAGCTTTTCACTGTACCTTGATACACGCAACAATAATGAACTAACTAAACTCTTAGTGCAAAACAAAACACATTTTGACAGATATATCAGATATATGGATAGGGGGAATTTTGAGGGCTATAGGCCAAATGCTGGCAAATGGACTAGCCCACAATGGCAGCTTGGTCAGTGTGGACAAGTTGAGTTGAAGAGCTTGTTTCTGTGCTGTAGAGCTTCACGACATACAGCATATCATTGTTGTTCTCCGAATCTAATGTTACAGTTGAAATGCCTCATTTCTGGTATCATTCTATTGCCATTTTTCTTCAGGCTGGCACAGTAGAGTTGTGCCTTACAGCATCAGTGAACACGGCTTCGATGCTGGTTATTACGGTTGCTGCCCCGTGCGGAATTTGTACGTTCTCACTTATGACCGCATTGGTTTCCACGGGTGCTCCGGTTTCCTCCCACACTCCCCAGACATACAGGTTTGTAGATTAATTTGCTTCTGTAAAATTGCTCCTAGCGG
This sequence comes from Okamejei kenojei, assembly GCA_035221665.1. Taxonomy (NCBI): domain Eukaryota; kingdom Metazoa; phylum Chordata; class Chondrichthyes; order Rajiformes; family Rajidae; genus Okamejei; species Okamejei kenojei. Next base: position 50,140,282 of record CM069141.1, read on the forward strand.
TCCTGGAAATCCCGCAGGGGGGTGCCGGGTGGATACAGCGCTCTAACACCAACCGGGCGGGCGGGACATAACCCCGGAAAAGGGGGACAGCTGGCTTGGCCAACCCCTGGGACATAGCAGTGGGTCAGGCAAGGAGTAGGGACTTTGGTTCGTGGGCCGCGCTGGTCGAGGGGTACCGAGGAGGCCCTGCAGCGAGCCTGGCGCTTAGCAGTGGATTAGTAAACCGCTCCAGCTACATCCAGCATGTGGACCAGACTTTGGGGGGTTTTTGTAAATGGGCCAAAATATGGCCCATTCAGTTAATAGGCTTCTCAGAAAATTGACCCCAGCGCGGAAAAGAGTTGGAACTAATTATGGGTGATCAATGGTCGGAGTGGGCTCTGGTTTCGAATGCTGTATCGCCAAGCTAAGCTAAGCTAAAATAAGCAAACATGTGGAGCACATAGTGGGTTTACAGGCGGCATCCCTGAAGAAAAGATAATCGATAGGATGGGTCCCGACCGAAAGTCATCTACCCATGCACTCCATGGATGATGTCCGCCCCTCTGAGTTACACCAGCATCTTGTAGTCATTCCCTGGGAATTATAGGGGGCTGCGGTTTTACATTTATTTGACTGTATCAAATAAACATTGCTCAAGCAGGGCAAAAAGGCAGATTATTAGCTTCTGTAAATACCCCCTAGTGCGTAGGATGCAAAAAAGTGAAATAACATAAACTTGTGTATGGGGTGATTGATGGTTGTTGCAGACTCGGTGGCAGTGAAGGGCCTGTTTTTTTGCTGTATCTCTAACTAAACTAAACTGTAACCTTCTGGAAACCTTCACATCTTTTCCTAAGCTTGCTGTCCATAAATTTATTTCACTGCAGAGCAGAGCAGGTGGAAAGACTATGTGTCTCTTCTTCAAAATTAACTGCCTTCGTAAGAGCTCCATCCGCCGACACTCAACCCGTCATTTGCAGGGTTGTGCCGTCCCTCCACCACTCCACCACCTCATTCAGCTGTTTGGGGAAGATCTCTCCAAGCAAGTCACAAACTCGACGAGGAGGCCAAGACCGTGGGCCTTATGAAACCTCCACCGGCTAAGTTTTCACCCATATCAGACGATGCAGCTTGTCGATGCAATGCGCACGACGATATGTCGCGCATGCGTGCTGGCGGGGTCTTCACGAAGTCACTCACGTGACTCCGAAGTAAAATTATGTGTGTTACCCAACCTATTTACCTCATAATTGTATACACCTTGATAGGCAGGTGTTTGACACAGGCTAGATATATGAGAGAAAACGTGTGAGATAAGGATAGAAGAATTTTGTATTTGCACCTGTATCCACCTATCACCTGCTAAACTTTGTCCTGCCCCTCTTTCTTCCAGCGTTCTTCCTTCCCTTCCCACCATAGCAGTCTCCGAAGAAAGCTCCGGAACATGTATCCATGTTACTCTAGATATGCGGAACTGTACCCACTAAGTTATTCCAACACATTGTGTCTTTTCTTATAAACCAGCATCCGCAGTTCCCTTGTATTTTTCCTGCACTGACAGTTGGCAACAAGAACAGGAAAAGGTTAAAGAGGGAGAGAGATTGCAGAAGCCAAAGGAATCAGGATGCGACAAATTAAATTAAGGATAATTAACAGATAGAGGAACAAGGAAACAATTTAAACGGAATTGGCAAAATTTATCATCAGTGCCTAGACTAAATGGCGGCCTGCACAACTTCCAACCTCTTTATGAGGACTGATATTTAACAATGAATGAAAAACAGCTGTTTCCTTCTTCTTGCCTGGTGAGCTTGCAAGTGTGTGGCTGTGTGAGTGAGTGAGAGTGAGTGAGTGAGTGAGTGAGTGAGTGAGTGAGTGAGTGAGGTGAGTGAGTGAGTGAGTGAGTGAGTGTGTGAGTGAGTGAGTGTCTGAGTGTGTGTGTGTATCTGTGTGAGTGTGAGTGAGTGTGTGTCTGTCTGGGTGTGTGTCTGTCTGTGTGAGTGAGTGTGTGAGTGAGTGTCTGTGTCTGTGTGTGTGAGTGAGTGTGTGAGATTGTGTGTTAGTGAGTGTATGTCTGTGTGAGTGAGTGTGTGTCTGTGTAAGTGAATGTGTGTCTATGTGAGTGAGTGTGTGTCTGTATGAGTGAGAGTGTATCTGTGGATGTGTGAGTGTGAGTGTGTGTGTGAAGTGAGTGCGTGTGTCTGTGTGAGTGAGTGTGTGTGTGTCCGTGTGTCTGTGTAAGTGAGTGTGTGTCTATGTAAGTGAGTGTGTGTCCGTGTGTCTGTGTGAGTGAGTGTGTGTCTATGTAAGTGAGTGTGTGTCCGTGTGAGTGAGTGTGTGTCTGTGTGAGTGAGTGTACGTCTATGTAAGTGAGTGTGTGTCTGTGAGTGAGTGTGTGAGTGAATGTGTGTGTGTCTGTGTGAGTGAGTTTGCGTGTGTGTGTCTGTGTGAGTGAGTGTGTGTCTGTAAGTGAGTGTGTGTCTGCATGAGTGAGTGTGTGTCTGTGTGAGTGAGTGAGAGTGTGTGCCTGTCACCGTGGGTGTGTCTGTGAGTGAGGCCTTTACAGCGGAACACATAATCACCATTCGCTTTACAGCGGAACACATAATTACCGATGTAACTAGTAGAGTGGATAAGGGAGAAGCAGAGGATGTGTTATATCTGGACTTTCAGAAGGCTTTCGACAAGGTCCCACACAAGAGATTAGTGTACAAACTTAAAGCACATGGTATTGGCGGTTCAGTATGACGTGGATAGAGAACTGGCTAGCAGACAGGAAGCAAAGAGTAGGAGTGAACGGGTGGTCCTTTTCAGGATGGCAGGCAGTGACTAGTGGGTGCCGCAAGGCTCAGTGCTGGGACCCCCCAGCTATTTACAATATATATTAATGATTTGGACGAGGGAATTAAATGCAACATCTCGAAGTTTGAGGATGACAACGAAGCTGGGGGGCAGTGTTAGCTGTGAGGAGGATGCTAGGAGGCTGCAAGGTGACTTGGATAGGCTGGGTGAGTGGGCAAATGCATGGCAGATGCAGTATAATGTGGATCCATTAAAATGTGAGGTTGTCCACCTTTGGTGGCAAAAACAGGAAAGTAAGACTATTATTTGAATGGTGACCCCAATTAGGAAAAGGGGAGATGCAACGAGACCTGGGTGTCATGGTATACCAGTCGTTGAAAGTAGGCATGCAGGTTGGGCAGCAGGCTGTGAAGAAAGCGAATGGTATGTTGGCATGCATAGCAAAAGGATTTGAGTACAAGAGCAGGGAGGTTCTACTTCAGTTGTACAGGGTCTTGGTGAGGCCACACCTGGAGTATTGCCGTACAGTTTTGGTCTCCTAATCTGACGAAAAGACATTTCTTGCCATAGAGGGAGTACAGAGAAGGTTCACCAGACTGATTCCTGGGATGGCAGGACTTCCATATGAAGAAAGACTGGATAGACTTGGCTTGTACTCGCTGGAATTTAGAAGATGAGGGGGGCTCTCATAGAGACTTACAAAATTCTTAATGGGTTGGACAGGCTAGATGCAGGAAGATTGTTCCCGATGTTGGGGGAAGTCCAGGACAAGGGGTCAGAGTTTAAGGATAAGGGGGAAGTCTTTTAGGAACCAAGATGAGAAAATCATTCTTCACACAGAGAGTGGTGAATCTGTGGAATTCTCTGCCACAGAAGGTAGTTGAGGCCAGTTCGTTGGCTATATTTAAGAGGGAGTTAGATGTGCCCTTGTGGCTAAAGGGATTAGGGGGTATGGAGAGAAGGCAGGTACAGGATACTGAGTTGGATGATCAGCCATGATCATATTGAATGGCGGTGCAGGCTCGAAGGGCTAAATGGCCTACTCCTGCACCTATTTTCTATGTTCTATGTTTCTAACTGCAGTTCATTTTTATTACATTACTATTGCCGTCTGTCAGATGTTGTGTTGGATGCAGGCTAGCAGTTTACTTATTTGCAAATGTAAATACCACTAGCAAGCCTAAGCCCCAGTTCGACTCTGCAAATACTTCTGGCTCACCTTTCTGTTCGGTTCTATAGAACCAGGTGAACACAGTGCTGCAGCGGTGAGTTACTGCCTTATCAGCGCCAGAGACCCGGGTTCGATCCTGACCAATGGTGCTGTCAGTACGGAGTTTGTACATTCTCATATATTCTATTATACACTGCAAAAAGGGAGATATGCTACCTTATCAGCCTCACAATGTTATTATATGATAATTGACATACTTTTTTGATGTGCAGCGACTATAGTGAACTCAGATCCGTATTGTAGGGAGTAAGCCTTGAATTGTTAAACTCATAGTGGGGAGTAATCATTTAAAAACCTTTAGGTATATGGTTAGAAAAGATTTAGAGGGATATGGGCCAAATGCTGATAAATGCTTAGATGGAGCATTTGGGGTAACTTGGTCAACATGGACAAGTTGGGCCGAAGGGCCTGTTTCCCTGCTGTATGACTAAGACTCTGACTATGACTCAAGAGAATCTGGAGACAACCCACGCAGAACAGGAAGAATGTACAAACCCCGTTCTGATAAGCACCCGTAGTCAGGATCGAACCCGAGTCTCTGGCGATGTGAGGCAGCAAATTTCCTACAGCACCGCTGTGCCGCTCTTTAAGAGACCTGAATCATTTGCATCCATGAGGTAGACAATGATTCTTAGCAGCAAAGTCCTACTCACTGTGGCTCAGTTCGACACTTAGAAGGGTGACAACTAATGGAACAATTAAATTCTTATGCAGCAGCATGAGAAATCTGTAAATAGAGGAAACAAACCTCATACTAAAATAAACATAAAAGAAGTTCTGTAAATTAAAAAAACAAAATTAATGCAAATTACACTGTGGACGGCTTAATTGTAAACATGTCTGACTGGATAGCATGCAACAAAAAAGCTTTTCACTGTACCTTGATACACGCAACAATAATGAACTAAACTAAACTCTTAGTGCAAAACAAAACACATTTTGACAGATATATCAGATATATGGATAGGGGGAATTTTGAGGGCTATAGGCCAAATGCTGGCAAATGGACTAGCCCACAATGGCAGCTTGGTCAGTGTGGACAAGTTGAGTTGAAGAGCTTGTTTCTGTGCTGTAGAGCTTCACGACATACAGCATATCATTGTGTTATCTCCGATCTAATGTTACAGTTGAAATGCCTCATTTCTGGTATCATTTCTATTGCCATTTCTTTCAGCTGGCACAGTAGAGTTGTTGCCTTACAGCATCAGAGAACCGGCTTCGATGCTGATTACGGTTGCTGCCTGTGCGGAATTTGTACGTTCTCACTATGACGCATTGGTTTTCCACCGGGTGCTCTTCCGGTTTCCTCCCCTCCCACACTCCCCAGACATACAGGTTTGTAGATTAATTTGCTTCTGTAAAATTGCTCCTAGCGGTCCTGGAAATCCCGCAGGGTGCCGGTGGACAGCGCTCTAACACCAACCGGGCGGCGGACATAACCCCGGAAAAGGGGCAGACAGCTGGCTTGGCCAACCCCCTGGGACATAGCAGTGGTCAGGCAAGGAGAGGGACTTTGGTTCGTGGGCCGATCTGGTCGAGGGTGACCGAGGAGGCCCTGCAGGAGCCTGGCGCTTAGCTGGATTAGTAACCGCTCCAGTACATCCAGCATGTGGACCAGACTTTGGGGTTTTTTGTAAATGGGCCCAAAATATGGCATTCAGTTAATAGGCTCTGAAAATTGACCCCAGCGCGGAAGAGTTGGAACTAATATATGGGGTGATCAATGGTCGGAGTGGGCTCCTGGTTGCGAATGCTGTATCGCCAAGCTAAGCTAAGCTAAAATAAGCAAACATGCTGGAAAACACAGTGGGTCAGGCGGCATCCCTGAAGAAAATCGATAGGAAGGGTCCCGACCCGAAAGGTCATCTACCCATGTACTCCATGGATGATGTCCGCCCCTCTGAGTTACACCAGCATCTTGTGTCATTCCCTGGGAATTATAGGGGGCTGCGGGTTTACATTATTTGACTGTATCAAATAAACATTGCTCAAGCAGGGCAAAAGGCAGATATTAGCTTCTGTAAATACCCCCTAGTGCGTAGGATGCAAAAATGTGAAATAACATAAACTCGTGTACGGGGTGAGTGATGGTTGGTGCAGACTCGGTGCAGTGAGGGGCCTGTTTTTATGCTGTATCTCTAAACTAAACTAAACTGTAACCTCTCTGGATCCTTCACATCTTTCCTAATGCTTGCTGTCCATAAATTTATTTCACTGCAGAGCAGAGCAGGTGGAAAGACTATGTGTTCTCTTCTTCAAAATTAACTGCCTTCGTAAGAGCTCCATCCGGCCGACACTCAACCCGTCATTTGCAGGGTTGTGCCGTCCCTCCACCACTCCACCACCTCATCAGCTGTTTGGGGAAGAATCTCTCCAAGCAAGTCACAAAACTCGACGAGGAGCCAAGACCGTGGGCCTTATGAAACCTCCACCGGCTAAAGTTCACCCATATCAGACGATGCAGCTTGTCGATGCAAATGCGCACGACGATATGTCGCGCAATGCGTGCTGGCGGGGTCTTCACGAAGTCACTCACGTGACTCCGAAGTAAAATTATGTGTGTTACCCAACCTATTTACCTCATAATTGTATACACCTTGATAGGCAGGTGTTTGGACACAGGCTAGATATATGAGAGAAAACGTGTGAGATAAGGATAGAAGATTTTGTATTTGCACCTGTATCCACCTATCACCTGCTAAACTTTGTCCTGCCCCTCCTTTCTTCCAGCGTTCTTCCTTCCCTTCCCCACCATTAGCAGTCTCCGAAGAAAGCTCCGGACACATGTATCCATGTACTCTAGATATGCGGACTGTCCCACTAAGTTATATCCAACACATTGTGTCTTTTCTTATAAACCAGCATCCGCAGTTCCTTGTATTTTTCCTGCACTGACAGTTGGCAACAAGAACAGAAAAGGTTAAAGAGGGAGAGAGATTTGCAGAAGCCAAAGGAATCAGGATGCGACAAATTAAATTAAGGATAATTAACAGATAGAGGAACAAGGAAACAATTTAACGGAATTGGCAAATTTATCATCAGTGCCTAGACTAAATGGCGGCCTGCACAACTTCCAACCTCTTTATGAAGACTGATATTTAACAATGAATGAAAACAGCTGTTTCCTTCTTCTTGCCTGGTGGAGCTTGCAAGTGTGTGGCTGTGTGGCTGAGTGAGTGATGTGAGTGAGTGAGTGAGTGAGTGAGTGAGTGAGTGAGTGAGTGAGTGAGTGAGTGAGTGTGTGAGTAAGTGAGTGTCTGAGTGTGTGTGTGTATCTGTGTGAGTGTGAGTGAGTGTGTGTCTGTCTGGGTGTGTGTCTGTCTGTGTGAGTGAGTGTGTGAGTGAGTGTCTGTGTCTGTGTGTGTGAGTGAGTGTGTGAGATTGTGGTGTTAGTGAGTATGTCTGTGTGAGTGAGTGTGTGTCTGTGTAAGTGAATGTGTGTCTATGTGAGTGAGTGTGTGTCTGTATGAGTGAGAAGTGTATCTGTGGATGTGTGAGTGTGAGTGTGTGTGTAAGTGTGTGCGTGTGTCTGTGTGAGTGAGTGTGTGTGTGTCCGTGTGTCTGTGTAAGTGAGTGTGTGTCTAAGTAAGTGAGTGTGTGTCCGTGTGTCTGTGTGAGTGAGTGTGTGTCCTATGTAAGTGAGTGTGTGGTCCGTGTGAGTGAGTGTGTGTCTGTGTGAGTGAGTGTACGTCTATGTAAGTGAGTGTGTGTCTGTGAGTGAGTGTGTGAGTGAATGTGTGTGTGTCTGTGTGAGTGAGTTTGCGTGTGTGTGGTCTGTGTGAGTGAGTGTGTGTCTGTAAGTGAGTGTGTGTCTGCATGAGTGAGTGTGTGTCTGTGTGAGTGAGTGAGAGTGTGGTGCCTGTCACCGTGGGTGTGTCCCTGTGAGTGAGGCCTTTACAGCGGAACACATAATCACCATTCGCTTTACAGCGGAACACATAATTACCGATGTAACTAGTAGAGTGGATAAGGGAGAAGCAGAGGATGTGTTATATCTGGACTTTCAGAAGGCTTTCGACAAGGTCCCACACAAGAGATTAGTGTACAAACTTAAAGCACATGGTATTGGCGGTTCAGTATTGACGTGGATAGAGAACTGGCTAGCAGACAGGAAGCAAAGAGTAGGAGTGAACGGGTCCTTTTCAGGATGCAGGCAGTGACTAGTGGGTGCCCAAAGGCTCAGTGCTGGGACCCCAGCTATTTACAATATATATTAATGATTTGGACGAGGGAATTAAATGCAACATCTCGAAGTTTGAGGATGACACGAAGCTGGGGGCAGTGTTAGCTGTGAGGAGGATGCTAGGAGGCTGCAAGGTGACTTGGATAGGCTGGGTGAGTGGGCAAATGCATGGCAGATGCAGATAATGTGATAAAATGTGAGGTTGTCCACTTTGGTGGCAAAAACAGGAAAGTAGACTATTATTTGAATGGTGACCCCAATTAGGAAAAGGGAGATGCAACGAGACCTGGGTGTCATGGTATACCAGTCGTTGAAAGTAGGCATGCAGGTGCAGCAGGCTGTGAAGAAAGCGAATGGTAATGTTGGCATTCATAGCAAAAGGATTTGAGTACAAGAGCAGGGAGGTTCTACTTCAGTGTGTACAGGGTTCTTGGTGAGGCCACACCTGGAGTATTGCGTACAGTTTTGGTCTCCTAATCTGAGGAAAGACATTCTTGCCATAGAGGGAGTACAGAGAAGGTTCACCAGACTGATTCCTGGGATGGCAGGACTTCCATATGAAGAAAGACTGGATAGACTTGGCTTGTACTCGCTGGAATTTAGAAGATTGAGGGGGGATCTCATAGAGACTTACAAAATTCTTAAGGGGTTGGACAGGCTAGATGCAGGAAGATTGTTCCCGATGTTGGGGAAGTCCAGGACAAGGGGTCAGAGTTTAAGGATAAGGGGGAAGTCTTTTAGGACCAAGATGAGAAAATCATTCTTCACACAGAGAGTGGTGAATCTGTGGAATTCTCTGCCACAGAAGGTAGTTGAGGCCAGTTCGTTGGCTATATTTAAGAGGGAGTTAGATGTGCCCTTGTGGCTAAAGGGATTAGGGGGTATGGAGAGAAGGCAGGTACAGGATACTGAGTTGGATGATCAGCCATGATCATATTGAATGGCGGTGCAGGCTCGAAGGGCTAAATGGCCTACTCCTGCACCTATTTTCTATGTTCTATGTTTCTAACTGCAGTTCATTTTTATTACATTACTATTGCCGTCTGTCAGATGTTGTGTTGGATGCAGGCTAGCAGTTTACTTATTTGCAAATGTAAATACCACTAGCAAGCCTATGCCCCAGTTCGACTCTGCAAATACTTCTGGCTCACCTTTCTGCGGTTCTATAGAACCAGGTGACACAGTGCTGCAGCGGTTGAGTTACTGCCTTACAGCGCCAGAGACCCGGGTTCGATCCTGACCAATGGTGCTGTCAGTACGGAGTTTGTACATTCTCATATATTCTATTATACACTGCAAAAAGGGAGATATGCTACCTTATCAGCCTCACAATGTTATTATATGATAATTGACATACTTTTTTGATGTGCAGCGACTATAGTGAACTCAGATCCGTATTGTAGGGAGTAAGCCTTGAATTGTTAAACTCATAGTGGGGAGTAATCATTTAAAAACCTTTAGGTATATGGTTAGAAAAAGATTTAGAGTGATATGGGCCCAAATGCTGATAAATGCTTAGATGGAGCATTGTGGTTTAGATGGGGTATCTTGGTCAACATGGACAATTGGGCGCCAAGGGCCTGTTTCCCTGGCTGTATGACTAAGACTCTGACTATGACTCAAGAGCATCTGGAGACAACCCACGCAGAAACAGGAAGATGTACAAACCCCGTTCTGATAAGCACCCGTAGTCAGGATCGAACCCGAGTCTCTGGCGATGTGAGGCAGCAAATTTCCTACAGCACCGCTGTGCCGCCCTTTAAGAGACCTGAATCATTTGCATCCATGAGGTAGACAATGATTCTTAGCAGCAAAGTCCTACTCACTGTGGCTCAGTTCGACACTTAGAAGGGTGACAACTAATGGAACAATTAAATTCTTATGCAGCAGCATGAGAAATCTGTAAATAGAGGAAACAAACCTCATACTAAAATAAACATAAAAGAAGTTCTGTAAATTAAAAAAACAAAATTAATGCAAATTACACTGTGGACGGCTTAATTGTAAACATGTCTGACTGGATAGCATGCAACAAAAAAGCTTTTCACTGTACCTTGATACACGCAACAATAATGAACTAAACTAAACTCTTAGTGCAAAACAAAACACATTTTGACAGATATATCAGATATATGGATAGGGGGAATTTTGAGGGCTATAGGCCAAATGCTGGCAAATGGACTAGCCCACAATGGCAGCTTGGTCAGTGTGGACAAGTTGAGTTGAAGAGCTTGTTTCTGTGCTGTAGAGCTTCACGACATACAGCATATCATTGTGTTCTCCGATCTAATGTTACAGTTGAAATGCCTCATTTCTGGTATCATTCTATTGCCATTTCTTCAGCTGGCACAGTAGAGTTGTTGCCTTACAGCATCAGAGAACCGGCTTCGATGCTGATTACGGTTGCTGCCTGTGCGGAATTTGTACGTTCTCACTATGACCGCATTGGTTTCCACCGGGTGCTCCGGTTTCCTCCCACACTCCCCAGACATACAGGTTTGTAGATTAATTTGCTTCTGTAAATTGCTCCTAGCGGTCCTGGAAATCCCGCAGGGTGCCGGTGGACAGCGCTCTAACACCAACCGGGCGCGGACTTAACCCCGGAAAAGGGGCAGACAGCTGGCTTGGCCAACCCCCTGGGACATAGCGGTGGTCAGGCAAGGAGAGGGACTTTGGTTCGTGGGCCGAGCTGGTCGAGGGTGACCGAGGAGGCCCTGCAGGAGCCTGGCGCTTAGCTGGATTAGTAACCGCTCCAGTACATCCAGCATGTGGACCAGACTTTGGGGTTTTTGTAAATGGGCCCAAAATATGGCATTCAGTTAATAGGCTTCTGAAAATTGACCCCTGCGCGGAAGAGTTGGAACTAATATATGGGTGATCAATGGTCGGAGTGGGCTCCTGGTTTCGAATGCTGTATCACCAAGCTAAGCTAAGCTAAAATAAGCAAACATGCTGGAGAACACAGTGGGTCAGGCGGCATCCCTGAAGAAAATCGATAGGAAGGGTCCCGACCCGAAAGGTCATCTACCCATGTACTCCATGGATGATGTCCGCCCCTCTGAGTTACACCAGCATCTTGTGTCATTCTCTGGGAATTATAGGGGGCTGCGGTTTTACATTATTTGACTGTATCAAATAAACATTGCTCAAGCAGGGCAAAAGGCAGATATTAGCTTCTGTAAATACCCCCTAGTGCGTAGGATGCAAAAATGTGAAATAACATAAACTCGTGTACGGGGTGAGTGATGGTTGGTGCAGACTCGGTGCAGTGAGGGGCCTGTTTTTATGCTGTATCTCTAAACTAAACTAAACTGTAACCTCTCTGGAACCTTCACATCTTTCCTAATGCTTGCTGTCCATAAATTTATTTCACTGCAGAGCAGAGCAGGTGGAAAGATGATGTGTCTCTTCTTGAATATGGGCTTCCATCCCTCTTGTGTGTGTTTAGTTTAGTTTAGTCTAGTGATACAGCGCAGAAACAGGTGCCTCGGTCCACCGTTTCCACGCCGACCAGCGATTCCCACACACTAACACTGTCCGACACACTAGGGGCAATTAACAATTTTTACCAAGCCTATTAACCTACAAATCTGTACGTCTTTGGAGTGTGGGAAGGAACCAGAGCTCTCGGAGAAAACCCACATGGTCACAGGCAGAACGTACAACCTCCGTACAGACAACACCCATAGTCGGGATCGAACCCGGGTCCCTGGCGATGTGAGGCACCAACTCTACCGCTGCGCCACTGTGCCACCCATCAAAAATGTACCTTTTTCTTCCAGAGGAGAGAGTATTTTATCCTGATTTACTGTTTCCAGAGCCACTGAGAAATGCTTTTGTACACCATATTTTCTATGAACATTTGAGCTCATTCAATTTTAGTAATTTAATCCGTCATTTTATTTTGTAAACTTGAGTTCTGAAGGGGTTTGCAAAGGTTACTCAACACCGCAAACTGGTGGCCAAGAGACATTATTAATTTTATGTGGACAGGGAGGGAGATGATAAATATTTTATCCAAATGGCCTCAGTCTATGTTAGTTGTGTATAGATTAAGATTTGGGTTCTGTATATTTAGGACTTAGCTATAGCACTGGATCATGGCCTGTGTGTGTTCTCATTGTAATAATACTTTTTACTTATGCCTTATCATGTTTCCATACACTTGCTGATTAAGTTCTTATTTGATTATGTTCTGTGATCTAACCTCTATTTAATGTTCAATTACACCGGAAAATCAGACTTAAAAAAAAATCAATGGGAGCAGCTGACAATGATAATCAGTCCCAATATAAATCGTTTTATTCATCAACCTTATAGATTTCCCGAAGACTGGATTAGTAGCCACCCTTCTCAGTGTCGAATCGAGCCACAGGGAGTAGGATTTTGCTGCTAGGAATCACTGCCTTCCATATGGACGCACATAATTCAGGCCTCATGAGGGACAGCACATTGGTGCTGTGGTAGAGTTGCTGCCTTACAGCACAAGAGACTCAGGTTCGATCCTGACTACAGGTCTATGTGGATTTGTATGTTCTCCCTGTGACTGCGTGGGTTTTCTCTGGGTGCTTCGATTTCCTCCCATATTCCAAAGATGTACAGGCTTGTAGCTTAATTGGAATCTGTGAATGGTAAATTGTCCCTAGTGCACAGGATAGTGAGTGCTGGTCAGCACAGACTCAGTGGGCCGAAGGGTGTGTTCCCGCGCTGTATCTCTAAAGTCTAAAGACTGGCAGGGCCGAGTGAGCAGACATTTCCACAAACCATTTCTACAGTATTGCTTGATGACCTTCCCCTGCAAAACAGGCAGTTAAACATAACCTGAGATTGGAGAAAATCTGCGCCCAGAGAACATCTCAAACTTCTGGTTAACTCAGAATGGGTCTTTGCCCAGAAATGGCCATGCCTCCTCCAAAGACTTCTTTGTACTGCTATATTTGTGTATGTTGTGATGTGACTGAATAGCACGCAAAACAAAGCTTTTCACTGTATCTCAGTACATGTGACTGATAAACCTGTGTCAAATACAAAAAGTAGGGTAGAGAGGGAAAAATAGATCAGCCAAGATCGAATGGCGCAAGCAGACTCGATGGGCCGAGTGGCCAAAATCTGCTCCTATGGTTTACAGTCTTATCGTCTTAACTACTATGACTTTGCTATCATAGCATCACAGAACCCACACGGACCAATAAACCCAATCAACACGAGTCCCACCTGCCTGCGTTTGGCCCATATCCCTCTAAACCTGCCCTAACCATGTACCTCTCCAAATGTTTCTTGAATGTTGTTATACTACCTGCCTCATCTACCTCCTCTGGCAGCTTGTTCCATACACCCACCACCCTCTGTGTGAAATTTACCCCTCAGATTCTTATTAAATCTCTCACTCCTCACTATGTCCTCTGGTTCTTGATTTGGGCAAGAGACTGTGCGTCTACCCGATCTATTCCTCTCATGATTTAGTATGCCTCCATAAAATCACTCCTCATCCTTCTGCACTCCAAGGAATAGAGTCATAGCCCGCTCAACGTCTCCCTATAGCTCAGGCCCTCGAGTCCTGACAAAGATGTTGTCAATCTTGTCTGCACCCTTTCCAGCTTGACAACATCTTCCCTATAACATGGTGCCCAGAACTTAACACAATAAATGTGGCCTCACCGACGTCCTATATAACTGCAAAATGACCTCCCAACCTCTCTAGTCAATACTCTGACTGGACTATGTGTTGAAAGGGCAGAACTGTGGCGCAACGGTGGAGTCACTGCCTTACAGCACCAGAAGCCTTTTTTACCACGCTATCTATCCATAATGCCACTTTCATGGAACTATGTACCTATGAACCTGTACCTGTGTGAAGAAGGTTTTCAATCTGATATGTCACCCATTCCTTTTCTCCAGAGATGCTGCCTGTGCCGCTGAATTTTCCCGTATTTTGTGCTTACCTTTACTCCTAGATCCCTCTGATCTACAACATTCACCAGAACCCCACCATTCACTGTGTAGGCCATGCCCATGTTAGTCTTTCTGCAGGTTATTGTCTGCCCATCAGTGTGTGGTTATTATCCTGCCCGTCAGTCTTCCAGTAATTCCATACATATGATCCTCCTTCCGTAGAGTTTATATCACTTCAAACATGAGACTGGAGAATTGAACTTTATCAAAGTAACATAATGGCCTTGAGCCCAAAATGGTTTCCAGTGGAAATAACTTGTTCAGCTATCTGTTATCTAATTAGCATCTCAGATCCGTTGCGATGCATTGTGACAACAACAACTCAGATGGAAGTAATTTAAGACTTTCACACCGCCCACACTAAGTGTTAGATTGGAGTTTTCGCGATCTGAATCAACCTCGACTGAAACACTTGGATGCACTCTCTCGCAAACAGATTATCTTAATTTCACAAATAATGTATGGATTAAACTTGTAACACAACTTTGTTTTATCCACTTTGCAGACGTGAGCATCACTGGCAAAAGTTTTCTGACTGTGGTTTTCTGACGAGTAGCTTGCTGTTGCCTATTAGTTGTTTGATACAACGTGGAAATTAGCCCTGTGGTCCATCGAGTCTGCGCCAACCAGCAATCCCTGTACACTAGTTCTATCCTACACAATACACAATAGACAATAGACAATAGGTGCAGGAGTAGGTCATTTGGCCCTTCGAGCCAGCACTGCCATTCAATATGATCATGGCTGATCATCCCCAATCAGTACCCCGTTCCTGCCTTCTCCCCATATCCCTTGACTCCGCTATTTTTAAAAGCCCTATCTAGCTCTCTCTTGAAAGCGAAACTGGAGACGATGCACTAGAGACAATCTACAGAAGATAATTAAATTACAAATGTGCAGGTCTATGGAATGTGGGAGGAAACCAGAGCACCTGGAGAAATGGTACAAACTTCGTAGTCAGAGTCAAACTAGGGTCTCTGGCGCTGAAAGGCAACTACTCTGCCGCTGTGTCGCTGCGCAGCCCTTCCAGAGATCAGCTAGGTGTCAGACATTGTGGATACAGACACACTTTTAGACCACATCAACTCTGGAAAATAGATTGTCTTCCCTCTATCACAATTGTGAGCCAGATACCATTCATAACGAATGGTACCAATGGTTCAATGATCAGCATCAATAAAACCAGCAAAAGACACAAAGCGCTGGTGTAACAATGGATCAGGCAGCATCTCTGGAGAACATGGATAGGTGATGTTTCGAGTTGGGTCCCTTCTTCAGAAAGGTCTGAAGAAGAGTCCTGAAGTGAAACGTTGCATATCAATACACACCACAGATACTGCCTGACTCACTGAGCACGTTGTTCCTTTTGCTCAAGATTCCAGCATCTGCAGTTAGTCATACAGCGTGGAAACAGGCCTCTGTACCCAACTTACCCAAGCAGACCAACATGGTCCGTCTACACTAGCCGAACTACCTGCCTGCATTTGGCCCATATCCTTCTAAACCTATCCTATCCATGTACCTGTCCATATCTTTTAAATGTTATGATTGTGCCTCCCTCAACTATCTCCTCTGGCAGTTCATTCTATACACCCACCGACCTTTGTGTAAAAAGGTTATCCCACAGGTTTCTATTAAATCTTTACCCCTTCACCTTAAAACTATGTCCCCTGGCTCTTGATTCTGCTCTGTGCATTTAGTCTATTTAGTCCCCTCATGATTTTCCGCACCTCTATAAGATCACCCCTCATCTTCTGCGCTCCAAGGAATAGATTTCTAGCCTACCCAACATCTCCCTGTAGCTCAAGGATGTTGCCAGAAGTTCATTGTGTCTTGCTAGTTTTGTTAGTATCTCCTCGATATCACCTCTACATCTAACAATTGCCCTTTGTGGGCTATTTGGCCATCGGTGCTGGCTCTGATCTAGTTTCCCTCTCCCCTGACTCAGTCTGAAGAAGGGTCTCATCCCGGAACATCACCTGTTTAATTTCTCTAGAGATGCTGCCTGACCCACTGACTTACTCCAGTATTTTGAGTCTACCTTTGCTGGATTCAGGCACCATTTCAGGAGAAATAGGATGGGTGATGTTTTGGGTCTGGAACCTTCTTCAGGCCCTTCTTCACGTCGCTTCTGTTGCCTGATCCGCTGAGTTACTCCAGCACTTTGTGTCTATCTTCAGCATAAACTAGCATCTGCACTTTCTTCACATTGAACGCAGACCATCTGTGAGAAAAGGAGATGAGATCCATGTAATTGTATAAATCAGCAGTCCTGCCCACTTGCATCTGAGTCACAGCCAAATACAATGGGATGTTATCAAGTGGCTTCTCCACTGTGCTAATTGGGGACGATTTATCCTTTTAAAAAGGTTGTTCCAATGATAAGATTTTAATTGTCTCTGAAAGTAAGACAGCTTATGCTGGGACAAAGGAATGGGTTGCTGTCTCCTTAAATTTGACATTCACTGCTAGAGAGCAGGGAGAGAAGGGCTGATTTGTATGCTGCAAATGGATGTTCTCCACACAAAACTTAATGGGATCACTTGCAAGAATTCAATGTTGAACACTGATTTCTCCAAAGGACACAGAGTGCGAGAGTAACTCTGCAGGTCATCGAGCAATAGAGTTATACAGCATGGAAACAGGCTCTTCAGCTCAACTTGCCCATGCCAACTTGCAACATGGAGTCATTGAAACATTGAGTCATGCAACACTAGTCCCACTTGCCTGCGCTTTGCCCATAACCCTCTAAACCTGTCCTATCACCCTTCATCCTCCAGCGCTCCATGGAATAAAGTTCTAGCCTGCTCAACCTCTCTCTATAACTCAGGCTCTTGGCTTCGCAACATCCTGGTAAATCTTATCTGCATCCTTTCCTGCTTGACACCTTTCCTATAACATGGTGACCAAAACTGAACACTATACTCTAAATGAGACCTCGAAAACATCTTATATAACTGCAACATGACCTCCCAACTTCTATACTCAATAGACTGACTGACTCCTGTGTCAAAAGCTTTTTGGACCACCCTCTCTACCTATGGATGTAAAGTGTATAAGCCCAATTCTCTGGTAGACAAAAATGGTGGGGAAACTCAGCGGGCGAGGCAGCATCTATGGAGCGAAGGAATAGGTGATGTTTCGGGTCGAGACCCTTCTTCACACTGATGTGGAGGTGGGGAGGGGGAGGGGGGGAAGCAGAAACAAAGAGGTTGAGACAGTAGGCTGTGGGAGAGCTGGGAATGGGAGGGGAAAAGCGGGAGAAAGCAAGGACTTTCTGAAATTGGAGAAGTCAACGTTCATACCACTGGGGAGTAAACTGCCCAAGCGAAATATGAGGTGCTAAAGTTCAAGTTCAAGTTACATTTATTGTCACATACACCAATTGGTGCAGTGAAATTTAACTAACCATGCAGCACACAAATAGGTTAAACACAACACTATAGAATTTAACATAAACATCCCCCACAGCAGAATCAACGTTTCCCACTGTGAGGGACGGCAACAATGTTCAATCATCCCCCTCTTGTTCACCCATGTTCGGGGCCAATTGAGGCCTCTGCAGTCGCCGCAACAGCGGCCCAATGTTTCAGGCCCTCTTGCCGGGATGCTCCGACGTCGGAACGGAAGAACACTCTCAGCGGCTTGGGGTGTCCAAATCAGCCACTTCCTACTGGAGACCGTGGCTTCCGAAGTCCACAGGCCGAGCTGGGCGGGGCTCTAACACTGGCGATCCTCGGTGAAAGATCACAGACTCCGCGATGGTAAAGTCAGCCCCGTCCACCGCTGGAAGCTCCGCAGACCACAGCTCCATGGTGTTAAAGTCGGCAGGCCCAACACTTCGGAGCTCTAACACGGCGATCACGGTAAGGCATCGCCCGCTCCGCGATTGTAATTTAGTGCTGTGCCGCTGCTGAAGCTCTGGCCGGTCTCCGGCAGGAAAGGCCGCGCCAACACAGATGGTGGGCCACGAGGGGGGGGGGCGAAGATGCGGCTCGGAGAAAAGACGCATCCTCGACCAGGTAGAGACTGAGAAGATATTTTCCCCCCCCCCCCCCCCCCCCCCCCCCTCCCCCCCAATCCACCCCACATACGGCTCCTCCAATTTGCAGTGGCACTCACCTGGTCATGGAGGAAGCCTAGGACAGAAAGGTCGGATTCGGAATGGGAGGGGGAGGTGAAGTGCTGAGCCACTGGGAGACCAGGTCGGTTAGAGCGAACTGAGCGGAGGTTTACACCCCAGCGGTATGAACATTGACTTCTCCAATTTCAGGTAGTCCATGCTTTCTCCCTCCTTCCCCTCCCCTTCCCAGCTCTCCCACAGCCTACTGTCTCCGCCTCTTCCTTTCTTCTTCCCCGCCCTCCCCCCCCACCTCCACATCTGTCTGAAGAATGGTGTCGACCCGAAATGTCACCTAATCCTTCGCTCCATAGATGCAGCCTCACCCGCTGTTTCTCCAGCATTTTTGTCTACCTTCGATTTTTCCAGCATCTGCAGTTCTTTCTTAAGCCCAATTCTCAGACGTTCCGAGTGCTTAAAGACTATGTAAACTTCCTCTCTGTCGCTATTTTTTATCAAAATCTTCCATTCTTTACAGAAAGTGCACAACTGGACTTTGCTGATATATTGCTGATGATAACAATGCTGATATATTGTTAATGAGAATGTGGAGAGAATAAAAACTGGGATTAATGTAGGATTAGTGTAAAAGATTTGGCCTGTGGTCTCAGGAGGATTAAGGTCCTGTTTCCCTACTATATCTCTCTATGGCTCTCTGACTCTGTACGATTGCATCTGTAACAACAATTCATGCCATTTTTTTCCCACAGGCTTTGGATTTTGCTCCTGAACTTTATCCTTTGCATTGACTGCAGGTTTTACATGTGTTTAGTCGTTGCATTGGCTGAAATTCTTTAGCATTCCTCATTATCATCTCCACAAACATTGTAATTTTACAGGCAAGATCGAATAGAAGATTCTAACTTCAGTTTATTTTAAATAAAAGATAGACACAAAATGCTGGAGTAACACAGCGGGACAGGCAGCAACTCTGGAGAGAAAGAATGGGTGACTTTTCGGGTCGAGTCCCTTCTTCAGACTGATGTACAGAGATAAAATGCTGTCGGAGACAGTAAAGGGCCTGTCCCACTTGGGCGACCAAATCCGCAAGTTCTGGCGAGTTTGCCCTCGACTCATACTCGTAGCATGGTCAACACAAGGTCATAGGAGGTCTTCTTAACTCTCCTTCATGCTCGAGAGTGGTCTCCGCGTACTCGAGGCCTCAGCTAGGTCGCAACCTTTTTTTCAAGATGTTAAAAAATGCCCACGAGTAATGAAAGTCGCCATGGGTATAATCGATACTTTTTTTCTCGTAGGTTTAATCGTCGTAGGTCATAGTAGGCCGTAGTAGGTCGGCATGTTAGTCATAGGTAATCGAGGGTAGTCGAAGGTAGTCAAAGGTAGTCTTCATCATAGTTGAAGGGAGGTCGAAGGGAGGTCGAAGAAGGTCGAAAGAGGTCGTCTTCACTCTCCAGTATTCGGCGTCCAATTTTCCCGAAGTTAGTCATAGCTAGTCGTAGTTAGTCTTCAACTTAGTCGAAGGAGGTCGAAGGAGGTCTTCTACATAGTCGAAAGAGGTCTTCAACATGTCATTTTTTTAAACTCTTCTAAACTCGCCAATTAGGTCGCCCAAGTGGGACAACCCCTTAAGACTGGTCAGAGAACTGGGGGAGGGGTTGGAGAGAAGGGGAAAGCAAGGGCTACTTGAAGTTAGAGAAGTCAATGTTCATACAGCTGGAGTGTAAGCTACCCAAGCAAAATATGTGGTGCTGTTCCTCCAATTTGTGCTGGGTCTCACTCTGACAATGGAGGTTAACGTTTATGAACTTGGTCGATATACAGGAATCCACACCAGGAACAGCAGATACTGTAGATGAGGAGGTGCAAGTGGACCTCTGCCTCACCTGAAAAGACTGTCGGGGTCCTTGGACGGAGTCGAGGGGGGAGGTATAGGGACAGGTGTTGCATCTCCTGCAGTTGCAGAAGGAATGATTTGGGTGGGATGATTTGGGTGGGAAGGGACGAGTTGACCAGGGAGTTGCGGAGGCAACGGTCTCTGCTGAAAGTGGAAAGGGGTAGAGATGGGAAGATGTGGTTAGTGGTGGGATCCCATTGGAGGTGTTGAAAATCTCAGCGGATTATGTACTGAATGTGATGGCTGAATGGGGTGGAAGGTGAGGACAATGGAGACTCTGTCCCTGCCCCAAATTGGGGGTGGGGGAGCAAGAGCGGAGCTGCGGATATTGAGGAAACCCTAGTGAGAGCCTCATCAATGGTAGAGGGGAACCGTCATTCCCTAAAGAATGAGGACATCTCCAATGACCTGGTATGGAACACCTCATCTTGGGCACAGTTACGGCGTAGACGGAGGAATTGGGAGTAGGAGAGTCTTTACTGGAAGCAGGGTGGGAAGAAGTGTAGTCTAGATAGCAATGGGAGTCAGTGGGTTTACAATAGATGTCAGTCGATAGTCTGTCTCCTATGATGGAGATGGTGAGAACTAGAAACGGTAGGGAGATGTCGATGTTCAAGTGAATTTGAGTTTAGTTCAGTTCAGGTTAGTTTCAGATTAGTTTATTATTGTCACATGTATCAACTTACAGTGAAAAGCTTTTGCTTGCATGCTATCCAGTCAAAGTAAAGACTACTTATTAATACAATCGAGCCATCCACAGTGCACAGAGAAAGAATAAAGGGAACAACATTTGGTATGAAGATATAACATTAAAGTCTGATTATTAGTCGTATCAGTTTATTATTACTTTATATTCTAACTATGTGTCGTGCCAGGTCTATAACAAATCGTTATGAGACATTGGCAACTGCCAAAGTTGTAAAACTGTAAAAACTCGGTGGAAAGCGATGGCTGGAGGCCCGCTACAGCCTGGGACTCGCATGGAACAGGCACCGCTCGTGAGAACTGCAACGTGGACTTTGAAATTGCGCTTCTTGCATGCGGGCTCAGTAGACTATTTCTGTACGCGTGCTTATCGAGGATTGGGAGTATGGCAATCTTCTACTGGACTGTTTGCAGGAAAAAGTATTTCACTGTCTTAGCAAATCAGACATGTGACAATAAAAGTAATATGTGACGTTCTTCCATAAAATAGATAGGCATAGAGAAGTTTTACATAGAACATAGAACAGTACCGCAGACCCTTCAGCCCATGACTCTGTGCCAACCATGATGCCAAATTAAACTAATCTCATCTGCCTACTCATATTCAATCTCAATTCCCTACCTGTTCAGGTATTTGTCTAAATGGTGCTTAATCATTGCTATCAAATCCGTTTAGTTTTGTTTCGTTTAGAGATCCAGGCCCTTCAGCCCACTGAGTCCGTGCCGACCAGCGATCACCCTGAGGAAGCAACTCTACCACTGTGCCAACTTGCTTTCACCACATCCCCTGGCAGTGCTTTCCAGGCATCTAGCATTCTATGCGGAAAAAACTTGCCCTGCAAATCTACTTTAATATTTTCCCTCTCGGTTTAGAGCTATGCCTTTTAGTATTTAAATGTACTCAAATAACAATCAAGTTTGTAAGATATGATTTCCACCACACAAACCCATGCTGGCTAGGCTTATGATAGTCTCTACCACTGTGAGTGGATCCATTTCCCTTCTCTAATAATTTCCCTACCATTAATGTAAGGCTCACTGGTCTATAACTTGGTGAATTATCCCTATTGCCCTTCTTAAATTGAAGAATGACACTGGCTCCTAGATCTCGCCTAGAGGAAATGAGTATAATGGGCCTGCATTGTGTTAATAGGTCTATAAAGCTGCTGCAAGTAAGAATTTTATTATGGAGCCAGAGAGTCATTGTCATACAGCATGGAAACAGACTCTTCGGCCCAACTTGCCCACTCTGGCCAACATGTACCAGCTACCTGCCTGCATTTGGCCCATTTCCCTCCAAACCTGTCCTATCCATGTACCTGTGTAACTGTTTCTTAAACATTGCGATGGTCGCTGCCTCAAAAATTTCCTCTGGCAGCTCGTTCCATAGGCCCACCATACTTTTCACTTAGATTCCTACTAAAGCTTTTCCACTTCGCCTTAAACTATGTCTTCTGGTTCTCGATTTCACTACTCTGAGCAAGAGACCTCTATATACACCTCTCCAAGATCACCCCTCATCCTCCTGCACTCTAAGGAATAGAGTCCCAGCCTACTCAACCTCCCCCAAAATCCCTCTAAACCTTTCCTTGGTGGTAAATCTGTGGAAATTCTTGCCACAGATGGTGGTCAAGTCATTGGGTATTTTTAAAGAGGAGATTGATAGGTTCTTGATTTATAAGGCAGGGGGGATGGGTACAAGAGCAGAGAGGCAGGAGGGTGTAAAATGAGGGTAGAAGCATTAGGTAGCAAGGTGAATGGTAAAAGTGGCAGGCAGACAAAACCAGGGCAAAAATCAAAAAGGGCCACTTTTCAGCAAAATTGTATAAGGGGTAAATGCGTTGTAAAGACAAGCCTGAAGGCTTTGTGTCTCAATGCAAGGAGTATTCGTAATAAGGTGGACGAGTTGAACGTGCAGATAGATATTAATGATTATGATATAGTTGGGACTCAGGAGACATGGCTCCAGGGTGAAGTAGGCTGGGAGAACATCCGATATTCAATATTCAGGAGGGATAGAGAGAAAGGAAAAGGAGGTGGGGTAGCGTTGCTGGTTAGAGAGGAGATTAAAGCAATGGAAAGTAAGGACATTAGCTTGGAGGATGTGGAATCGGTAGGGTAGAGCTACAAAACACTAAGGGGCAGAAAAACGCTGGTGGGTGTTGTGTACAGGCCACCTAACAGTAGCAGAGAAGTTGGGGATGGTATCAAACAGGAATTAGAATGCGTGCACAAAGGCAAAACAGTTTTATAATGGGTGGACTTCAACTACATATAGATTGGGTTAATCAAATTGGCAGGGGTGCTGAGGAAGAGGATTTTGTGGAATGTATGCGGGATAGTTATCTAAACTCAACATGTAGAGGAACCAACGCGAGAGCAGGTATATTTTAGACTGGGTTTTGAGTAATGAGGAAGGGGTAATTTGCCGTCTTGTTGTACGTGCCCCCTGGGCAAGAGTGACCATAATATGGTTGAGTTCTTCATTAGGATGGAGAGTGACATTGTTAATTCAGAAACAATGGTTCTGAACTTAAAGAAAGGTAACTTTGAGGGTATGAGACGAGAATTGGCCAAGATTGACTGGCAATTAATTCTAAAAGGGTTGACGGTGGATATGCAATGGAAGACATTTTAAACTGCATGGATGAACTACAAAAATTGTTCATCCCAGTTTGGCAAAAGAATAAATCGGGGAAGGTAGTGCATCCGTGGATAACAAGGGAAATGGGATAGTATCAAGCATAGGATGATGCGTACAAAGTAGCCAGAAAAAGCAGCATACCAGAGGACTGGGAGAAATTCAGAGACCAGCAGAGGAGGACCAAAGGGCTAATTAGGAAAGGAAAAATAGATTATGAAGAAAACTGGGGACAGGGAACATAAACTGACTGCAAAAGTTTTTATAGATATGTGAGAGAAAGAGGTTAGTTAAAACAAATGTAGGTCCCTTGCAGTCCAGAAACGGGTGAGTTGATCATGGGGAACAAGGATATGGCGGACCAATTGAATAACTACTTTGGTTCCGTCTTCACTAAGAAGACATAAATAATCTGCCGGAAATAGCAGGGAACTGTGGGTCAAAGGAGGAATTGAGTGAAATCCAGGTCAGTCGGGAAGTGGTGTTGGGTAAATTGATAGATTAAAGGCCGATAAATCCCAGGGCCAGATAGGCTGCATCCCATACTTAAGGAAGTAGCTCAGGAAATTGTGGATGCAATTAGTGATAATCTTTCAAAACTCTTTAGATTCTGGAGTAGTTCCTGAGGATTGGCGGGTAGCAATGTAACCCTCTTTTTAAGAAGGGAGGGAGAGAGAAAACGGGGAATTACAGACAGTTAGTCTAACATCGGTAGTGGGGAAACTGCTAGAGTCAGTTATTAAAGATGGGATAGCAGCACATTTGGAAAGTGGTGAAATCATTGGACAAAGTCAGCATGGATTTACAAAAGGTAAATCATGTCTGACGAATCTTGTGAATTTTTCGAGGATGTAACTAGTAGCGTGGATAAGGGAGAACCAGTGGATGTGGTATATCTGGACTTCCAGAAGGCTTTCGACAAGGTCCCACATAGGAGATTAGTATACAACTTAAAGCATACGGTATTAGGGTTCTGTATTGATGTGGATGAGAACTGGCTGGCAAACAGGGAAGCAAAGAGTAGGAGTAAACGGGTCCTTTTCACAATGGCAGGCAGTAACTAGTGGGGTACCGCAGGGCTCAGTGCTGGGACCCCAGCTGTTTACAATATATATTAATGATCTGGATGAGGGAATTGAAGGCAATATCTCCAAGTTTGCGGATGACACTAAGCTGGGGGCAGTGTTCGCTGTGAGGAGGATGCTAGGAGACTGCAGGTGACTTGGATAGGCTGGGTGAGTGGGCAATGTTTGGCAGATGCAGTATAATGTGGATAAATGTGAGGTTATCCACTTTGGTGGCAAAAACAGGAAAGCAGACTATTATTTAAATGGTGGCCGATTAGAAAAAGGGGAGATGCAGCGAGACCTGGGTGTCATGGTACACCAGTCATTGAAAGTAGGCATGCAGGTGCAGCAGGCAGTGAAAAAAGCGAATGGTATGTTAGCTTTCATAGCAAAAGGATTTGAGTACAGGAGCAGGGAGGTTCTACTTCAGTTGTACAGGGTCTTGGTGAGACCACACCTGGAGTATTGCGTACAGTTTTTGGTCTCCAAATCTGGAGGAAGGACATTATTGCCATAGAGGGAGTGCAGAGGGTTCACCAGACTGATTTTCTGGATGTCAGGACTGTCTTATGATGGATAGACTCGGTTTATACTCTCTGGAATTGGAGATTGAGAGGGGATTTTATAGAAACTTTCAAAATTCTTAAGGGGTTGGACAGGCTAGATGCAGAAGATTGTTCCCGATGTTGGGGAAGTCCAGGAAAGGGGTCACAGCTTATGGATAAGGGGGAAATCCTTTAAGACGAGATGAGAAAGACTTTTTCACACAGAGAGTGGTGAGTCTCTGGAACTCTCTGCCACAGAGGGTAGTTGAGGCCAGTTCATTGGCTATATTTAAGAGTGAGTTGGGATGTGGGCCCTTGTGGCTAAGGGGATCAATGGGAGAGAAGGCAGGTACGGGTTACTGAGTTGGATGATCAGCCATGATCATATTGAATGGCGGTGCAGTCTCGAAGGGCTGAATGGCCTACTCCTGCACCTAATTTCTATGTTTTCTATGTTTCTAAGGGCATCAAAGGTTTTGAGGAGAAGGCAGAAGAATGGGGTTGAGAGGGAAAAATAGTTCAGCCATGACAGATGAGCCAAATGGCCTAATTCTGCTATGGTATTGTATGGTCTTCCAGGACGTATGGACCAAATACGGGCAATTGAGACTAATCTAGATGGGGCATCTTGGTCAGCGAGAACGAGTTGGGCTAAAGGGCCTGTTTTCGTGCTGCATAACTATGACTCTATGAACACCGATATAAAATAATATTCAGTAATATATTCTCATTCATTCATTTATCCAAGATGCCAGGATTCCTGTTACAATTGCAACCGGTTATGGATTGCAATGTCTTCAGCTTCTGATCAATTGAACCTCTGGGTTATTAACCGCCACTAAAGATGATGTCTTGTCTGCATCTTCTATGCTACATTACAAACTTCATTTACATGAACTGCTTCCATATTCATTACATGAACCAGTTATTCACTAACTGTTAAGCAGCGGGACATTTTATCATGAACAGCATTAATCAGGCATAAATACAATGGTAGCGTATGATGAAGTGTTGACTCAAAGGAGCCGAACTATTATCCCATGGATCAGTCTGAAGCCTTTATAAATTAGCCCACATTGAGGTTTGTTTACAATATGAAAATGGAATTGTAATGTTTTTCACTCTCTTAGTGAAAACATGTTCCTGATTTGTCCCAATTTGTCCCAACCCAGTCATTCCTTCTTCTCCCTTCTCCCATCCGGCAGAAGGTACAGAAGCTTGAAAGCGGGCACCACCAGTGTAAAGCCTGGATAGAGTCGATATGGAGAGGATGTTTTCACGAGTGAGAAAGTCTAGAACCAGAAGCCACAGGCTCAGAATAAAAGGAAGTAACTTTAGAAAGGAGATGAAGAAGAATTTCTTTAGTCAGAGGGTGGTAAATCTATGGAATTCATTGCCACAGAAGGTTATGGAAGCTATTAATGGATATTTTTAAGGCAGGTACGGACAGATTCTTGATTAATATGGACGTCAGGGGTTATGGGGTGAAGGCAGGAGAATGGGGTTGACAGGGAAATATTGATTATCCATAATTGAATGGGGGAGTAGACTTGATGGGTTGAGTGGCCTAATTATGTTCCTATAACTTATGAACATGAAAACTCAGGAACAGCTTCTTCTCTTTTGTTATCTGGGTTGTCAATAATCCTTCCATAAGGTAAGGGTACCATCTGATTCACAATGGTACTTGCTTTGGACAATGGACTGTGTCTATGAAACTGTTGGCCTACAATGCTGGGAACTATATTCTGCATGCACAATAAAGCTTTTCACTATAGATAGACATAAAATGCTGGAGTAACTCAGCAGATCAGACAGCATCTCTGAAGATAAGGAATAGGTGACATTTTGGGTCGAGACCCTTCTTCAGACTTCAGCAGTTTGAAGAAGGATCTCGCCCTGAAATGTCACCTATTTCTTTTCTCCAGAGATGCTGCCTGACCTGCTGAGTCACTCTGACCTTTTGTGTCTACTGTATCTTTGGTGTAAACCAGCATCTGCAGTTCCTTCTTACACAAAGCTTTCCCCTGAACATTGCCACACATGACAAAATAAACCTAAACTTAAGAATGGGTAAAGTTGTGCACAGACCACTCTTCCTCCTATTTTAACCTGTACTACACAGAACAGTGCAGCACAGGAACGGGTCTTTTGGGCCATAATGTCTGTGCCCAACGTGATGCCTAGTTAAACTGATCTCATCTGCCTGTACATGATCCATATCCTTCTATTCCCTGCACTTCCATGTACCTATCTAAATGCCTCTTAAATGCCACTAGCGTATCTGCCTCCACCACCACCTTTGGCAATGCGTTCCAGGCCCCCACTACCCTCTGTGTAAAACATTTGCCCCGTACATCTCCATTAAACATCCTCCCTCTCATCTTATAAGCTGAACCTTGTAGTGTTGGACATTTACACCCTGGGATAAAAGGTTCTGACTGCTTACTCTACCTATGCCTGTCATAATGTTATATATTTCTATCGTCTCCGTAAGTACTGTTGGAAGGCCAGTCAAATGGCAGAGAAAATGAAGCATAAGGCAACATTATCTCAATCATAGGACAACAAAATGGTGCAGCTGGTTGAGCTGCTGCCTCACAACTCCAGTGACTTGGATTCAACCTTGACTGCAGAACCGATCTGTGTGGAGTTTGCACGTTCTGCCTGCGACTGCAGGTTTCCCTCGGGTTCCCAGGCTTCCTCACATATCCACTGATAACTGAAAAGAGGAGAAACATTCAGAGGGTCATGAATCTTTGTAATTCTCTATGCTCCAAATTAGATCTCCGATCTGTGGAGAATTATAGAGTCATACAGCATGAAAACAGGCCCTTCAACTCATCTTGCCCACACCCACCAACATATCTCATCTACACTAGTCCCATCTGCCCACATTTGGCCCATATCCCACTGAAATTACCCAATCCATGTACCTGGCCAAACGTCTCATGAACGTTATGACAGTATCTGCCTCAGTTACCTCCTCCGGCAGCTCATTCTATATACTCACCACCCTTGTGTGAAAACGTTACCCCGCAGATTCCTCTTAAACCTTTGCCCCCTCGCCTTCTCAATTCTCAATTCTCCCACTCTGGGCAAGATCACCCCTCATCCTCCTGCGCTCCATGGAATCGTCCTAGACGGCTCATCCTCTCCCTTTAGCTCAGGCCCGCAAGTCCTGACAACATCCTGGTAAATTCTCTCTACACCCTTTCCAGCTTGACAACATCTTTCCTATAACATGCTGACCAAAATTGAGCACAAAGCTCTAAATGTGGCATCACTATTATCTTATACAACTGTTAGGTGATCTCCCAATTTCTATACTCAGTGCTCTGACTGATGAAGGCCAATGTGCCGAAAGCCTGCTTGACCGCCCTAAGAGAGAATTATAGAATTATCATTCCCTCTCGCTGAGCGTTCATCAGAATTGGCGAATGAAAGGCCATCCACCAGAATCACAAACTCTGCATCTTACGCTACAAATGCTGCCTGACCAGCTGAGAATATCCTGTTTTACTTCAGAGTCATGTGAGTGACTTCGTGAAGACCCCGCCAGCACGCATGCGCGACATATCGTCGACCGCATGCGAAGCGACAGACAGGGAGGACGGTCGCTCCTCCAACAGAAAGGACCTGCAGGTAAGGTGAACTAACCTGAGGTCGGTTTTTCTTTCAGGGACTCTGTGGGACAGAGTACCCCACCAACGGGCCGCCTCGAGAGACTGACTGCGGACCGCGGGACGCGGACAGTCAGCGGCGGCAGAAACAGACCGGAGTTGGGCAAGCCCGTTGACCCAGGAGGGTCCGGGCTCACAGACTCGCCGTTCGCAGGTAGCGACGGCAGAGCGGCAGCCCCGACTCAACACCGCAGCCCGCAGGATCACCGCGGACTGACGGCAACGTTACCCAGAAGTCGGGCAAACCCGTTGACCCAGGAGGGTCCGGGCTCGGAGACTGCCATTCGCGGGTAGCGAAGGCAGAGCAGGTGCTCCGACTCAACCCCGCAGGCCGCAGGAATACCGCGGACTGACAGCAACGCTACCCAGTAGAGGTAGCGAAGACAGAGCCGGGGCTCCGACTCAAACGCAGGCGGCACAATGCCTGGAAGTGGAGAGTTGCCGTTAGCAGCAGTCTATATTCCCACATGAGCAGTTGGGGAGCACTACCTCCAACATGGCACACCCCAGCAGGAGTCTGGTCACCATGGGAGCTGGGGGGGGGGTGTGCGCTCCTCTACCGGCAGCTTCAAAAAGGCCCTCAGGTAAGTTGTACTAACCTTGAGTTGGTTAGTTTCTGTAGTTGTGTTATTTACTTACAGAAACGATGAAAAGGAGGACCAGAACAAAGGCATCGAAGCATGCCTCTAAGGATCGCGGGACTTCGGATAGAAGTCAGCGGCCGCAATCCCCGGAGCTGCCCGCTACACCAGCAGCACCCGCACCGCGGGCCGGGAAAAGAGCGCGGAAGTCGAGGAGCCCCGCTCAGTCGGCAGGACCCGACTCTCCACCACAGCAGGCCAGGGAGCTGCACACTGGTAGGAGGCCCGCGCAGGAACAGGGTAGGCAAGACCCTGACTCTCTATCGTGTCAACCGAACAGCACCGGGCCAGCTGTAAAAAGGTGTGTAAACCAGTGCCTACTTCAATGGCACGTTCCATTTCCCCTCTATTACAGGTCACCAGAGGGTGGACCAGGGGAAAAGCCGCACCGAAGTTGAGTAGCCCCGCTGCAGCGGCCGGCACCGACTCACCACCGTTACAGTCTGCCAGACCGCGGACCGGTGGGAAATCAACACGGAAGTCGCGTAGCCCCGCAGGAGCGGCTGGCACCGACTCACCACCGCTTCAGGCCGCCAGATCGCGGACCGGTGGTAGTATACACATCGTGTAGCCCCGCAGCAGCGGCGGGCAGCGACTTTGCATCGCATCAGTCCCGCAAGCCCGGGTGGATGTCGTGTAGCCCCGCTGGAGCGCTGGCACAGATTCATCACCGCCGCACTCGCACCAGACAGACAGATACACCAACAGGAGGTTGAGTAGCCCCGCAGGAGCGGCTGGCACCAATACTCCACCGCTTCAGTCCGTAAGACCGCGGACAGGCGGAAAATCTGCACGGGAGTCGTGTAGCCCCGCAGGAGCAGCAGGCACCGACTACCTACCTAGGTTCCTTAGACATCACCTCAACGAGGTGCGGACCGATGGTAGAAGCCCCAATTGGTCATCGGAACTTGAGGAAGTCGACTTGCCGTCCGCAGGTAGGGGCGATGGTTGCATTGCTCGTATGGAGCGAATGGTCAAGCAGCTGCTCTTCTCCATCAAGAGCGTGTGTCCCTAGGATCTAGAAGACACACAGCAGAACCACCAAATATCTCTCCCACATCAATAGGAAGTGCCAGAGTCAGCCGTTAGCTGACTTTGAAGAGGGGTTGGCGCAAGAACTGATGTTGCAAGAGATGCCTGAAGAGGAACTACTGGTAGTGTCAAAATTCACCCAACCAGCACAATCAGGGCGACCTCTTCAGCCCAAACTAGCGGCCAGCATCAACTACTTAACCACACACCAGCTGCAGGAACAGGTGCTCACGGAGACTACCAACAAATACAAAGCTCCGGGTAATTGTGTGTCGCTCAATGTCCCTACTGTCAATCTGGGGTAACATCAGTCCCGGGATCAGGGCCCATGAATTAAAAATACAGAAAATCCTGAAATTGTTAACCTCAGGCATTACTGCCTTTGCCAGGTCCATAGACCGGACGGACATGACGGAGGAGCAGCAGGATGCACTAGCATTGCTGTGCAATAGACAATATGAAATAAACTGCTCTCACAAGAGCTCCATCCACCCAAGTCTCAACCCAAAATTTGCGGGTTTGTGCAAAGCCTCTGCTACGCCGCCACCGAGACAGCTGTTCGGTGAAGACCTGCCAAATCAGGTAAAAGACCTGGACGAGGAGGCAAAAGCGGTCGGGTTGATGAAACCACCATCCTCGAGCAGGCCACCGGCGTATCGCAGACAGCATCCTAAAGCAACATCTAACGGGCCTCGGGTTCAACCCGACAGGGCAACCAGAACCTATCCACCGGTCGCACCCTATCAACAAAAGCCTTTTTTAGGACAGGGCCCACAGCGACAGGCGTGGAAGATGCGCCAACCCGACATCCCAGCAACACAACGAACCACAAAAGCCCAGAACATCAAGCCCGCCGGTAACCATGGAGATAAGGGGGTCTGGTTCTCTTGGGAGTGCTGCATGTTTAACCTCACAAGTAGGAGGGAGGTTGCTTACGTTCTGGGATGCATGGGGTTCTGACTGTCACTATCCCAGGGAACAAAGCAACAGACATAATAGAGGCATGTAACAGCCTTGCTTGCACCAGGAAACCGACAATTAGACATGCTGCGAAGGTGATTGGGAAGTTTGTAGCTATATTTTCAGCTGCACAATTTGGCCCGTTACACTATCAAAACTTGCAAAGAGCAAAAATCTCAACATTAAAAGCGAATGCTGGACATTTTTACAGGCCTATGCAGCTGCCAAACAAGGCAAAAATTGAGCTACAATGGTGGATTAGCAATGTTTGTGATTGTTTTAATCCCATCATTATATCAAACTCATCAGTCATGTTACAAACCGACGCAAGCGCCCAGGGCTGGGAGCTACCGACACCACTTCAAGTTCTGTGCGGTAGATGGGATTTGAATGAGTCTACTCTTCTTCAGTCATAAGGTATAAACTATTTGGAAATGCTGGGAGCATTTCATGGGCTGCGGGCTTACTGCACTAATCTACATCATACGCATGTCCGTCTTCAAATAGATAATACCACTGTGGTGGCGTATTTAAACCATATGGGTTGTATCAAGTCAATATCTTGTGATGAATTGGCAAATTTAATTTGGCTCTGCTGTATTGAAAGAAATATTTGGATATCAGCTACGTACCTTCCGGGTAAGCACAATACAGTGGCGGACACCAGGTCACGAGTATTTAATGACAACATCGACTGGATGTTGAACCCCCAAATATTTGCTAAAATTATAGCCAAATATGGAACACCAGATATCGACCTCTTTGCGGCCAGGTTGAACCATCAGATACCAACATATGTCTCTTGGGAACCAGATTCTGGGGCAGTGGCGATGGACGCGTTCTCGCTACATTGGTGGAAATGGTTTTTCTATGCATTTCTCCCATTCTCCCTCATCAGTCAGGTATTGCAGGAAATTCAACTAGATTCTGCATCAGGTACTGATAATACCCGACTGGCCCACACAACCATTGTACCCGGTGGTCCTCAACATGATAAAAGAACCATGGGCACAAGTTACCAAATGCCCGAATTTGGTCACCAATCCCATAACAGGGGAAAATCATCCCTGCCATGGTCATCTGAACCTGTTGGCTTGCAGGTTCTGAAGAGACCACTACTAGAATTCGGGCTGTCATCAAGAACCATGGACATCATAACAGCATCGTGCAGAGAGTCCACAAGAAAGCAGTACCTCACCCACATAAGGAAATGGGAGGCCTTCTGTAGCAGACCAAGACCACCTACAACTCTGCTACGATCTCCAATGTGCTGGAATTTCCTTGCGGGCCTTCATTATGTTGAGGCCCTCAGTTACAGTGCCATAAACAGTGCCAGGAGTGCACTGTCATCCTATCTCAACATTGGAGTGGGATCTCACCAGCTGGTATCCAAACACATGAGGGGTATATTCAATTCCAACCCTCCCCGACCACGATATAATATTACCTGGGATATAGGGGTGGTGTTGACCCTACTCAGGAGCTGGTCACCGATGATGGATTTACCCACTGGACAAACTCACCTTCAAAGTGGTGATGTTAATGGCACTGACCACAGCACAACGGGTTCAGACTCTACAGAAACTAAAACTGGATAGAATGGTCTCGACCTCCAATAAAGTGACTTTCTTTATAGATGAGTTACTTAAACAACACAGACCTGGAACTACAGGACTGAAATTGGAATTCCAAGCATACCCCGTTGATGTAAGACTCGGTATAGCCACCTATCTCCGACATTATATCAATGTCACACACACCTTCAGGAATATGGAGACGGGTCTGTTTATCAGCCATAAAAACCCACATCACAGGGTGACGGTGCAGACTATCTCCAGGTGACTCAGAGTGGTATTGGGTGCAGCAGGTATAGACACTAACATTTTAAAATCTCATTCTACCAGTGCTGCATCCACATCAGCGGTGAGGACCATGGAGGTACCCATGGATCATGTCCTCGCAACAGCGGGCTGGGCCAGTGAAACTACATTTCAGCGTTTTTATAACGAACATGTGGCTGCTCCCGCAACGTTTGCGGAGTCAGTTTTAAATGCTGTTCTCTAAACGTATGTCCCCGATTTCAGGGGTTTATTGTTTGTATTAACAAATATGTTATTATTTTTCAGCTTGTTCAAGTCTGAAATACGTTAACATACTTCCTCCATCAGTAATTACGGCAGTGTGTGAGCATGGACGTGGTCCAGGGCATGGAATCACAGAGCTTTGAAATCTTCACGAAGTCACTCACGTGACTCCGAAGTAAAATAGTAAGATTAAACGAGAACTTACCAGTTTGAAGTTTGATCTTTATTTTATGAGGAGTTGCAATGAGGGATTTCGTGCCCTCCGCTCCCAACCCTCTATCATAAGGTCAACTGGTATATTAGAGACTATTAAATCTTACTATCTTCAGTCATTGGTGTTATGTGATTCCACACCGCTGCTTTGAAGAATGACGCGCATGCGTGCTGGCGGGGTCTTCATAAAATCCCTCATCGTAACTCCTCATAAAATAAGGATCAAACTTCAAACTGGTAAGTTCTCATTTAATCTTACTATTTTATTTCCCACCCTTAGTCTAAACCCACCTCCCTCAGCGTAAACCAATCCCCTCAATGTAAACCCACCACCTTCTGTATAAACCCCCCACCCTCAGTGTAAACCCACCACCCTCTGTGTAAATTCACAACCCTCTGTGTAAACCAATTTCCTCTGTGTAAATCCACCACCCTCTGTAGATCAGCCAAAGCTGATTGAGTGGCGCCGGGCAGACGAGAGGTCCGCCCAAGCCGACTGCCTGCCCCTTTTCCGGGATACGTCCGTGCCCGGGTTTCCCTTGATAGAGAACACACAATGTCCACGGGGACCATAGAGCGGTTCTGGGACCGCTGGGCACTGTGGTGGATTGTCTATATCCTGGATCAGGATTGCAACATAGTCATTTGTTGTTTAGTAATAAGAACACCTGACAATTTTTTTATTATGTGGTAGGTGTATTTTTATTGTAAGTACTTGTCCCACTTAGGTGATTTTTTCGGCAACTACAAGCAACTAGGCTGTCGCCACATGGTCGCGGGATGACGCCTGTATGGTAGTGAGTAGTCTGCTCAAGTCGCCTAAAGAGTCCTAACGTTTTTCTGGTCGCTGCTGGATTTTGAAATGTTCTAAACTCTACGGCAACTGTGGGCTTGACGTAGCTTGCCTTCTCCTGTCATAGATGCTGTCGTAGGTTGTTGCCATGTGACGTAGGTTGTCGCCGGGTGCTGACTTCGGTTAAATTCCATTGGTAACTACCTATATCAACCTACGTCAACTGGCGACAGGTACCAGCTACTGAATTGTCTTCAGTTGTCTTCAGTTGTTGCCGACAGGGTCATTGCTTGTCGTAGCTTGTCACGGGTGGACGTAGGTTGACTTTGGTTGTTGTAGGTTGTTGCTTGTGTGGTCGTAGGTTGTCGTAGGTGCGGTCGTAGGTGGACGCCCTAATGGGTCAGCGGTTGTCGGTAGGTTGTCACAGCTTGTCGTAGACATTGTCATAGGGAGGGGTCCAGTCGCGTCTTTTTTGGCGACCTGCTTCGATTGTGACAGTCGCCGGCAGTCGCCAAAAAAATCGTCTAAGTGGGACAGGCCCTTAAATGTTATTGCAAATAATTGAATACATTTAATTTTGTAAAAAAATAAGCTGATTGAGTAAATCCGACTGTACCTGATTGTCCACCAGACCTACCTTGTCAATCTCTGTCCCAACCCATGTCTGAGAGAGCAATACCAACAGGCACAAGTCCAACATCGAGTTATTGGCATCCGAAGGAAAAAAAAGCAAACTGCTTAAATGTTATGCTATAGCCTTTGCAACAAAAACGCATTCACTATTGAAGTACATCATTCATTTACGAGAACTAGTTTTTAATGAGAGACTAACAGCAAATAGAAACGTGGTTTCCATATAACTCCGGCTCTGCAGATTGCTAATAAAGTCAGTCAAACGCAGCCAATCTAGTTAATAAACATGAAACACTGATATTCTAACCTATTTTTACTTGGCTTTAATGTTATTATATTTGCTCATATTTTTCGCATCAAGCTATCTTGCATCAAATCACCGTGATAGATAAATATGTGCATTATTTGTTTTACATTTTAAATTGTGTGTATTTGGTTATGCCTTGCATTGCATGAGCAAAATGATGAGTATTTTCAATTTTTAATATACTCTCACATTTCCACATAACACAGAAGGCCATTTGGCCCATCGAGTCTTATGCTGGCTAAGAAAGTAATCCCATTCTGTTTTTGTTTGTTTTAGCCCTTCAGCCCCCCAAGTCCAGACCAACCATCGATCACCCGTACACTAGTTTTTGGAAAGTGGAAAGAAACCAGTGCATCTGGAGGATGACACGGTGACACATCTGGTAGAGCTGCCGCTTCAGAGCGTCAGAATTCCAGGTTCAACCCTGAACTTGGATGCTGTCTGTGTGGAGTTCTCCCTTTGACCACGGGTGCTCTGCGTTCCCCCCTCATCCCAAAGACGTGCGGGTTTGCAGGTGAATTGGCATTGGTAAAATTGTAAATTGACCCTAGGGCGTGGATGCGAAAGTTGGACAACATGAAACTACTGTGTACAGGTAATCGATGGTCAGCGTGGATTCAATGGGCCAAAGAGCCTGTTTCCACCCTGTAAGTAGGTTTAAGACATCTACAAGGTTAAAAGAAGAACATGCAAACTATAAACAGACATCACTCAAGATCAGGTGAATTTGCTTCTGTAAATTGTCTCTAGTGCTAATGTACGGTGTTATTGCTGGTTGGTTCCAACTCAGTAGGCTGAAATCCCTGTTTCCATGTTCTATCTGTGAAGTCGAAAGTCTAATTGCAACTAATCCAGATTTAGATTTAGGTTTTTATAGACACATGTATTGAGGTACAGTGAAAAGCTTTGTTATGATGGCTATACTATTTCCTATGCCTATTTCCTTCGCTCCATAGATGCTGCTGCACCCGCTGAGTTTCTCCAGCACTTTTGTCCACCTGTTCAGATATAACATATGTAGATACAACAGTTGAAACTCAAGTGCAATAGATAGAGCAAAAGAGAAGCTATAGAGTGCAGAATATAGTTCTCGGCAATTGTAGCACATTATTGAGCATCAGTTCCACTGATAAAGTCCAATGGGGTAGAGATGAATTGAACAGTGCCCCGGCATGGAAGAACCATTTAGAAGCCTGAAAACAGAGGGGAATATGCAGTTCCTGAGTAGCGGTGTGCACTTTCAGGTTTTTGTACCTTCTGCCCAACAGGAGCAGGGGAAAGGAAAGACCAGGGTGATACAGGTCTTCGATTATGCTGGCTGTTTTTCTGAGACAACGTAAGGTGTAGATGGACTCAATAGCGGGAAATGCAAGTCTAAAGTCTGTACTAACCGTGCCATTGTACTGACCTTCCAACTCCCATGGGAAAGTCCTACTGCTGAACATAGGACATCTACAGTACCCTGGCATTGGAAGCATAGACAGGTGAAGGTATTGTGTTTCTCTCAGAGCAGAGAAGATTAATGGAAGATTTAATTGCGTTCAAAATCATGAAGGTGTTTGATATATGTGCAAAGAAGCTATCAAAATGTCCTTCATTGGATAGTAACCAAAGAAGGTGATTTACAATAATTGAAAAAAGGGACACAGATGAGACAAAATTATGTTACAGCCTGCAATTATGATGTCGAATTTAACATGAGGTGAGAAATCTTAGCTCAGAGGATCTGTGGAGTTTGTTAGGGCAGAGACTGTGACTTTTGGAATACTTATATAAAGCAGCACTTTGGCGCAGCAGTAGAGTTGCTGCCTTATGGTACCAGATCCTGACTCCGGGTGCTGTCTGTATGGAGTTTGTACGTTCTCCCTGTGATTCTCTCAGGATGCTCTGGTTTCCTCCCACACTGCCAATGACGTGCGGGTTTGTAGGTTAATTGGCTTATATAAATTGGCTGGCGTGGTCTCAATGGATCGGAGGGCCTGTTTCCACGCTTATCTTTAAACCAAACTGTGCAGCTGTTTAGCTGGTAGAACCAAGGATCCTGACCTTAGGTGTTGCCTATGTGAATATTGCAACTTCTTACTGTAAACACATAAAGTTCCTCTGGCATCTCTGGTTTCACCCCCCCCCCCCCCCCCTTTCCCAAAGATATACAGGTTGGCGGGTTTATACGCCATCATAAATTGCCCGAGGGCAATTGGTACCGAGGGACCGTTCAATTCCATGAATGATAGAGTAGTCATTAAGAAGGAATGTAGCGTGTTCCTTATATTATAATTCTGAATAGAATGTTCTTATGATTCTATTCAAAATGGTGCAGAGGGCGGCATGGTGACGCAGCAGTAGAGTTGCTTCCTTACAGCGCCAGAGATCCGGGTTCGACTACGGGGGCAGTCTGTATGGTGTTTGTACGTTCTCCCTGTGACTTCATTGGTTTTCTCAGGGTGCTCCGGTTTCCTCACACATTCCAAAGACATACCAATTTGTATCTTAATTGGCGTCAGTTAAATTGTAAATTGTCTCTTGTGTGTAGGATATTGAAATGAATGCTGGTCAGCGCGGACTTGATGGGCTGAAGGGCCTGAACCGGACTGTACCTCTACACTAAGTTAAACCAAATATTACCTGACCAGATGCTTAATGAGCAATAAAAAGAACGGCAGAAGCCGCATTATACCAAAGACGGACACTAAATCCTTGAGTAACTCAGTGGGTCAGACAGCATCTCACGAGAAAATGGATAGGTGATGTTTTGGGTTGGGACCCTTCTTCAAACAGAAAAAAGGTCTGACCCATAACGTTGCATATCAATTTTTTCGAAAGATGCTGTCTGACCCGCTGAGTTACTCCAGCACTTTGTGTCTATCGTAGATTAAAAGGTCTTAAGGCATAATAACGTAGAGGGAAATGGAGGAAAATTTGAAGGGGAGAAGTGTTGCTAGGCTCCAAGATAAAGGCAGAGGAATGGGACTCATTGAACATGCCACTGCTCTGCAACAGTCTCCCTCTGTGTTGCATGATTCTGTGAAATAGGTTTTAACGAAAGTTTACAAGACAGCACAGTGTACAATATACTTATTACTGGTCCACCACCAATCTTCCGGCACCCTTAGTTCCAGAGCCTTGTCGTATTATCCATTTTGCCGGACCAACAGAGGTCATGGCATTGGGGGGGCCGAGATACCAGCCCGCAAAGTTTGGCCATGGAAGTCAGTTATGGGAATGGATCTGCCAGGCTAGAATTCCAGAGCCTGGACTGCAGGAGCAAATCCGATCCGCCAATCGCCCGCAGAAGTCCCAATGAGATAGAGATTGGCCGCCTCACCCAGCCTAGGTGCCACATTCTTGAGAGGACCTTTGGGGATGATTAGCCATGATCACATTGAATGGCGGTGCTGGCTCGAAGGGCCGAATGGCCTACTCCTGCACCTATTGTCTATTGACTTCCGGGGGGGTATTTCAAGTGTGCTCTCATAATTGTGTCTGGATTAAAGGACCATCATTTGCCGGAAATTTGGTGTTGGACCTGTACTAATTTCCAATGCAAGCATTCAACTCCTAAACGAGTTTTCTCTGTCTAATAACTCATAAAAGCTCCCAAGTAAAGAACCAGCTTGAGAAACTACAGAGCAGCTGCCACGATACAAAATTACTCTCATAATTCATCAAAGGCACAACAAATAACAAAATAAAATGATCAAAGAACAATTCCCGAATTCAACAGAGCAACCAGAATGGCATCCAACTCTTGGTCCCTTTATTGATTATGTGAACATGCGTATGTCAAAATGTGCAGCATGATTGATACCTTTCATTTCCTTATGACAGAAGGTCTGTAGAAACAGCCCCCGGAAGAATGGAATTTAAGGAAAGGTTCTCCCGCGCACACAAACTCAGAGGAGCAACCTAGATGAACAGCAGCATGCAGAAAATCTTGGCATAATTAGCTCTTGCAAGCGCTACCGTATGTTTCTGAGAATTAGTGTACGGGTGATCAACGGTCTCCGTGGACTCAGCGGTCCAAAGGCCCTGTTTCCACATAGTATCTCTAAACATATCAACCCACACATCCTTTCTAATGGTGAACATTCCTATTAGATCTTCCTATTATATATTCCTATTAGATACCTATTAGGGCGGCACAGTGGCACAGTGGTAGATTTGCTGCCTTACAGCGCCTGAGACGGGGGTGGAAGATTGCAACCTTCACGTGGTACGCCCTGTTTCGACTAATGCAATCAACTCGACGTGCAGAAACGGAAGATCAAATAGAACAAGTTGTCCTTCAACTTTAGGCTGTGCACGCCACATGAAAGAAGAATAAGAAACGCCAGAGACCCAGGTTTGATCCTGACGATGGGTACTGTGTGTACGGAGTTTGTACATTCTCCTCGTGTTCCATCGTTTCTCCTTCATGTTTTTCTCCGGGATCACCGGTTTCCTCCCACACTCTAAAGACATACCGGTTTATTGGCCAATTGGCTTGGTATCATTGTAAATTGTCCCTAGTGTGTGTAGGATAGTGTTAGTGTGCAGGAATCCCTGGTTTGCGTGGCCTCGATGGGCCCAAGGGCCTGTTTCTGCACTGTTTCTGTAAACAAAAACTAAATTAAATCTCACCTAATTTACAATGATTAAATACATTGCAAATTTTTCAAGCCTCTCACTTTAGCAACATGCTGAAAGACAGGGGATGAGATTTAGGGGATTCATATTTGTTTAATCCTTCATAGGCCTAATGCCCTTTATTGTGCTGAAACTTCAATTATTCTAATCCTTGCTGTCAATTTTTATTTCCAAAAATAAACTTTATTCAGAATAAACAAATATATACAAAACATGAACTGTACAAAAACTCTTGCGACATTCTCAGTTGCTATACATACATTAATTAGCGGGTACACAAAAGGCTGGAGAAACTCAGCGTGGTGCAGCAGCATCTAAGGAGCGAAGGAGATAGGCGATGTTTCGGGTCCGTCACAACCTACATTAATTAGCGTTGTATTTGGTAGTTTTCACAGAACTACCGGGGTGGGAGATTGCAACCTTCACGTGGTCCGCCCTGTTTCAACGAATGCAATCAACCTGGTGTGCACAATCAAATAAGATCAAATAGGACAAGTTGTCCTACAGCTTTAGGCTGTGCACGCCAAATGCAAGAAGAAGATGACAGAACTATCATGATATCAGGCACCCTTGCCACTTATGGGCCCTTTGGGGTGATAGCCTTCCCTCAATTGAGGGGGGGTCTACCATACCATGTCCAGCAGCAGAAGGACCAATGCACATTGGCCTTCATCAGTAAGAATATTGAGTATAGATGTTGGGAAGTCATTTTGCAGTTGTATAAGACATTGGTGAGACCGCAGTTAGAATATTGTGTTCAGTTCTGGGCACCATGTTATAGGAAAGCTGTTGTCAAGCTGGAAAGAGTGCAAAGAAGATTTACGAGAATGTTGCCAGGACTCGCGGGCCTGAGCTATAGGGAGAGGTTAAGCAGGCTAGGATTATTCCTTGAAGCACAGGAGGACGAGGAGTGATCTTATAGAGGTGTACAAAACCATGAGAAGAATAGATCGGGTAGACGCACAGAATCTATTGCCCAGAGTTGGGGAATCAAGAACCAGAGGACATAGGTTTAAGGTGAGGGTGGAAAGACATAATAGGAACACTGAGGGGTTACTTTTTCACACAGAAGGTGGTGGGTGTATGGAACGAACTGCTGGAGGAGGTAGTTGCGGCAGATAGTACTGCAATGTTTAAGAAATATTTGGGCAGGTACATGGATAGGGCATGTTTAGAGGGAGATGGGCCAAACGCAGGCAGGTGGGTCTAGTGTAGGTGGGACGTTTGTCGGTGTGGGCTAGTTGGACCAAAAGGTCTATTTCCACACAGTATGACTCTATGACCCTAGTCCACCCCCACAGAGACTGCGGTCCTCCCCCACAGGAACTTTGCATAGGCTGCACCAAGCTTCAGTGTGTCCCTCAGCATGTTTCTCTGTAGTCTGCTATGATCTGGATGAGGGAATTGAAGGCAATATCTCCAAGTTTGCGGATGACACTAAGCTGGGGGGCAGTGTTAGCTGTGAGGAGAATGCTAGGAGAATTCAAGGTGACTTGGATAGGCTGGGTGAGTGGGCAAATGTTTGGCAGATGCAGTATAATGTGGATAAATGTGAGGTTATCCACTTTGGTAGCAAAAACAGGAAAGCAGACTATGATCTAAATGGTGGCTGATTAGGAAAAGGGGAGATGCAGCAAGACCTGGGTGTCATGGTACACCAGTCATTAAAAGTAGGCATGCAGGTACTGCAGGCAGTGAAGAAAGCGAATGGTATGTTAGCTTTCATAGCAAAAGGATTTGAGTATAGGAGCAGAGAGGTTCTACTTCAGTTGTACAGGGTCTTGGTGAGACCACACCTGGAGTATTGCGTACAGTTTTGGTCTCCAAATCTGAGGAAGGACATTATTGCCATAGAGGGAGTGCAGAGAAGGTTCACCAGACTGATTCCTGGGATGTCAGGACTGTCTTATGATGAAAGACTGGATAGACTCGGTTTATACTCTCTAGAATTTAGGAGATTGAGAGGGGATCTTATAGAAACTTACAAAATTCTTAAGGGGTTGGACAGGCTAGATGCAGGAAGATTGTTCCCGATGTTGGGGAAGTCCAGGACAAGGGGTCACAGCTTAAGGATAAGGGGAAAATCCTTTAAGACCGAGATGAGAAATACTTTTTTCACACAGAGAGTGCGAGTCTCTGGAACTCTCTGCCACAGAGGGTAGTTGAGGCCAGTTCATTGGCTATATTTAAGGGGGAGTTAGATGTGGCCCTTGTGGCTAAGGGGATCAGACGGTATGGAGAGAAGGCAGGTACGGGATACTGAGTTGGATGATCAGCCATGATCATATTGAATGGCGGTGCAGGCTCGAAGGGCCGAATGGCCTACTCCTGCACCTAATTTCTATGTTTCTATGTTTCTATGTCTGGAATTGCATCTTGTGTACCTGAGACTCTGATAGCCTTCTCTGCAGTGCCATCTCTTCTGAATGGCATTCAGATGATGTGAAACATCTTGCCTCTAGTTGGCGCTGATGAAATAATTACCCTCTTCAAGAAGCCGTGGAACACATCGTTTTATTTTTCCCACTGCACTTCAAGAGCACTGAGGGAGGTAAAAGTAAGGACTCCTCTTTAATGGCACAAGAATGACTTGGAGTACCCTTGATGTGCACATCATTATTAGAGCACAGCGACACATTTGCACAAGCAAAACACTGTGGTCTGATAATGATGTTTTAATGCCCATGAATGAGAGGCTAGTGGTGTAGAACAACGAGAAGATCACTATAATTTCACAAGTTGTAGGAGCAGAATTATGCCATTCTGCCCATCGTCTACTCCGCTATTCAATCATGGCTGATCTATCTTTCAATCCATTCTTTTCCCATTACCCCGTACCCCTAACACCCTTACTAATCAAGAATCTGTCAATCTCCACCTTAAAAAAATCTATGGCAATGACATCCGCAGATTAGCATCCCTTTGACTAAAGATATTTATAGGAACATAGAAAATAGGTGCAGGAGGAGGCCATTGGCCCTTCGAGCCAGCACCGCCGTTCATTGTGATCATGGCTGATCGTTCCCAATCAATAACCCGTGCCTGCCTTCTCCCCATATCCCTTGATTCCACTAGCCCCTAGAGCTCTATCTAACTCTCTCTTAAATCCATCTAGTGATTTGGCCTGCACTGCCCTCTGTGGCAGGGAATTCCACAAATTCACAACTCTGGGAGAAAACGTTTTTTTTCACCTCAGTCTTAAATGGCCTCCCCTTTATTCTAAGACTGTGGCCCCGGGTTCTGGACTCACGCAACATGAGGAACATTTTTCCTGCATCTAGCTTGTCCAGTCCTTTTATAATTTTATATCTGAGTGCAGGTAGATGGGACTAGGGGAAAACAAATGGTCGGCACGGACTGGAAGGGCCGAGAGGGCCTGTTTCTGTGCTGTAATTGTTATATGGTTATATGGTTATATGGTTATATGTTTCTTTAAGATCCCCAGTCATCCTTATAAACTCCAGTGAACTCCATATTCCTCCTCATCTCCTATCTAAAGTCACGTCCTTTTATTCAGAGGCTATGGCCTCTGGTCCTAGACTCTCCCACTAGCAGAAACATCCTCTCCATCCAGGCCTTTCACT
The DNA here is from genome assembly GCA_035221665.1 of Okamejei kenojei. Lineage (NCBI taxonomy): Eukaryota > Metazoa > Chordata > Chondrichthyes > Rajiformes > Rajidae > Okamejei > Okamejei kenojei. The sequence continues at coordinate 50,183,921 of CM069141.1, forward strand.
ATTTGGTAAGTTTCAATGGGGTACCCTCTCATCCTTCTAAACCCCAGCGAGTACAGGCCCAGTGCTGTCAAACCATATCTTATGCCATTCATTAATGGGATAATTCACGTAAAGAATATGTCTGTCAGGGAATGTTGCCAGCTGGCCCATTCCAGACTGCAGGAGTATATGCTGAGGAACTGTAGTGTAAGGGGCATGACAGATGCACTGAAGCTTGGTTTAGGTTTATTATTGTCACATGTATCGAGGTGCAGTGAAAAGCTTTGTTTTGCAAACAGATCAGATAACACAATACAAAAATACAGCGCTACAATGCTGAGAACTATACTTAGGATGACAAAGTAATGTTGTGGCAGTGTTGATACCTTACAGAGCCGGGAACCCAGGTTCGATCCTGACCATGGGTTTTCTCCGGGTGCTCCGGTTTCCTCCCAAACTCCAAAGTTATACAGGTTTATAAGTTAATTGGCTTGATAAAATTGTAAATTGTTCCTAATGTGTGTAGGATAGTATGAGTGTGTGGGGATCGCTGGTGTAGGATAGTATGAGTGTGGGTGGAGCGGACTCGGTGGGTCGAAGGGTCTGTTTCCATGTTGTATCTCTAAACTGAACTAAACCAAGCTAAACACACACACACATGCATACACACGCATACATATATGCATGTGTACTCACACATGTATACGCACATACATATATGCACGCGTACACACACACACACACACACACACACACACACACACACACACACACGCGTGCACACACACACACACATGCACACACATGCATACACACATATACATATATGCACGCGTACACACACACACTCGCACACACATGCATACCCACACATAGAATGCACTGATAATGCTGCGTGTGATTGAACCTCGTGCCTTTCTATAATCAATGCTCGGAACCACAGCCCTCCAATTGTTAGCTGCTTGACTGAGAAAACTTGATCATAACATTTCAGGAAGAGGAAGCAGGAGTCTTTGGTGAAAAACAACAGAAGAGGAACTAGCTAAACATTTCTGCCTTTTATTTTTGGATTGCAAGGTAGGCACTTTGACATTTATAACCTCCCAGATACTAATGGTTAGACATGAAATCCTGTGTGGTTACCGCTTCATATTGATTACTGTCCAACCTTTCCCAGCTTATGTGACCACAGCAGGGATTTGGGAAGACATATAGTAGCTTAGTACACAGGTAACCTTTTGAAGCTTGACCCTGCATTTTTTATTGTTCATCGTTCTAACCTCATTATTTAGTTTTTGAGTTTAGAGATACTGGGCCTTCCGCCCACTGAGTCTGCGCCGACCAGCGATCCCCACACACTAACACTATCCCACACACTGGGGACAATTTACTATTTTACCAAAGCCAATTAACCTGCAAACCAGCACATCTATGGAGTGTGGGAGGAAATCGGAGCAAACCCATGCGGGTCACGGGGAGAATGTACACACTCCGTACAGACAGCACCCATAGACAAGATCAAATCTGGGTCTGGCGCTGTAAACAGCAACTCTACTGCTGTACCACCTCATTATCTTGGAGGTTTAAAAAAAAATAGTACTGATACAACTTCTTTTATATCCGATGGTTTATGATAAAAAACAATGTAGTAAACAAACTATTTATTTAAACAGGCTATCACATTTAATATCTTCTCAAAACTATATTTCACAATGTGAATAATAGTCCATAAAGTTCTGGATTCATTCGGACGCTTTGATTTGCTCATGAATTTCCTTCCAGCTATTTATTTATCAATTTAATTTCTTCTAACAATGTGAGAACAGGAAGCCCTAAACAACAGGATGGCACAGTGAGTAGAGTTGCTGCCTTACAGCGCCAGAGTGCTGGGTTTGATCATGACCATTGGTGCTGTCTGTACGGAGTTTGTACATTCTCTCTCTGACCTCAGTGAGTGCTCCAGCTTCCTCCCACACTCCAAAGACGTACAGATTTGTAGATTAATTGACCTCAATAAAATCGTAAATAGTCCTTTGTGTAGGATAGTGCTAGTGCATGGGGTGATCATTGGTCAGCATGGACTAGCTGGGCCAAAGAGCCTGTTTATTCATTCATGTGTGTATTTACATATATAATGGTATATGGTCACACTGATCTGTTTTGTAGTCAATGCCTACTATGTTCTGTCGTGTTAAGCAAAGAAAGAATTTCATTTTCCTGTCAGGGACACATGACAATAAACTCTTTTGACTTTGACTTTTGACTTTTTGTTTCCGTGCTGTATCTCTAAAGTCTAAAGTCTATGGTAAAGACAAGGTTTCTGGCATTGTTAATATAATAGTAAGATTAAACGAGAACTTACCAGTTTGAAGTTTGATCTTGATATTATGAGGTTACGTTGTTGATTACGTGAAGAAGGCCCACCAGGCCGCATGCGCAGCAAACTTCAAAGCAGTGGTATGAAATCACAAATAAACAACACCGAAGTAAACAGTCAAAACAGTGACTCGAGAACTACCAGATGATCTTTTATGAGAGAGGGTTGGGCGTGGTGGGCACGTAATCACCAACGTAACTGCTCATAAAATCAAGATCAAACTTCAAACTGGTAAGTTCTCGTTTAATCTTACTATTTTACTTCGGAGTCACGTGAGTGATTCCGTGAAGAGTTCAAAGCTTTGTGATTTCATGCCACAGATTACAATCTCAGCATCCCACTGCATTTGATTGACTCAAAAGAGAAATAAATGCATTAGTAATAACATTGTATTCAATGTAATGATAGGGTTTATTTAACAATGTAAACAAAAAACAGTACCCTAAAATTTAGGTACTTAAAATGTCATTGGCAAAACACTCACGTGACTCCGAAGTAAAATTTAAGAGTTGAGGCAGACATGTTAGGCACAAGTGTGACACCAAAGATGTTGGATAAAGCCTACAAAGAAGAATCTAAATAATTCTTGGAAACTGGAGAAAGACATTAAGGCAACAATCATCATAAAGAAGGTGCAAGGTGAATGGAACAAATACAGAGAAATGAAATGACTGAATTGCCTGGAAAAATATTTAACAAGACTCAGCTTATTTCAAGGGAAACAAAAGCCTGAATTGTGAGTTGCCAAAGTACTTTGCAGTTAAAGAACAGTTAAGCCCCTGTCCCACTTTCCCGAGTTACTTACAAATTCTCCTGAGTTTTCCCCTTGATTCAAACCCGGAGATGCCCGCCGTAGGTAGTCGGGGCTATTTCTTTTACTCATGGACATTTTTCAACATGCTGTAAAAACGTCCCTACTTACCTGATGCCCGAGTACCTACGGCTGGCATAAAGAGCCGCTACGAAATATCTGCGGACTCTTACGGCCTCCTACGGACTCACTACGGACTCGCTATGGACATTCTCCAAGTTTGAATCAAGGGGAAAACTTGGGAGAATTCGTGAGTAACTCGGGGAAGTGGGACAGGGGCTTTACATTATTTCTGTTTTTTTTCTCTTTTTATTTCAAACTCCCAGTACCTTTTATTTAAATCTATAAAAGAAACCTTTAAGAGCCTGTCGCACTTAGGCTATTTTATAGGCGACTACAGGTGACTAGGTTGTCGCCACATGGTCGCCGGGGTGTCGCCTGTATGGTCGTGAGTCGTCTCCTCAGTCACCCAAAGACTCATAGAGTCTTTCTGGTCGCACTGGATTTTCAACATGTTGAACATTTTTCAGAGACAGTCAGCAACGGTGGGTTTGACGCCAATGAGCGTAGCTTGACTTCTCCTGATGTAGGTGCTGTCGTGTTGTCGACTGGTTAACGTAGGTTGTCACCAGGTGACGTAGGTTGTCGCCAGGTGATGTAGGTTGTCGCCAGGTGCTGACTTTGGTTATTTTTTTGTTGTTAAAGTAATTATTCTATTTCAAATTTTATGTTGAAAAGGGGTCCAGTCGCTGGTTTCTCGACAACTATGACAGTCGCCGTTCAGTTGCTAAAAAATATCTAAGTGGGACAGACCAAACGCTCAGGCGGCGTCTGCAGCTAGCATTTATTTTGAGAGGACTATAATATATAGACAGGGATGTAATGTTAAGGCTTTTTAGGCACTGATCAGACCATATTTGGAGAATTGTGAGCAGTTTTGGGCCCGATATCTGAGGAAGGATGTGCTGATGCTGGAGCGGGACCAGAGGAGGTTTACGATAATGATCCTGGGGATGACTGGGTTAACGTATGATAAATGTTCGACAGCGCTGGGTCTTTGTTCGCTGGAGTTTAGAAAGCTGAGGGGGATCTCATTGAAACTTACTGAGTAGTGAAAGACCTGGATAGAGTGGATGTGGAGAGGACGTTTCCACTAGTGGGAGTCTAGTACCAGAGGCCATAGCTTCAGAATAAAAGGACGTACCTTTATAAAGTAGATGATGAGGAATTTCTTCAGTCAGAGGGTGGTGAATCTGTGGCATTCAGTATGCAGTGGAGGTCAAGTCAACGGATATTTTTAAGGCAGAGATTGACAGATTCTTGATTAATATGGGTATCAGGGGTTATGTGGAGAAGGCAGGGGAATGGGGTAAAGAAAGAAAGATAGATCAGCCTTGATTGAATGGCGGAGTGAACTTGATGGGCCAAATGGCCTAATTCTGCACATAGAACTTATGAATTTCTGTATGGCCTAATTCTGCTCCAACGGCTTATGAACATAAACCACATCCGTTAAATAGAACTTCGAGTAGTTATGCAGAGGAACAGGCCCATCGGCCTATTAGTGCCTACGCAGAGCATGATGCCAGATTAAACTAATCTCTTCTACCTGCAAGTTCTTTTAGGAAGGAGATGAGGATGGATTTCTTTAGTATGACGGTGGTGAATCTGTGGAATTCTTTGCCACTGAAGGTAATGGAGGCCAAGTCAGTGGATATATTTGAAGCAGAGATAGACAGATTCATGATCAGTATGGGTGTCAGAGGTTATGGGGAGAAGGCAGGAGAATGGGTTCAGGAGGGAGAGTTAGATCAGCCATGATTGAATGACGAAGCAGATGGGCCGAATGGTTTAATTCTGCTCCTATCACATGATTTTATGCTCATGCAAGTGATCTACATCGCTCCACTCCCTACAAACCCATGTGTTTATCAGTGTGGCTGTGTATGTGTGTGTGTGTGTGTGTGTGGGGGGTGGGGGGGGGGGTTGTAAGAAGACATATCGTTGATAGAACATTCAAGATCAATGTACAAGCTCATGAGAAGAATTGATAGGGTGGACCCATATGGGGCGCTGTCCTGTACGGGTATGGCTGCCCAGCCTACAACTGACCATTTATTCTCTCTTTTTTTTGTTTTTAGTTAGTTGAGTTTTTCTGTTTTTTGGAGTCCTAGTCTTTTTTATGTGGGGTTGGGGGAGGGGAAGGGGGAAACTACTTCCTAGGGTCCCTACCTGGTGGGAGAGGCAGCTTTTTCCGGGCTGCACCATCGACCCGTCCTCGCGGCCTACCAGCAGGCCTGGAGCGGCATTTCCCGGGGGGACCGCCCAGAACCTCGGCTTCGGCAGCAGCGCAGCGCTGGAGTGCCATCGCGGAGCGGAGCGGGCGATGCCTTGCCTGGGTCGCCGCGCTGAAGCTCCGGTGAGCTGAAGACCGCAGGAGTACATCGCGGAGCTGTGGGACTGTGGGGCGGCCGGCCGTGGGCGGCGGCGCTGAACTTTAACATCGGGAGCCTGGGATCTCTCGGCGAGATTGCCAGTTGTGGAGCTCCATTCAGCGCAGCCTGTTGGCGTCGGAAGCCGCGGTCTCCAGCAAGGAAGCGGCCGTTACAAGCACCCCGAGCCGCTGAGAAGGTTCTCCCAACGCCGGAGCACCAACACACGGCGAAGAAGGGCCTGGAAGATCGGCCCCCATAGAGGCAACTATGGAGGCCTCAATAGGCCCGACTATGGGTGAACTGGGGATGGGGCCTGGACTTTGTGCCTTCCCTCATAATGGGAATCATTGTGGGGGGATGTTTTTTATGTTTTATGTTAAATTATTTAATGTTATGTCTTATCTTTATCTATGTGCTGCATGGCAAGACAAATTTCACTACACCAATTGGTGTATGTGACAATAAATGTCCTTTGTCCTTTTGCACAGAGTCTTTTGCCAAAAGTAGGGGAATCAAGATCCAGAGGACATTCGTTTAAGGCAGGGGAGAAAGATTTAATAGAACTCTTTTTTACACAAAGGGTAGCGGGTGAATGGATCGAGCTGCCGGAGGAGGTAGTTGAGGCAGGTACTAAACCAACTTTTAAGAAATATCTAGACAGGTACATGGAAAGATGAATGTAAATGCGGCCTCACCAACATCTTACATAACTGCAACATGACCTCTCTACTTTTATACTCATGTTTGTTCAACAAACCCCTCTTACAGTGCCAGATAGTACATCACACAGATGTTACACCTCAAATACATTTGGATGCCAATTTGGGTTATTTCTGATGACTGGAGTATTTTCTTCTGGAAACACGTTTAAAATGTAAACATATGTACAACAACCTGCATCTGTAATGCCCCTTAAATGAAGTACAAAATCACAGGGGTCCACAAAGGGGTGTTATCAAACAGAGAATTTGGCACAGACTATTCTGAGATAAAAGAGCCTAATTTTACATAAATTGGGAGTGATTTGATATCTTGTAATTAGATGATGCCAAAACAGATTGTGATCTAAAAGACTTGTGATAATCATTAGATACTGTTGTACTGCTTCCCAGCAAGATCCTGTTAGAAGATTCAATTGAGCATGACAGGGATGGTGAACTAGAGATTGGGGGAACAGTGTGAATCGTTTAATGTGTAGGAAGAAGCTACAGATGCCGGTTAAAACCGAAGATAGACACAAAATGCTGGAGTAAATCAGTGGGTCAGACAGCATCTCTGGAGAGACCATTTTTCAGATTAGGGTCTCACCAGAGATGCTTCCTGTCCTGCTGAGTTAATCCAGCATTTTGTGTCTATATTTGATTTGCTTAACGTGTGCATTCATCAGCAAAACCTGAAAGGAAAGGAAAAGTTGCAATTATATATTAAGGGTCAAATGTCTTTTGGGCTATCCAGAATATTTTACACAATTGTATTGATTAGTGTAGTTACTGACAGGAAAATATAGCAGCTTATTTGTACACAAAAAGCTCACGCAAAATGAGTAATGTAATAAGGAGATGCTGAGGGGTAACAATTAGACGGGTACATGCATAGGATAGGTTTAGAGGGATATGGGCCCATGCGGGCAAGTGGGACTGGTATAGATGGGACATGTTGGTCGGGGTATTGTAGGGGTGGACATGTTGAACCTGAGGAGTACCTTCAGCAATAGAATGGTTCCACCAAGGTGCAGTACAGAATGCCACAGGAGATCCTTCTTCTCTTTGGCTATCAAACTGTACATCTCTTCCCCTTTCTGTACATCTCTTCCCCTTCCATCCCGCCTCCCTAATCATTGCACATCCCCAATCCTTTCCACTCGTCACTTTAATTTCATGTTTCATGTATCTTGTGTGTTATGACTGTTGGCAGATCAATTTCCATCCTGGGATAAATACATTGTATCTATTGTACAATGTATTGTTTCGTATTGTGTGGGCAAGTTGGGCCAAAGGGCCTGTTTCCACACTGTATGAATCTATGACTATGACTCTAAGGAACTGCTGATCTGATTGGAAATATTTAATGGGAAATATTTATTGGAATAGGATGTAAGTAAAATCAACAATTTCACTGAACCTATTGAATCATTAATAGGAATCTGAGGGGTGAGATTTTACACTTTACTGAACACAATACTCCAAGTGTGCCCTCAACAATATCTTGTACAACTGTATCATAACATGTGTAGGAAGGAACTGCAGATTCTGGTTTACACTAAAGAAAGACACAAAATGCTGGAGTAACTCAGCGAGTCAGGCAGCATCTCTGGGGAAGAGGAATAGGTGACATTTCGGGATGGAACCCTTCTAAAGACACTGGAGAGTCTGAAGAAGTGTTTCAACCCCTAAAACGTCACCAATTTCCTTTCTCCAGCGATGCTGCCTGACCTGCTGAGTTACTCAACTTTTTGTAACAAAACATCCTAATTTTATACTTATAATGAAATGTGCGAAAAATAAATTATGGAATTAATGTAAGATTCATAATAATAGGAGATTGATGGATAGCAAGGACACAATGGGCTGAAGGGCCTGTTTCTATGCTGCATGTCTCTGACTTTGACTCCGTAATAGAGTGGATCACACTTTAGTTTAGTTTAGTTTGGTTTAGAGACACAAGCCCTTCAGCCCACACACCAGCTCACCCTGTACACTAGCATTATCCGACACACCAGGGACAAATTTACCAGTACCAAATTAACCTACAAATCTGTACATTTTGGAGGGTGGAAGGAAACCGGAACACCTGGAGAAAACCCACGCACTTACAGGGAGAACGTACAAACTCCGTACAGACAGCACTCACAGTCTGGATCGAACCCAAGGCTGGCGCTGCAAGGCAGCAACTCTACCGCTGCACCACCATGGTGCCCCTACAATACACACTATTATAAATGGAACAATCCTTCCCCAATTAGAATTGTGTCTCCCCAGAATCTATTTCACATTCTTTATAGATGACAGAAGAAATTGGGCTGGATTTAAACATTTTTCCCAGAAGTATAAGGTAATTTTGGATTCATTATCACCTCAGAGGCACTAAGGTTTCTCATCTACTGTGCAGAGACAAAGAGCTATTTTAAATCCCCTCTGATCTCTCTCTGCTGGCACTCTAATCTGTGAACAGCAAGCAACACTAAAAGGACCTGCAGAGGCCCATAGAACAAAGCCTTGTCACCAGCCCATAAAGAGCCTGTCCCACTTGAGTGTAATTTGCGCTTCACGTAGGTGGCGCGCAAAGATTTTATGAATCCCAAAATCCTGGGGCACCGCGCGCGACGCGCGTCACTGCCTACGTCGCCACACGCCATTCACGCATAATGCACGGCATGCACGCATCGTGCGTCGTGACGCGTAAATGATGTCCCAAGTGGGACAGGCTCTTAAGATGAAGCCTTCCAAGGTGGCATTATCACTACTTTGAATTCTCTTGCTATGGAAGATCAGTGGCACTTTCATCCTCCTTGTCCTAAAGCCATTATTAAGACTGAACCACATAGAACATTGCAGACTGTTATAATCCTGGAAAATTCGGAATAATCAAAGATCCGTCTCACTTCCTCTTCTCCACTTACCCATCAGGCTAAAGGTACAGAAGTGTGAAAACGCACCTCCAGATTCAGGGACAGTTTCTTCCCAGCTGTTATCAGACAACTTAGCCGTCGTCTCCCCAGCTGGTGTGAAGTCATTTTTTTCCCATCTCACCCATTGGACTTTGAACTTTAATCAGGATGGCACGGTGGTGCAGCACTGACAGCGCCAGGGACCCGGGTTCAATCCCGACTACAGGTGCTGTCCGTACAGACTACGTACGTTCTCCCCGTGACATACGTGTGTTTTCTCCAAGATCTTCGATTTCCTACCACACTCTAAAGACGTGCAGGTGTGTAGGTAAATTGGCTTGGTAAGCGTAAAAATTGTCCCTAGTGTGTGTAGGATAGTGTTAGTATGCAGGGATCATTGGTCGGTTTGGACCTGGTTGGGCAAAGGGCCTGTTTCTATGCTGTACCTCTAAACTAAACTAAATTAAGATGAGGTCGAGGGTACACAAAAGGCTGGAGAAACTCAGCGGGTGCTGCAGCATCTAAGGAGCAAAGGAGATATTCAGAAGAAGGGTCTCGACCCGAAACGTCGCCTATCTCCTTCACTCCTTAGATGTTGCTGCACCCGCTAAGTTTCTCCAGCCTTTTGTGTACCCTCGATTCTCCAGCATCTGCAGTTCCTTCTTTAATAAGATGAGGTCGAGAAAGGCTGCATCACCCGGCCCAGGCATCATATTTTCAGGGGGACTTCCAGGAGGGTTGGGATTTCAAGTGTTCTCTCTTAATTTTGTCCAGATTAAAGGAGGCGCCGGGTCATCATTTGCCGGAAAATCTGTTGGTGGACTTGTACTATGTTCCATATGATGTGACCTCACTCTGCCACCTGCAGCATTCTGTCCAGTCGGATAAATACTTCACATTGAATGTAACCAGAGAATTCAATGCATTAACCATAAATTCATTGCACCATTTTGAAAGCCTATTAATATATTGAGTGGTCGGCCTACTTGATTCATGAAGCTCAAATAAATATTGATTGAGAATTTTCAAATAAAGTTACTTAAGACGAGTTTGGCCGCGTAAAATTTCCAGACTGAGGTAGGATCCCAACCCAAAATATGGCCTATACATTCCCCCCCCAAATATTGCCTGACCCGCTGCGTATAGACACAAAATGCTGGAGTAACTCTGTGGCTCAGGCAGCATCTCTGGAGATTCATTCTGAAGAAGGGTCCCGGCCTGAAACATCATCTATCCATTTTCTCCAGAGATGCTACCTTACCCCCTGAGTTACTCCAACACTTTGTGCCTATCTTTGGTATTAACCAGCATCTGCAGTTCATTTTTCTTACCACTCAGTTTAATTTGAGTTTACTTTTAGTTTTAGAGACACAGCTTGGAAATAGGCCCCTTCGGTCCACCATGTCCGCACTGACCAGCGATCACCCGTACTCCAGTTCTATCCTACATACGAGGAACAATTAACATTTTACAGAAGCCAAGTAACCTACAAATCTGTACGTCTTTGGAGTGTAGGAGGAAAGCAGAGCACCTGGAGGAAAACCCACCGGTTATGGGGAGAACGTACAAACTCTGTACAGACAGAACCCAAAGTCAGGATCGAACCCAGGTATCTGGTGCCATAAGGCAGCAACTCTACCATTGGGCCACCGTGTCACCCAAAAGAGAACCTTTAACCACATGGGATTCCTCTGGGTGCTCCGGTTTCCTCCTATGTCCCAAAGACGTAACGGTTTGTACGTTAATTGGCTTCTGTAAAAGTAGCCCTTGTGTGTAGGGAGTGGATGAGAAAGTGAGATAGCATGGAAATAGTTTGAACGGGTGATCGATGGTCGGTGTGGACTCAAAGTGCTGAAGGACCTGTTTCCATGCTGTATCTCTAAAGCAGAAACTAAATCGCTGTATATTAAAGGAATCAAGGGATACAGGAAAGCAAGGAAATGGCGCTGAGATGAAAGATCAGCCATGATCTTGTTAGTGGTGGAGTAGGCTGGGGTGAACAAATATCCTGTATTTTACAATTTTATGTTCTTACGTTCGGCATGGACCCTCAGCCCGAGACACGTTGAATCTGACATTATCGTTGGCAGTGAACTATATATACTGAGCGATAAATCATAACCAGGTATTGACAGATTTATAAATATTTTAATTGTTGACACAGTTCTCACTTGTATCCTTCCGATCTACAACTAATAAATCATGTTCTCAGTCAGAGTGTCTTCAGAATGCATGGTGAGTTAAGGGGAGATTCATTTTGTGTTTAAAATGTAGTTGTTTGTTTTATTTATTTGACTAGGTTTACAGTTAAATTCTTTTTTTGTTTTAAGGTGCAAGGGTAAAAAGTGGGAAGCAATTAGCTTTTCAACCACTATATTAACAACTAGAACAGATTAATTTAGTTTAGTTTAGTTTAGAGATACAGCGTTGAAACAGGCCCTTTGGCCCACCGAGTCTGCACTGACCAGCGATCACCAATGCACTAGCAGTATGTTATCCCACGTTTACATCCTACACACCAGGGGCAATTTACAGAAGCCACATAACCTACAAACCTGGTTAAAACATGGGTCATAGACCTAGAGAGCAGCAGAAATCACAAAATGGAAGCAGTGAGAGAGGGTGTTGTAGAGCTCCCGTCAGAGAGAGGGGAACTTCTTCAAAGTAGGCAGAACTTGAAGAGATGTCGCAGTGGAGCAGACCAAATATTCCTTTTCTCCAGAGATGCTGCCTGACCCGCTGAGTTAAAAAAAGAAGAAAAAGAGAGACAGGGCGGAAAGTTCGAGAGAAAGATAAGAAAGAAAGAACTAGAAAGAGGAAAAAAGTTAAAGAGAGAAAAAGATAGAGATAGATAGATAGAAATACAGAAAAAACAGGGGAGAGGTGAAAAGCAAGAGGAGAGAGAGAGAGAGAGAGAGAGAGGGAGAGAGAGAGAGAAAGAGAAAGTTGTGAACTGCAGATCGGAGCTGTTGCTGAAACCTAAAGCTGAAGAACAAAAAGGACTATGCTAGGAATGTCCAACAGATTGTTTACCACGTTTGGAACCTTACCTTCAGAATAATTACCTTTAAATAACAATTTGTGTGAAAAGTGTATTGTGCTTCACTGTGGGAACTGCAGGGCCCTGCGATTGTGTGTGAACAGAGATGGAAGTACAATAGATCCCTGTTCGCATCATTGTTCAGGTATACCGTGCCCTCAGTGCATTCATCGACATGCCTGTGAATGGGGAAAGGGCAGCTCATTTGGGAGTGCAGGGACCCAGGTGCTTCCTCCTTCTTTCAATACCGATTTAGCAGGCTCACCTGCTGTTGCATTGCATACAATAGATGCTCACACACAAACCTTTCAAATTGAATGAAGACCTAAGACCTGCTGCAAATCCAAAGTTTCTTCCAATTTCCAGTTGAAATCAAATGTTTGAAGATTTTTCCTTCTCCCTCTGTGTGGAACAAATTCTAATTTGCTGCTAATCTATTGAGGAAATGCAATGGAATTAACTGAATTGCAGAGTGTAGGGAGTGGATGAGTAAGTGGGATAAGTTCATAAATTCAAGGAGCAGAACTAGGCCATTTGGCCCATCTAATCTCGTCTGCCATTCAATCATGGCTGATTAATCTTTCCCTCTCCATTGCCCTGCCTTCACCCCATAAACTTGGATACCCTTGCTAATCTGTGGTAACAGAACTAGTATGTACTGGTAGGTAGACAAAACTGCTGGAGAAACTCAGCGGGTGAGGCTGCATCTATGGAGCGAAGGAATAGGTGACGTTTTGGGTCGAGACCTGTCTGAAGAAGGGTCTTGATGCGAAACGTCACCTATCCCTTCGCCCCATAGATGCTGCCTCACCCGCTGAGTTTCTCCAGCATTTTTGTCTACCTTCGATTTTTCCAGCAGCTGCAGTTCTTTCTTAAACAATAGTATGAACTGGTGATCAATGGTTGTCATGGACTAGGTGGGCCAAAGGGCCTGTTTACATTCCGTATCTCTGAACTAAAACTAAACAAGGTATAAAGTAGATCAGCAGCATTTCTGTATCGTCCCATCCTGATGCTAAGATTTAAGTTTAGGTTTATTATTGTCGCATGTACAGTGAAAACCTTTGTTTTGCATGTTATCCAACAGGTCAAACTCAAACTCAATAGGGCAACACAGTGGCACAGCAGCTTACAACACCAGAGATCCTGGTTCGATTCTGACTACAGGTGCTGTCTGTATGGAGTTTGCACGTTCTCTCTGTAACCGTGTGTGTTTTCTCCGGCTGCTCCGGTTTCATCCCACACTACAAAGGCAGCCATGTTGGTATGTTAATTGTCTTCCATAAGTTGTAAAAATTGTCCATAGTGTGTAGGATGGTATTAGTGCATTGGGCTGATCGCTGATTGGTGTGGACTCCGTGGGCCATAGAGCCTGTTTACGCATTGTTTCCCTAAAAGTCTAAAAAAAAGTCTATAAAATGGTAGAGTAAAGAGGAACATTCAAAGTGCAGAATATAGTCTCACAGCACCAGAGACTCGGGTTTCATCAGATGCTGTCTATACGGAGTTTGTACATTCTGTCTGTGACCGCGTGGGCTTCCTCCTGTGCTCCAGTTTCTTCCCACATCCAAAAGATGTGCGGTTTTGTAGGATACTTGGCCCTCTGTAAATAGCCTCTAGTGTGTAAGGAGTGTTCCAAAAGTGGGATAACGTAGAACCAGTGTGAACGGGTGAAAGTTGAACTCGATGAACCAACGGGCCTATTTCCACACTGTGCCTTTCAGTCAATCGATCAATAAATACAATCAAGTCAAACTGAAGTACAACAGATAAAGCAAAGGGGAAGACACAGTGTAGAACATAGTTCTCAGCATTGTAGAGTTGAATGTCCTCAATGGGTTAGAGGTGAATCGGACAGCACTCTGGCTTATAGAAGGACCACACAGCAGCCTGATAATGGAGTGTAAGAAGCTGTTCCTGAGTCTGGTAGTGTGCGCTTAATCTACAAACTTCCTCAGACAAAACATCCTTTGAATACCATGTAACTCTCAGTTTTACAGTAAAATATAATACACAAACAGAAAGCACCAAAGAATACAAACAAAAACAGACCAGACAATCGGGTTCCATGTTATAAATGAACTCCCTAAATCTCTGTGCTTAAGGGCCTGTCCCACCAGCATGCGTTTGCATGCGTCTAGCGCGACCAAACGTGGTCGCTTGAAGCGTACGGCCTCGCGGGGCCGGTCCCAATTCGAACCGCGGAGGCGTATGGAGTTGTGCGGGGTTGGTCCTGACATCGTACTCACCAATCAGCTGGGCAGGAGGCGGGCCGACTGAATTTGGACGTCGCACGGCATCGGGCGGTGACGTCATCACGCAACGGCACGCCGGGCGGTGACGTCATCGCGCAACGCCACCGCTGGGTGTCCGCCATCAAGACGCTGCGTACGATGTCGAGACGCTGCGTACGTCCTCAATGCGGCTGCGGGCCGACAGGCCGTTGGCGCATGTAATTTTTGGACAGTGTCAGGTTTTCTGAGCCCCGCACGATGCCGGGACCAGCCCCGCACAACTCCATACGCCTCTGGCGATCGAAGTGGGACCAGCCCCGCGAGGCCGTATGGCTCAAGCGACCATGTTTGGTCGCTCTAGCCGCATGCTGGTGGGACTGGTCCTTTACTTTCCCTTTGAGATGCAATAGCAGGTTATGCACCTGATAGCAAGAATTTGAAGGAAGGATAATCCACCCGATGTTTAGTTTAGTTTAGATATTGTGTGGAAAAAGGCTCCCCAACCCATCGAGTCTGCGCCAACCAGCAAACACCCCTTCACGCTAACTGAATCATCCTACCAATAACTAGAGAACCATCCTGAGCTACTATCTACCTCATTGGACTATCCTTGATTGGACTTTACTGGACTTAGCTTGCATTAAACATTATTTGCGTTATTCCCTTCATCCTATATGGGAACACTTGTGCATGGCTCAATTGTAATCATGTATTGTCTTTACGCTGACTGGTTAGCATGCAACAAAAACTTCACTGTACCTCTGTATATGAGACGATAAATTAAAGAAACTCAAACTTTAAACTGTAGACTTTAGAGATACAGCACAGGGCGATCGCTGATCAGCATGGACTCGGTGGGTGCCGAAGGGCCTGTATCCACATTGTATCTCTAAACTAAACTAAACTAAATTAAATTAAACCCTTCCCCCTCTCACATGTATCCACCTATCACTTGTCTGGCTTTGTGATGCCCCCCCACTTCTCTTCCTCCAGTTTTCTCTACCCTATTACAATCAGTCTGAAGAAGGGTTCTGACCTGAAATGTCACCTATTCCTTTTCCTCCAGAGATGCTGCCTAACCCACTGAGTTACTCCAGCACTTTGAAAAGTTGACTCATGATTCAACGCATGTACTGAAGAGTGTGTGAGAAGGATCTGCAGATTGTAGTTGACACCAAAAATCTTCCATTTGCCAAACATTTCAACTCCCCTTGCCACTCACATAGTGACCTTACTGCCCTGGGCCTCCTCCACTATCAGAGTGTGGCCACACACATATTTCGCTTTGGCAATTTACAAGGCAGCGGCATGAATATTGATTATTCTAACTTTGAGTAACCCTTGCATTCCCTCTCTCTCTCTCCATCCCTCCCCCCACCCTAGACCTCTTGATAATTTATATTCCTTCATTATCAGTTTGTCCCCTGCAAACAATGGACCATTGTGGGCTCCACCTTTCCTGAGTCATCCATGCAGGCTCTGCTTTGTTCTGTACCTTCCCATACCTCTAGGTTTCCCCCTCCCTGACTCTCAGTCTGTTGAAGGGTCTCGACCTGAAATGCCACCCATTCCTTTTATCCAGAGGTGCTGCCTGACCCACTGAGTTAACTCCAACAATTTGCGTCTAACTTCGCATGCACTGAAATATTTCTTAGCTCTGTTGATGTGCAGCATTCCAGGCAAGGAGCCCAATTAGCTGCTCTTGTTCTGCCAAATTTGAAAATCATACATTTTTCCGTGTGTGTCCATGGGATTTTCATACCAAACTGTGGAACCAAAATAGAAATATTCACTCACAGTGGAATGCAATCTATTCTTGTAGCTCCTCCCAGTCTCAGTGAAAGTTTGCTCTGCTTCCCATACAAGATCCACATTTAGCACATCCCATATAAGATCTTCTTTTGCCAATGGAGTGAATAAACACCACAAATCCCAGGATTTTTGATCTAAGGTTGTGGGAAAAGCATGACATGTTCTTTTGTACTGTGATCCAATTTCCCTCGTCTGTGCTCCCTGCAAAGAACAGAGTCATGAGGGCATTCTAGACTGCTTGTGACAGTATTTCATTTCAAAAGATAGTGGGTAACAAAACTGTGGGTAACATTAGAAAGCAGAAACATTAGAAAAATAGTTTGAGGGTCTCCAATGAGGTAGATAGTCCTGAGCTACTACCTACTTCATTGGAGACACTCAGACTATTTTTGATTGGATTTTACTGCCTTTATCATGCACTAAACATTATTCATGTTATTCCCTTTATCATGTACAGTATTTGTACACTGTGGATGACTCAATTGTAGACATGTGTTGTCTTTCCACTAACTGGATAGCACGCAACTAAAGCTTTTCACTGTACCTTGGGCCACGGGACAATAAACTAAACAAACCAAACTGGGTCATAGAATCACATAATTGTACAGGACCGAACATGCTACTGGCCAAACAGGGTTTATGGGGAGAAGGTAGGAGAAAGGGGTTGAGAGGGAAAGAAAGATCAGCCATGAATGAATGGTGGAGAATGAATGGATGGGCCGATTGGCCTAATTCTGCTCCTATGACATGAACGTTAATGAATCATCGATGCAACTTTGACTGAATGCTAGCATTTATTTCAAGAGGGCTTGTATACAACAACAGGGATGTCATGTTGAGGCTCTATAAGGCGCTGGAAAGGCCGCATTTGGAATATTGTGAGCAATTTTGGGCCCTATAATCTGAGGAAGGATGTGCTGGCTCTTTAGAGGGTCCAGAGGAGGTTTACAAGAATGATCACAGGAATGAGTAGGTTAAACTGTGATGAGCGTTTGTCGGCACTGGGCCTGTACTTGCTGAATTTTAGAAAAATGAGGGCGGACCTAATTGAAACATACAGAATACTGAAAGGGTCGGATAGAGTGGATGTGGAGAGGATGTTTCCACTAGTGACAGAGTTTAAGACTCGAGGTCATAGCCTCAGAAAGGACCTTCTTTTAGGAAGGAGATGAGGAGAAATTTATTTAGTCAGAAAGTGGTGAATCTGTGAAATTCTTTGCCACAGAAGGCTGTGGAGGCCGTCAGTGGATATTTTTAAGGCAGAGATAGACAGATTTTACTTCGGAGTCACGTGAGTGACTACGTGAATAGAAGCCCGTACAGCCGTTGGTGCATCATGACGTCAGACGCTGGTGCAGTCGGCCGGTTGGAGCAGCAGCGCTCCTCCGAGCGGTAAGTTTAAACCGAGGGTTTACACGAAAAGCTGGAGAATTCAGCGGGTGCAGCAGCATCTAAGGAGCGAAGGAGATGGGCGACGTTTCGGGTCGAGACCCTTCTTCAGACTTCACCCTCGATTCTCCAGCATCTGCAGTTCTTCATTAACAAGTTTAAACGGAGGTAAGGTTTTTTAAAAATTTTTACCACAGGTCATTTTCTGCGACGGTTTGGAGTTCTTGTAGATAGGTTGCAGAAAGTGAAGAAGGTGTCGGCGAGGCGCTCCGGGGGTAGAAAGGAAAGTGGCCAGGAGAGTGTTGAGGATGGAGGCCCGTCTGGTACACCTGGTCCGGTGCTGGCTACACAGCCAGTGGTTGCGGACCCACTGCCGGGGGGCAGTGGAGGCTTGCCAGTAGGGCGGAAGGCCACTGGCAAGTCTCTGTGGCCCGTAGATGAGTCGGGCCTGGAGGTTATACCCTCCATAGGAGAGTCCGTTTGCTCACGGCTCTCCCACGTCGAGATTCTATTACAAAAGAATGCTCGACAGGGACCAGCTCCGTGAGGAGGAGTGGTGCCCAAGCCAGGCTGATGGAGAGCTTGTGCTAGCAGCACCTGTTTCAGGGCTGCAGAACTATCCTGCCTGTGAGGAGGATGTTCTATCAGTGCAGTTTGCTGACTCTGATTCTATGCTGGGGGAGAGCAGTAAAGGAGTTCGGTTGGAGGTAAACCCGAACATTGCTGGGAAGTTTGCTGAGCGTAGAGAGGCAGGAAAGGCGATTGATGTAGAATTGGCCGAAGCAATTCAGTATATTGCTCTCCCACCAGTTACAGGAGTTAGCTATGGATGAAGTAGCAAAAAACTATAAAGCTCCTGTTAATTGTGATCTCCTGAAGGTACGGTGGTTAATCACCAAATTTGGTCATAGATGGGTATGCCTGCTAGGGCCCAGGAGATGAAGTTTAAAAAAGTGCTTAAACTGTTGTCAGCAGGTATTACAGCTGTGGTGAAAGTTATTGATACAAGCGATATGGGTTGAAGCACACCAGGATGAACTGGGATTCCTTTGTAATGCATTTTGAAATTAATAATATCGGGAGGGCCGCTATTAGGCCAGTGCTAATCTGAATTTGGCGAGTTTGTGCAAACCGACCAGTGTACCACCACAAAATCTGTTGTTTGGTGGTAACCTTGCAAAAAGGGTCAAAGACTGTCATGAGGTTGATAAAACCGTGGCCCTCATTAAGCCAGCCTGCAAGCAAGGCAAAAAAGGTTCTCTACAAGAAGTTGAGGACAACAAGGTCCCACAAGGAAAGATGCAGGTAAGGAATATAACATTGACAGATGATGAATTAATGATGTTCCTGTTCAAATTGGGGAAGGTTAAAATTGTTTCTCAAACAATGGCAGCAGTTGACATCAGATTTGTTCATACTTAGTGTATTGAAGGGGTGAAAAATTGAATTTTACTCTAAGGATAGTCTACCTAATCAACATTTTCCTAGTCGTAAACTTATTTTTTCTCAGATGAGGAAAATGTGCTTATTCAAGCAGAGATTCAGTCGTTACGTAAGAAAGGGGTAATTGAGCCTTCTGTCTATCAAAGTCAATAATTTCTGTCGAGTATATTTCCCAGATCTAAAAAGACTGAGGGATGTAGAATTATTCTGGATTTATCGAATTTGAACAAATTTGTTTGTTATAGGTATTTCAAAATGGAGACCTTTACCACGGGCAAACATCTAGTGTCCAAAGGGTATTATATGGCAACCATTGATTTAAAGAATGCGTATTACGCAGTGTCTATTCATGGTGATGATAGAAGATATTTGAAATTTATTTGGATGACTGAGCCGTGGCAATTCAGGGCATTGCCGAATGGATTAACTTCAGCTCCTAGATTATTTACTAAATTGGTAAAACCTGTGTTAGCATTACTTAGAGCTCAGGGGCATGTGGTAATGGTCTATTTAGATGATATTCTGATTGTTGGAAAGACTCATGCTGAAACTCAATCATCAGTTTCAGTTGTTAAAATCACTTTTGAACAAATGGGATTTGTTATTCACCCAGATAAATCAAAATTATCACCAGTCCAAATTGTTGATTATCTGGAATTTACCATTAATTCCAATCACATGTTGGTAACTTTGCCCAGGGATAAATTGAATCAGTTAATTGAGGACTGTGTTAATCTCGTTGGAGAACGACGGCCTTCGATTAGACAAGTAGCCAGTTTAATTGGGAAGTTGTTGCAGCCTTTCCAGCTGTGCAGTATGGTCCTCTGCATTATCAACAATTACAATGATCAAAGGAACAGGCACTGAGAATACAAAGGGGCCATTTTTGATAGGCCTATGCAGTTGTCAGCTGGGGCGATTGCTGACATACAATGGTGGATAGTACATGTTTCAAAAAGTTTAAGGAAGGTTTTGGTGGAATCACTGTCACTGATAGTACAGACTGATGTAAGTGCACTGGGTTGGGGTGCAACAGATATGTCTTCTAGTTGTGGAGGCAGATGGAATGTGGATGAGACATCGCTTCCTCAATTAAGAGGGATTAATTATTTAGAGTTGTTGGGCACCTGGTATGGGCTCAAAGCTTATTGTTCTACAAGGAGGGATCTGCATGTGCAGCTCAGTTCACAACACCACAGCAGTGGCATATGTAAACCACATGGGTGGAGTTAAGTCACAGTCTTGTGATAGACTGGCTGACCAGATTTGGAGCTGGTGTATTGACCAAAATATTGGCTTTCAGCACTTTATTTGCCAGGAAGAGGTCACGTTCAGTTTAATGACAACATTGAATGGATGTTAAATCAGGATGTATTTAACCAAATGATTGATCAGTATGGATTACCAGATATTGACTTGTTTGCATTTCGATTAAATCATCAGTTACCTAGATGGGGAGGAATGTTTGTGTATGTATTTCCTCCATTCTGTCTCATCAGCAGATGTTTGCAAAAGATCAAGGAGGACTCCGCTTCAGGGGGTATTGGTAGTGCCAGATTGGCCTACACAAGCATGGTTCCGTTGTATTACAAATGGATGGGGAGCCTTACATGCTTATGCCCAAGAATAAAAATCTACTGGTAAATCAGTCACTGGGGATCAACATCCTTTATATGATCGTATTGATCTGTTAATTTTCAGATTTTAAGGAGGCCATACCTGGCGAGAGGACTGTCTCATCGGATGTGGATGTTCTCACGTCGGCCTGCAGGGATAGTACACAGTAGCAATTATCATCTATATAAGGAAGTGGGAGCAATTCTGCCTACAGCAGAATATTGTATATCACACTGCAGGGATCACGGACGTATTGGAGTTGTCAACTCTTTATTTTGACCAAAAAATTAAGTTACAGTGCGATTAATTCAGCCAGAAGTGCTCTGTCTTCTTACTTACCTATGAATGCAGAATTGCATACAGTAGGGACACATCGTTAGTTTCACGATTCATGAAGGGAGTTTTTCAATTCTAATCCTCCTAAACCCAGGTATGCCGGTATTTGGAATGTGAGTGAGGTTTTTATGGTTCTTCGCCAGTGGGCTTCGGTTACAAGCCTATCAGTAGCCAAATTATCTATTTAGGTGGTCATGCTTATGGCGTTGGTTTCAGCTCAACGTGTACAAATGTTTGCAAAAGCTACGGCTAGATAGTAATGCATGTGTCGGCTGATGCCATTATATTATATGTCTATGATTTTGCTTAAACATAATGAAGAGGCATGACAGGATGTAAGATTGTGTTTTCAGCATACCCCACAGATGATCGCTTGTGTGTAGTCTCACGTTTATCTCGTTACATTGAGAATTACTAACCTCTGAGAGGAACAGAATTGGCTTTGTTTATTAGTCACAAAAAACCCACACAGTAAGGTGTCGGTGCAAACGATGTCAAGGTGGCTAACGCAGGTCCTGGCAAGTGCTGGAATTGATACTGATAACTCAAATCTCATTCCACCAGGGCGGGATCAACTTCCGCGGCAAGGGCAATGGACTTGCCAATAGACCATATCCTCGCGGCCGCAGGATGGTCCAGTGAGCTAACTTTTCAGAGGTTTTATCACGAGCCCGATTTCAAGGCCCACGATTTCATGGTTGAGGGACTACGTGCCCTCCGCTCCCACCCTCATAGATCTCATCTGGTAGTTCTAGTTTTATCATCTTACCATTATACTTCAGTCATTGTTAGCTGTGCATTCATTCCGCTGCTTTGAAGATTGACGCACCAACGGCTGTAAGGTTTCTATTCACGTAGTCCCTCAACTCGACTCCTCATAAAATAAAGATCAAACTTCAAACTGGTAAGTTCTCATTTAATCTTACTATTCTTGATTAGTACAGATGTTAGAGGTTATGGGGAGAAGGCAGGAGAATAGGGTTAGGAGGGAGAGATAGACCAGCCATGATTAAATGGCGGAGTAGACTTGATGGGACAAATGGCCTAATTCTGCTCCTATTCCTTGTGACCTTATGACTGTCTGAAGAAGGGTCGCGATGTAAAATGTCACCTGACGGTTCAATGGTTTTTTTCAATGGTTCAATGGTTCTTTTATGTACCAAGGTAGATTGAAATTATTTTTGTGCATACTGATCAGTAAGATTATAGCCATATATACATACATACATACAATAAATACATAATGCATAGAAACAGCCCATTGAGTCTATATGCAAGATTCGCTGGGTTTTGGCGTCATTTTCAAAGATCCAGCTGCAGCTGGCCATAAAGGCCCATTGCAGCTGTTACCACGGTCCAGATCGCCCAGTGAACCATCATCCTTCTACTTGCCCGGCCTCCTTCAGCCTTCGTGCCCCAGGGGTGCCAACCTTGAGGACGCAGAATGGAAACCTATCCGGATCTTGGAGACTTTAGACTTTAGAGATGCAGTGTGGAAACAGGCCCTATGACACACAGAGTCCATGCTGACCAATGATTACCCGGTACACTAACACTATCCTCGACACTAGGGACACATTTATAACTTACCAAAGCCAATGAACCTACAAACCTGTACATCTTCGGAACATTGGAGGAAACAGGAGCACCCGGAGAAAACCCACGTGGTCACAGGGAGGACGTACAAACTGTGTACAAACAGCATCCGTAGTCAGGATCTACCAGTTGCTGCCTTACAGTGCCAGAGACCCGGATTCAATTCTGATTACGGTACAGTGTTTGCACGTTCTCCCCGTGACTGCGTGGGTTTTCCCCGGGTGCTCTGATTTTCTCCCACACACCAAAGACGTGCAGGTTTGCAGGTTAATTTGGCTTTGGTAAAAATTGTATAGTTTTTAGTTTACTTTAGTTCAGAGATACAAAATGGAAGCAGGCCCTGCGGCCCACCGGGCTCATGCCGACCAGCATTCCCCACATATTAGCACTCTCCAACACACTTGGGACAATTTTACATATTTTTGTACCAAACCACCTGGAGAGTGTTCAAACACCACACATACAGCACTTGTTGTCAGGATCAAACCTGTCCCTGGCACTTTAAGGGAGCAACTCTACTGCTGTTGCACTATGCCACCCGTTGTTAGATTCCACTGTACAACCTCATAGCTCCTTCACTGTTCCTACCAGTGTCCTGTTGTCGAACACACAATATAAGCAGGGCAGATATCAGGGCACTAGGAGTCACTGCAGCTGACAGACCCATTTCAGACAAGCATAAAAAGACCATCAGTTGGTCCTCTCTAAATTCACTACTGAAGCTTACAATCTCTCGCCTGCCAGTTTGCTCTATAAACTAGGGATTCATTAGAATAAAATATTACCAAGGGCAGCATTAACTCATATTTAGGTTAGCATCACTGTCACTGCTCATTGGACAATCGATAACATTTCCCTAGGTTTCCATGAAGTTCAGCCACAAAGGTAGAGCCAGATTAATCAAGGCTTTAGGGAAAAGAAAATGACCAGTAGAAAATTGCAGCTGATTCAGAGTTGTTTTGTTTAGAGATACAGCAAGAAAACATTCCCTTCGGCCCACAGAGTCCGCGCCGACCACGATTAAGGTCTGCAGAAGGGTCTCAATCCGAAAATGTCACCGATGCCTTTTCTCCAGAGATACTGTCTGACTTGCTGAGTTACTCCAGTTTTTGTGTCTACCTTCTGTAACTAAGCAGGTTTGGTATTCCAACTGCGCATGCCCAGGTCATAGGTCATTTGCGGTAAACATTCTCGACAGCTCAGCTGCTGCGTGTATACAGACCTGCGTTTCATCCATAGTCAGGATCGAACCCGGGTCTCCGCCGCTGCAAGCGCTGTTGAATAAGCGAGTTTGGTATTCCGAAAAATGCAAGGAATTATGGGATTTGTCAAAAGTCATTTGCGATGAAGATAAAGCGAACTAAGCACCGGCTGCATAAAATGCGTATAAATTCGTATCATTATTCAAAATTTATGTGCAAAATTATATTTAATCTGAGGAAAGGGGGTGCCAGGTAGCGGGAGAGCGGGGTGTAACAGCGAGAGATAAGGGGGCAGATGCGAGTGGGAGACAGGGAGAGAGACCGGACCGGCGAAGAGACATTCTTGGCAGCTGAATTGCTGCATGTGTACAAATCTGCACTTCATCCGTAGTCAGGATCGAACCCGGGTCTCCGGCGCTGCAAGTGCTGTTGAATTGCTACTGAACCGTCCCCATCCCCGTCCCTTCCCTAGAGTCCCATCCCTGTTCGGGGTGACCCTGGACACTGGCCCGGAGCAGTGCCGGCCCCAGGCTTACAGCTAGCGCGGAGAAGAAGCACTAACTCCAGCTCAACTCTGCCTGTCTTAAATTGAGAAACTTGTCTCTCCTTCCTATTGCGAACAATCCCTCGTTTAAACCGTCTGCTTTAGATATGGTGTTTGTTCAATGGAAAAACCTGGGAATTAATACTGTGGGGGACCTCTATAAGAAGGGGACTCTCTTTTCTTTTCATTTCAAGAACTACAGGAGAAATATCACTTGAACGCAAACAATTTTTTTAGATACCTTCAAATCCGAGATTATGCAAAAACATATAGAAACATAGAAACATAGAAACATAGAAACATACAGGAGTAGGCCATTCAGCCCTTGATTCAATATGATCATGGCTGATCATCCAACTCAGTATCCCGTATATACCCTCTGGGTCCAGATTCCAGAGACTCACCACTTCTGAAAAAATGTCTTTCTCATTCTCGGTCTTAAGGATTTCCCCCTTATCCTTAAGCTGTTGACCCCTTGTCCTGGACTCCCCAACATCGGGAACACTCTTCCTGCATCTACCTGTCCAACCCCTTAAGAATTTTGTAAGTTTCTATAAGATAAAAATTCCAGAGAGTATAAACCGAGTTATCAGTTTTCTTCATAAGACAGTCCTGACATCCAGGAATCAGTCTGGTGAACACTCCCTCTATGGCAATAATGTCTTCCTCAGATTAGACCAAAAACTGTACACAATACTGGTGTGGTCTCATACCCACTCAAATCTTTTGCTATGAAAGCTCTGACCTGCATGCTACTTTCAATGACTGGTGTACCATGACACCCAGGTCTCGCTGCAGGTGCTTTCCTGTTTTTGCCACAAAGTGGATAACCTCACATTTATCCCCTTATACTGCATCTGCCAAACATTTGCCCACTAACCCAGAGCATCCTCCTCACAGCGAACACTGCCCCCCAGCTTAGTGTCATCCGCAAACTTGGAGATATTGCCTTCAATTCCCTCATCCAGATCATTAATATATATTGTTAAATAGCTGGGGTCCCCAGCACTGAGCCTGCGTACCCCACTAGTTACTCCTGCCATTGGGCTTCCTGTTTCCATTGTTTGAATAGACATGCCGATTAAGTTGATATCATACCCCACTTGATAGTAGGATGAGTTGGGAGATATATGGGAGGAAAGCCTACTATACCTACTGTTCTTTAAATGTCAGGCATTGCCTGATACAATTCAAAGTATTGCATGGGCTATACTACTCAAAGACCAATTGAATAAAATCTTCCCAACTGTCTCCCCTCTCTGTGATAAATGTCACCTCCAAGAAGCTACCCTAATCCATTCTTTTGTATCCTGTATGAAAATACAAAATTTATGGATGGGAATATTCAATACCATTTCTAAAAGACTCAAAATTCAATTGGAGTCAGATTCAAATTAAAAATATTAGGAATGTCAGAGGGCTGCTCTAAGTTAACGACATTCCAAAGACTTTCCTTGACTATGATTTAATAACTGCGAAAAAACATACTTAAATTCTGGAAAAAGATAACAGTTCCCATAGTGAAGATGTGGATCACAGAAATGACTGAGACACTACATTTAGAAAAAATAAGGCTTGTTTTGGCTGATAAATCAGACCAATTTTCCAAAATATGGTCTCCTTTGATTGAATTTCTTCAACAGAATGGTTGAACACAAATTTAAAACCGATGCTTGGGTTGGGTGAGCGGGTGTCGGGAAGGATAGTGGGACATATCTCCGCTTTTTCTCCTTTTTTCTTTCTTTGGCAGTTCAGGGGTTTTTTCTTCTCTCTTTTTTGTATCCTTCTTTCTCTTCATTCTTTCATTTTAACTTTCTTTCCGATTCATTTATCAGCTTATAAAATGTTAAACCTGAAGCTATACGAAAATTGTATAATTGTTATGTCGATTGCTTTCTTCTTGTACAATTGCTTCTAATAAAATAAACATGAAAAAAAAAAAATTCTGCCTGTCCCGCATGTCGTGCCGGGTTAACCGACAGCCCTGGACTGACGGTCCGCGCTGGCTTTAAGCCTGGGGCCGCCACTGCTCCGGGCCGGTGTCCTGTCAGTCCAGGGTCACCCGGACATCTCTGGCCGCCCCCGGACAGGGATGGGACACTCGGGAGCGGACAGGGACTGTCAAGTAGCAATACTCGAGTTTGGTATTCCGACTGTGCATGCCCAGGTCATATGTCATTCGCGATAAACATTCTCGGCAGCTCAGCTGCTGCTTGTATACAGACCTGTGTTTCATCCGCAGTCATGAGTGAACCCAGGACTCCTGCTGTTGAACTGTTACTGGACCGTCCCCGTCCCCTCCTGAGTGTCCCATCCCTGTCTGGGGATGGCCGGAGATATCCGGGGTGACCCTGGACACCGGCCCGGAGCAGTGGTGGCCCCAGGCTTACAGCCAGCATGGAGAAGAAGCGCTAACTCCGGCTCAACGCTGCCTGTCCCGCCAGGTTAACAGACAGCCCTGGACTGACAGGACACAGGCCCGGAGCAGTGACGGCCCCAGGCTTACGGCCAGTGCAGACCGTCAGTCCAGGGCTGTCAGTTAACCTTTGACAAATCCCATGATTTCTTGCGTTTTTCGGAATACCGAACTCGCTTATTGCCCCGAGTGTGTTGGGAGTAGATGAGAAAGTTGGATACCATAGAACTGGTGTGAATGGATGATCGATTGTCAGCTTGGACTCGGTGAGCCAAAGTGCCAGTTTCCATGCTGTATCTCTAAACTAAACAGATGTTTACCAGTTGGGGAAGCAAGAACCATAGGTTTGAGGTGAGAGGTGAAAGATTGAATAGGAGTCTGTCCCGTCGAGTTACTCCTGCATTTTCATGAGTAGATTCAACGATGAGTCCAGAAGGCTGCAATTTGCCCAGGCAGGTGAGGTGCTGATCCTCAAACTTGCATTGAGCGTCATTATAAAATTATCAGAGACATAGATAGGGTAGACAGTCAGAACCATTTGCACATGATGGAGAAATCAAGTACTCAACGGTATAGCTTTAAGAGTAGAGTGAGAACGTTTAAATAAGATATGCAGTGCAAGTATTTTTACACAGAGAGTGGTGAGTGCCTGGAACATTCTGCCTGGGGTGGTAGTGGATGCCAATAAGGCAGTGGCGCTTACGAGATATTTAGATAGGGACATGAATGTACAAGGAATGGAGAGGTATGGATGACGTGCAGGCAGAGGAGATCAGTTGGCATGATGTTCAGCTGGGACATTTTGTGGGCTGAAGGGCCTGGTGCTGAGCTGCACTGTTCTATGTTTCATCTATTCATGTTCTATGTTTAACGGTGCAGGAGTCCACAGGTTGAGTGAGAATGGGAGAGTGATGGAGAATTGAAGTCAAGAGTCAAGAGAGTTTTATTGTCATATGTCCCAAAGAGAACAATAAACTTCACTTGGACATTTGGACAAGGAAAGGTTTAGATGGCTATGGACCAAACGTGGACAGGCAGGACTAGTGTAGATGGAGTATGTTGTTCGGCATGGGAGGGTTGGACTGAAGTGACTGTTTCCACGTTCTATGACTTTGATTCTCTGGCTATTAAACACTACAATCTCCAAATAAGCTCTGAACCATATAGACTAGGCGGCATTCGTTTTGTCTTTTTGCATTATTACATTTGTTTAATTGTTTTATGTGTATGTATGTATATACACATTTGTAACATATACATATTTGAAAAAGTACAGTATATATATACATACAGTACATATATAAATGTATATATATATACTGTATTTTTTTCATTTAAATATTTATGTAAATATATATACTGTACTTTTATCGTTTAAATATATTGAATGAAGGTGATCTGTGTAGAATTCACCCAGTCTGCATCTGGTTTGTCCAGTATAAATAAGACTGCAGTGTCCATACTGAATGCTATGAACTAGATGGTTTAATGGTTCAATGGTTTGATGGTTTCTTTATTATCACGTGTACTAAGGTTCAGTGAAATACATTTTTCCAGACAGCTCCGCAAGACTATCCCCGTACATAAGCACAATCCTTCAGTTAGTACAGTAGGTACAGAACAGCCCACTGAGTCGCTATATAAGAGGCGTTATTTTGGTGTCATTTTACAGTCCCAGCTGCAGCTACGGAGGTCAGGTGGGAAGAAGTGTAAGAGAATCACTTCCTCACCTGTAAAGACTATTTGTTCATAAGTCCTAGGAGCGGAATTAGGCCATTGAGTAGCAATGTTACAACATTTTGATATTTTAAAAATCGTCTGCAATTTATCCCATCAGATAAAGCATAAAAAGAAGTTTAATTTAACACCTTATTCACTTTCATATCTTCAGTATTAAAAAAGTTATGGCCATTTTCATACTTGGAAATTAGCATCTTGTTCCCTATTGCTTTTTCATTCTTAACACAAAAGCTGTGATCAAGGACAGTCAAAAGCCCATAACTTTCTTAAAAATTAAGAGAACTGAACAAAATGTTCAGTTATTATAGATTGAAGCATTCTGAAACAAATATGAAACAATCTTACTTGGATGACCTGAAATTAAAGCATATAATTAGTTAGTTACCTAATTGTAGCTAATTACAAAATTCAATTACTAGATCTAAACATCAATCCATTTCTTAAGAAAAGGTTAACATTTTTAAAAAGCCTAAGTGTCCAAAAAACATTCACACAAGATTTCACAATATAACATGATTTTAAAATCTCATTGTCATGAATTTATAGGCCAAATGGAAGGAATTTAATGTTTAATTCCCGTAAATTAGTGGCCATTTAAATCATGCGAGTGGGATTTTGTGGAACGCGATCGATTGGAACGTTGTGGTTGTGGTGAATTTAAACCCCATATCGGCAGGAAAAATACTGCCGGTTCGTATGGGTCCTAAGTCACCTTTTCGCAACATAAAATTTTGATTAAAGGCATCCTAAGAAGCAAGTTTACATGAAAAGATAAACGGTGTACCTTGCCTTGTCCCCTACGTAAGATCCGTCCTATTATCGGCGTTGACGGCATTAGAAGATGATTTTAATTTTACTCCTATTATAAAATTATCCAGCGCTAATTTTAATAACCTTAATAAAACGGCAGTCAAAGCGATTTTTCTTCAGCAATTAAACAGCCTGTTCAAAATCGATTTGAATAGTCTGAAGAAAAAACACATTTTAAACCCGCCCCCCCTCTCAAAGGTGCCAAAGTCGCGCACATGGCCAGTGACAGAACTGCAGCGCCACTGAAGGTAAATTTTGTAACATACCTACATTGAGTCTACTCTGCATTCAATCATGGCTGATCTATCTTTCCATCTCAACCCCATTTTCCTCCCTTCATTCCATAACATTTGACACCCTTACTAATCAAGAACCTGTCAATGTCTGCTTTAAAAATATCCAATGACTTGACCTTCAAACTCATCTGTGGCAATGAATTCCACACTCATCACACTCTGGCCAATTAAATTACTCCTCATCATTCTAAAGCTATGTCCTCTTACAGTGAGTCTACGCCCACTAGTCCTAGACTCTCTGACTAGTGGTCCACTCTATCCACACCTTTCACTTTTCGATAGGTTTCAATGAGGTACCCTCTCATCCATCTAAACTCCAGTGAGTACAGGTCCAGTACCATCAAAACCCTTACATGCGTTATCCCAACCATCAAATTAGACAGTCAGGCCCTTAAATGGCTTAAGCAGCTTAAGATCCTGCGTGGCAACTTTTTCACACAGATGAAGTCGGTTTATGGAATGAACTGCCAGAGGAGGTTGTTGAGGCAGGTACTGTAACAACATTTAAAAGATACTTGGACAAGTACATGGGTAGGAAAGGTTGAGCGGGATAGGGACCATATGTGGGCATATTGGTCTAGCTTAAATGGGGCATGTTGGTCGGCATTGACAAGTTGGACCAAAGGGCCGTTATCTATGCTGTATGTCTTTTATGACTAATCCACCACAGACAGCAAAACCAAGAAACAATATGCATACTGGCATATTTTATCTGCAAAATATCATGATGTATACATTAAACCTAGGATTAGGAACAAACAAAAGAATAAATGTCGACAAACTAACAATACTTTGTTCAGGCAGGGGGCAATAGCTCTTTAAAGAGATCGGATGATGAATGCTATGGATTGTCTTGTGATTATCATGGTTATGTGCCCTGACATTAATGTTATTTAATTGCTGAGATGGAGATAAGTGGGATAAACTTCAACTTTGTTGAGCCGTGTAGAATTCCGGGAATTATTGGGGTGTGAAAATTTGCCATCAAGCTCCTCCGTTTCCAATTTTCCAGTTCATGTAACAATACCATGTCTTCCTTCAGCACGGAAACAACAAGACATGAATGGTCATGACTGGATCTGTTCACTCATTCATTAATTCAATTAGATTTCAAGTCAAAAGAGAAACCTTGAACTTCGAAGCTGATAGAACAGAAATTCTACATATGTGCTCACGTTAGGCTTAAAAGAAACAGCTTTTTTTTTAACACACATACACATATAGATAATATATAATAAATTAAAATAACACCCATACTAGTGCAAAAAACCCCAACATCCATCGTGCAACCAAAGACAGTCCATAGAAGTTCATAGTTGAGGTTGTTGATTTCAATCAGTTTTACTTAAGCAATGAATTCTTCATGGAAAAAAAGGAAGAATGCTATATTTACCCAGTCATACCTCAAGATAGCTCACAACCTACGCACGAGGTTTGACACTCAAATGCGCTATGAAGTAGCAGGCACAACATTTATCACAACTTAAGATAAACTAAGGCAACAATTATGTAGAAACAAGGAACTGCAATTGATGGTTTACAGAGGAAAGACACAAAGTGCTAGAGTAACTTAACAGGTCAGGCAGCATCTCTGGAGGACATGGAGATGCTTTTGACTTATGACGTTTGAGACACAGCAAGGAAGTAGCGACCAGATAACACCCCGTTCACCAGCACTATGCTACACACTGGGAGGAAGCTGGAGCACCCGGAGAAAAACCATAGCATCACAAGGAGAACATACATATTCTGTACAGACAGCACCCATAGTCAGGATTGAACCTGGGTCTGGCGCTGTAAGGCAACTCTACCGCTGTGCCACTGTGCCACCCTTTGCCGGATTGGCAACGTTTCTGGTCGGGACCCTTCTACAGAGTGAGAGCGGTCAAGCTCTGTCTTGCCCCTCCACTCTTTCAGCTTTCTTCCTCCACTCCACCCAACACTCATGCATACAATTAGCCTGAAGAATCTATCTATGTCCTCCAAGGATGCTACTTGATCCATTCAAACTTTCCTCGGTCAACAATTATTGGCCTTAAGATAAATTAAAATAGTTAAACTACCTGATGGTGATAGTAAGTTTTCAACTCATGATCTCGGGATCAATGAGAAAAATCTCTGGAGCCACAGTGTAGTAAATTAGTGCCCTTCCCTACCATGTCTTTTATCAAGAGTTGAAGAAAGAAATGTACGTTTGGTCACAAAAAACCCAATGGTCTTGACTACAAAACACTCAATGGGGGTGGGGCAGTGGTGCAGGGAGCGAGCTGCTGCTTACAGCGCCAGAGACCCAGGTTCAATCCTCACGATGGGGGGTTTGGTTTAATTTAGTTTAGTTTTGTTTAGTTTATTGTCACGTGACAAGGTACAGTGAACAACTTTTGTTGTAGCCAGTCAGCAGAAAGACTACACATGATTATAATCGAGCCATCCAAAGTGTATGGACACATGATAAAGGGGATAGCATGTTAACATTTAGTGTAAGATAAATTTCAGTAAATCCTGATCAAAGATAGTTTCTCTGAGGGTCTCAAATGAGGTAAATAGTAGCCCAGGACTGCTGTCTAGTTGCTGAATGAATGGTAGGTTGCCTGATAAGAGTTGGGAAGAAACAGTCCCCGAATCTGGAGTTGTGCATTTTCATATTGTCCCTGTGACCACATGGGCTTTCTCCAGATGCTATGTTCCTCCCACATCCCAAGAAAGTGCAGGTTTGTGGGTTAATTGGCTTCTGTAAATTGCATCTAGTTTGTAGGATAGAACTAGTGTGAATGGGTCGGTGTGGGCTCGATGAACCAAAGAGCCTGTTTACACGCTGTATCTCTAAACTAGAACATAAACTAAACTTAACACCCCCTTATGTTGATGATGGAGCATGTCTATTAGCTGAGAAAATATCCTGATGAAAAATTGGAACATCTTATCCATTTTTGTATGCAGAGATTATTATTCCGGGAATAAGGCTTTGTGAAGGAAGCCATATTGAATAGCTCATAAAGTATTAACAGCAAAGGACACTGTAATAAAACTCAGTACTGTAATAACTGTAGATATTGTCATTGCAGGAGTTGTGAAAATGCTTTGCTCTTACGCAACAATAGATATGACAATGATAAATGGCGCTTATTTTAAAGCGACTGAGTATCTTGGGTCTGTGCGCTGAATTTTAGAAGTTATCGAATGTAATTTCCTTTTCTGAGATCAGCCTCGTGAAAGCATTTCATGTCGTGCTTTTCTGGTGATGTAACCTGGTCCAGCCTTCCAACCAAGAACAGTTCACCTCAAATTCTTTACTTTTGCCTTTCCTTACATCTGGGTGCCACAGTGGCGCTGCTGTCAAGTTGTTGCCTAACATTGCCAGAGACCCAGGTTTGATCCTGACTATGGGTGCTCACTGTGTGGAGTTTGTGCGTTCTCCATGTGACGCCGTGGGTTTTCTCCAGGTGCTCCGGTTTCCTCCAAAACTCCAAAGACATGTAGGTTTATAGGTTAATTGGCTTCGGTAAAATTGTAAATTGTCCCTTGTGTGTAGGATAGTGCTAGTGTACGGGGTGATTGCTGGTCAGCATGGACTCAGTGGGCTGAAGGGCCTGTTT
The DNA here is from genome assembly GCA_035221665.1 of Okamejei kenojei. NCBI lineage: Eukaryota > Metazoa > Chordata > Chondrichthyes > Rajiformes > Rajidae > Okamejei > Okamejei kenojei. The sequence goes on from CM069141.1 coordinate 50,217,201, forward strand.
CCGTGCTGTATTTTGAAACTAAACTAAGTCCTAATAGCGGAATTTAGTTAGTCCAATTCTCTCTGTTATAATGACATGGCTCTACAAGTTAATTTTCCTTGTGCATATTCAATTTCCTTTTGGAAATTATTGATTATTTTCACTTCCCCTTATAGACACTGAATTCCTGATCCATAACCACTTAAAAATTGATGTAAGGAAAGTCTTTCTTTCTTTAAACAGCCTCTTAACACTAATCCCTCTTGCCCCAAATTTGTGTGGCTAGACCTGATATAACCTTTTTCAAGGTAGACACCAAGTATTGGAGTAACTCGGCGGGTCAGGCAGCATCTCTGGAGCAAAAGGATTGGCGACATTTCGGTTTTGAAGGAGAGATCTATCCTAAAACATCACCCTGATCTTTTTCTCCAGACAAGCACTTTCTGTCTGTAGAAGGATCTTGACCCGAAACGTCACCCATTCCTTCTCTCCAGAGATGCTACCTGTCCAGCTGAGTTACTCCGGCTTTTTGTGTCTATCTTCGGTTTAAACCAACATTTGCAGTTCCATCCTACACCTTCTGTCTATGTTCAGTATAAACCAGCATCTGATGTTCCTTTCTACATATCATCTTTTGCATTCTTGTGCAATATTTTCTCTTATTTCTTTACTCAAAGATAACAACAGCAGCTTCCCCATTTCAAACCCTACAGCTAAAACTTCCTCATCCCTGGAAACATACAGATAAGAGACTTAGAAAGGTGGTTGACACTAAACTATGCAATTAACTGTTTTGGCAAGTTATTTCACTCAGGAAACCATTGGAGATGAGCAATAAATGTCATCTTTAACAATGTATTTGGCATGTGTTCTTTATATAGACTGAAAATGTTTTGCTGTTTATTATGGGTTTTACAAAGTAATATGTTTATATATATTGTTGTGCTGCTTCAGGTAGATGTTGGGAGGTTATGTTGCAGTTGTGTAAGACGTTGGTGAGGCCTCATTTAGAGTATTGTGTTCAGTTCTGGGCACAGTGATTTAGAAAAGATGTTGTCATGCTGGAAAGAGTACAGAGAAGATTTATGAGAGTGTTGCCAGGAATAGAGGAGGTGAGCTATAGGGATAGGTTGAGTTGGCTGGGACTCTATTCCTTGGAGCGCAGGAGGAGGAGAGGTGATCTTATTGGGGTGTATAAGGTCATGAAAGGAATAGATCAGGCAGATGCACAGTCCGTTACCCAGAATAGGTAAATCGAGGGCCAGAGGACATAGCTTAAGGTGAAGGGGAAACAATATAATAGGACTGAGGGGTAACACATGGTGGTGGATGTATGGAACAAGCCTGGTTACTAAAGTACTTTATTATTTGTAACCGGACATCTAGAAATTTTGAAAAGCGCTGCAAGGATGTAAGTCTTGCTTTCTAAACAGATCTTAACATTATCGGCCATAGGGAATGGTTATGTGTGTGTTTTCAGAGAGACATCGAGTCATAGAGTCATACAATGTGGAAACAGGTCCTTCAGTCCAACTTGCCCACACCAACCAAAATGCCCCATCTACACTATCCCACCTGCCTGCATTTGACCCATATCCCTCTAAACCTGTCCTATTCATGTACTTGTCCAAATATTTGTCCAAAGTACCTGCCTCATCTACCTCCTCCAGCAGTTCCATTCACCTGCCGCCCTTTATGTAAAACGGTTACCTCTCAGGTTCATATCAAGTCTTTCCCTCCCTCACCTTAAACCTAAGTCCTCTGATTTTTGACTTTCCTATTCTGGGTAAAAAGACTGTGTGTTTACCTGATCTATTCCTCTCTATAAGATCACCACTCATCCTCCTGGATTCCAGGGAATAGTGTCCAAGCCTGCCCAACCTCTCCCTATATCTCAGGCCCTCGAGTCCTGGCAACATCCTCATCAATCTTCTCTGCGCCCTTTCCAACTTGACATCGTAGGCTCCCCTCGGTCATGACTGACCATGGGTGATGCATCCTCGTTGTTGGCTCCTTGCTCCAACCCTCGGCTAGAGCAGCGTCACATATGGCTTATGATGTGTGGTCGGATGCAAGCCTGGTTGATGTCATATGGAAGACAGGCTGTTGCCCACGCAGCACGTCCCCCCTCTCCAGGTCACTGGTCGATCCAAAGGAACAGCAGGGTCATTACAGTTTGCCACCAGCGCCGTCGCAGGAGCTGCCAGAGCGAGGTTGTAGACAACGACGAACTGTCTTAGGGGCTCCGACTCCGGATTTTCTTGAGATTTACTCCGGGAGCCTTTTCCATGAATGGATATGGCCACAAGGTAGTGGAGGTTTTAGATCTGAGTTTTCCCTCTCCTAGATGGACCACCTTCCCAGGCTGACGAGCCCCATTTGCCCGAGACTCATGGGGGTGGGAGCGTCTACCTTCCCGTGCAGGTCTATAGCACCTGTCCACTGCCCATACCAACTTGACAACATCTTTCATATAACATGGTGACCTCTTGATATATTCAAACATAGTAAGATTATATCCATGATACGAAAAATAATCAGCTAGTTAGCTAAAGGAGTGAAAGACCATTATGAATTCACTATCAGCCTGAGGTTTGAATAAATCCCTTGCAACTATTTAAGCTTAAACATTAAGAAAAGTAATTAATAAGTTTGGTTCATCCATCAATAAATTGTGTTCTGGTCATTAACAATCTTTATTACAACACATCCACACTGATGGGACTGAGGGCAATGTCCTTTTGAGGGGCATTCCAAAAATTATGTTTTAATATTTAATGCTTATTGGCTCATCCAAGTGGACACAAAATGATTAAAGGGACAAGAAGAAATGAAATATGAAGATTGAATAATACATAATAATCATAAGAAAATTGTAGCTTGATTATTCAAAAATGAGTTTAGTTTAGTTTAGAGATACAGCACGGAAACAGGCCCTTCGGCCCACTGAGTTTGTGCCGACCAGCGATCCCCGCCCACTTACATTATCCTACACATGCAAGGGACCATTTACAATTATACCAAGCGAATTCATCTATAAACATGTGCGTCTTTGGAGTGTGGGAGGAAACCGGAACTCCCGGGGAAAACCCACGCATGTACAAACTCCATACAGACAGCAACTGTAGTCAGGATCAAACCCGGGTCTCTGGCGCAGTGAGGCAACAGGTGTACCCCTGTGCCACCTTACCGGCATCATTGACTGTAAGTTCCTATGATCCTATGACATGCTCTTCCTTGATCCTGGAAGATTGGGTGTGTGGTGCAGATGGAAGGCCAGGACCACTCTTCGTTCTTGACGCCTCCCTGCCAGATCCCCCCCCCCCATTGTTCTCAATGGTCCTACTCACTCTCGATGCTCTCGAGAAATGCTTCCATTTATATGGTACAGTACCTCTAACGATTTATCCCAAAGCAATCTGTAACCAATATAGCTTCTTCTCCATCACGACTATAATGCAGTAAATGTATCAGCCACAGAGAACGTCGTGATAATGAACAAATATTTGCTCAGCAATATTATTGATTGATAGATGTTTACCAAGACGGTGAAGGTAACTCTTCTCTGAAGTCTTGGCATGAAGAGTGTGGATGAGAATCACTCGTCTCAATAATAAAGGACTGAATGATTGATGCCGAACCATGAGCTAGAATACCATCAGGGCAGCCGTGAATTTAATTTTGAATAATTATCTGAATCTGGAATATACTGTAACGTACTATGAGTCATGAGAGAGCAAAGAAATTTTAATTGTCAATGTAATATCTGCCGCAAGTAACAATGAAATGCAATACAAGCTAATAATATGTAATAAATAAAAACAATTCATTAATTAATTGCCACAAAACTGTGGCATGGCATGGTTGTGGAGCAGTGGAGTTGCTGCCTGACAGCGCCAGAGACTCCGGTTCGACCCTGACCACGGATGCTGTCTCTACGGAGTTTACATGTTCTCCATGGGTTTCCTTTGGGATCTCCGGTTTCTTTCTACATTCCAAAGACATACAGGTTTGTAGGCTAATTGGTTTGGTTAAATTGTAAATTGTCCCTAGTGTGTGCAGCTTAATGTTAGTGTGCGGGGATCGTCAATCAGCATGGATTTTGTGGGCCGAAGGGCCTGTTTCCGTGTTGTATCTCTAAATGAATCGAAACTATATACTAGTGCAAGAAACCCCGAGCCATCCATGCCACCCAAGACAGTCCGTAGAAGTTCGTACTTAAGTTTAGGATTGTGTAGTGTTCAAGGGCCTGATGGTCGTTGGGAAGAAGTTATTCTTGAAACTGGTGGTGACAGTTTTCAGACCTTCTTCCCCATGTTGGAGTGAGTTGAGAACCAGGGTGGGTGTGGGTCTTTGATGATGCAGGCTGACGTTATGAGGCAACGTCCCCTCTTGATCCCTTCAATGATGGACTAATTTTCTCTGCCTGCATGTTTAGTTAGTTTAGTTTAGTAAATTGCTATGTGCAATGAAAATATTTTGTTCTGTGCTAACTAGTTAGCCACGCATATCTCCTTTACACTTTGCCCCTTTCAATTAAAATATAGCAAAGGGATGGCCAATACTTGTATACTGGGGCTATTTAAGTAGGTTTAGCATACTGTACATTCCCTCTTTGTGCTTGTTTATAGAATCTGTGTCACTATACCAGGGACCCCGACAGTCCTTTCAGGTGTGGCAGAGGTTCACATTGCTCCCCCTCCAACCTCATCTACTGTACCTGCTGTTCAAGGTGTGGACTCCTATATTTCAGCAAGACTAAGCACAGACTGGCTGATCATTTGCTGAACACCTACACACAGTCTGCCTGTGCTTAAGCAATCTCCCGGTTACCTAACACTTTAACCCCCCTTCCCATTCCCATAATAACCTTTCTATCCTGGGCCTCTCCCACTGTCAGAGTGAGGCCACATATAAAATGGAGGCAGCTTACAACCCAGCGATATGAGTATTGATTTATCTAATTTCCAGTAATCTTTACATTCCCTCTCTCTCCATTCCTCCCCTACCCAAGTTGTCCTTCTAGTTTCACTGTTTTCCTGCTTAGTTTCACTGTTTGTATCCACTCGCTATCACCTTCTCCATAACCAACAATGAACCATTGTGGGCTCCACCATTCATTGATCATCGTTGCTGGCTTTGATTTGTCCTTTTCATATTTTTTATTCATTTGTTCTTCAAGCCTTTTCATATCTCTAGTTTCCCTCTCCCTTGACTGAAGAAGGGTCTCGTCCCAAAATGTCACCTATTCCTTTCCTCCAGAATTGCTGCCTGATCTGCCGAGTTAATCCGGCACTTCGTTTCTCTTGAAAAACTTGCCTGTCCACCTTCACAAGTTTATATACACATTTATATCACCTCCTTCAAAATTGTACTGTGATGTGGATTTAATTCAAATTCTTATGGATGGGCTGAGGTGATATTTTAACCCATTTTAATATTTCAGGACACATAATTTGTAACTGTACATAGATCTTGATCAATTACCCTTCAAACATTAGGCATATTATTAAGAGTTTATACACATAAGAGTCAATTAATAAATGTTGAGTTGTTGAGAATATTGACATTCACGTGATTGAAATGATATATTTTAGAAGGGAATGGATAAAATGGACAACTGCCCAGTGAATATTTAAGCATTACATCACAGAATACAACTTGAACGTCCAGGAATTTAGGAGATTATAAAAAGTGGTGAACACTGTCCAGTCCATCACAGATAATTACCTCCACACTATTGAAGGGATATATAGGAAGCACTGCCTCAAAAAAGACAACCAACATCATCAAGAGCCAACGCCAATCTGGCCATGTTCTCATTTCACTCCTGCTGGGTGTGGCACAGTGGCACAGTGGTAGAGTTGCTGCCTTACAGCGTCCAAGACCCGGGTTCGATCCTGACTATGGGTGCTGTCTGTAAGGAGTTTGAATATTATCGCTTGGACCGCGTGGGTATTCTCCGGGTGCTCCGGTTTCCTCCCACACTCCAAACATATATAGGGTTTTGTGGGCCAATTGAACTTTGGTAAAATTGTAAAATTGTCACTAGTGTGTAGGACAGTGTTATTGTGCCATGTGATCGCTGGTCGGCATTGACTAGGTAGGCCGAAGAGCCTGTTTCCGCACTGTATCGCAAAAATAAAGTCCAAAGCAAAGTCTAAAGATGGACTGGGGTATCAACCCAATGTATTTAAACAAGCCCAAATCTGAAAACTAATGTTAATGACAGAGAGCTTTTGAAGCTACAACTGGAAGGATACATGCAGCATGCCATCAAAATAAATTAATTAGAGTAGCTGCCTCAGATTGCAAACACTAACTTGAAAGATTAATTTAGCGAAAATTAATAGTTAATATGTGTGCTGCCTGCCCCAGGCCGATTGAAGTAATGTTTCATTGCAACCTGTCAGAAATTATCATGTGCAGTTTAGATGCTTCTGAATCCACAATGAAGGTTAAGGACTCATTTTAAATGTTTATTAAGCAAGTCGGGAAATTATATTTGTACCCTCCTGAAAACCATTGATTGGAGTGGTAAAGAATGGATAATTGTTGGCAAAAGGTATGCAGCGGCAGGGTTGCTGCCTCACCGCACCAGAGACCCGGGTTTGATCCTGACTACGGGTGCTGTCCATGTGGAGTTTGCACGTTCTCCCTGTGACCGTGTGGGATTTTTCCAGGTGCTCCGTTTCCTCCCACACTCCAAAGAGATGCAGGTTTGTAGGTTAATTGGCTTCTGTAAATTGCCCTAATGTGTAGGACATGGAGCTAGTGTATGGGCGATCAATGATTGGCGTAGACTCGGTGGGTCGATGTGGCTGTTGCTCACTGTATCTCTGAACTAAACTAAATTAAACTGAACACTTTAAAATGCCCTTAAAAGTGTTGAGATTTTTAATTTTGCTTTGTTGAAACGGACAAAAAGGAGGTGAAGGGTTGGAGACACAAAGAACTGCAGATGCTGACACCTTGTGTAAAACAAATGTTGGCGGCACAGTGGCGCAGCGGTACAGTTCTGTCTTAGGGTGCCAGCGACCTGGTTTTGATCCTGACTACGTGTGCTGTCTGTAAAATCTGGGGGGAAATTAATAAACTAAATTGAGAGAATAAATTTGGATTAAATTACTGTAGGATAATTGTGAATGAGTTTGATGGTCTGAAGAAGGGTTCTGACCCAAAATATCACCCATCCTTTCTCTTCAGAGACGCTGCCTGACCCACTGAGTTACTCAAGCACTTTGTGTCCATCTTTGGTTGATGGTCAGTGTGGATTTAGAAGGCCACAGGTCCTGCTTCCGAACTAAGCTATTTAAATCTCACTGTTATTCTTTGACAACACAACAGACATTGTCTACTATGTATAAGCAAGTCAGAAAACACGTACAGAGAATGGCCCTATGCTCGTTCATCAAGTGAACTGTCAAGTCCCCGTGATATCCTCTTTGAAAGAATCCTAAGCACCAGCAGAGAAGATCACAGCACAAAGGAGGACATTGATCGCTGAAGAATATCCATAACGATAGACATGCTGTCTCTTTGTATTACTGTGGTCCTACCAGATAGGAGAGTTTTGCAAAAGGCTTGCTTTGTAACCAGTGCAAAAATGTCACAGATAATCTATCTGTTTTAGCAACCTGAGACCTCTACATTTAGGTGTTCTGCCTTGCAGATAAACTACTAGGATCTTACGCAGCTCTTTAATGCAATTGTAGCGATGAGGGGAATGAGGGAAGCCAGTTTTTCTTTCACTTGAAGCAAAAAATAAACTGCTGGACGAATTCTGCAGGTCAGGCAGCATCTGTGGAGGCAAAGCTATGGTCGACGTTTCGGGTTGAGACTTTACATCAAGACCCAAAACTCTGACTATCTCTTTGCCTCCATTAAGTCTATAAGACCATAAGACATGAGAGCATGATTAGGCTATTCGGTCTATCAGTTCTGTCCCGACATTGAATCATGGCTGATCTCTTTTTCCCCATTCTCCTGCCTGCTCCCCATCACCTTTAATGCCCTTACTAATCAAGAATCTATCAATCTCCACCTTAAAAATACCCTATGACTTTGCCTCCACTGCTGTCAGAGGCAAAGAATTCCATAGATTTACCACCCTCTGGCTGAAGAAATTCCTCCTCATTTCCATTCTAAAGTTAAGTTTTTTAATTCTGAGGCTATGCCTTCTGGTCCTAGTCTCTCTGATGACTGGAAACATCTTCTTCACATCCACTCTCTCTAGGCCTTTCATTATTCAGTTGGTTTCAATGAGATCCCCCAACCCCCCTCCTCCTCCCGCATCCTAAATTCCAGTGTGTACAGGCCCAGAGCCATAAAACACTCCTAATACGTTAACCCAATCATCCCCAGGATCATCCTCAAAACCCTCCCCAATGCCAGCATATTCTTCCTCAGATATGTGGCTCTAAAACTGTTCACAATATTGCAAATGTGGCCTGACCAGTGCCTTATAAAGTCTCTGCAGTACATCCTTGCTTCTTTATTCCAGTCCTCTCAAAATGAATGCTGACATTGCATTTGCCTTCCTTACTATGGACACAACCTGCAAATTAACCTGGGTAAGAAAGAACTGCACATGCTGGTTTAAATCGATGGTAGACATAAAATGCTGGAGTAACTCAGCGGGTGTGGCAGCATCTCTGGAGAGAAGGAATGGGCGACGTTTTGGGTCGAGACCCTTCTTTAGACTGATTTTTCTTCAGTCTGAAGAAGGGTCTTAACCTGAAACTTCGGCCATTCCTTCTCTCCAGAGATGCTGCCTCACCCGCTGAGTTACTCCAGCATTTTACGTCTACTTGCAAATTAACCTTGTGGGAATCCTCCACCAGCATTCACAAGTCCGTCTGCATCTCCTGAAGTGAAGTCTCGGACTGAAATGTCAACCATCTCTTTGCCTCCACAGATGCTGCCTGGCCCACTAAGTACCCTCTGTAGTTATTTCTGTTCGGGAACCTTCTTCAGACCACAAGTAAAAATACAATAATCAATAGGACAAGACATTATAAATCAGCAAAACCAGGTAACAAAGACCAATTGTTTTATTACTGAACCTACCTTTTCATTATACTGTTGCTGCCTTTTTAGATTAAGCCTTACACATAGAACAGAGAACAGTACAGTACAGGAACAGGCCTTTTGGCTGTACCAAACAAGATGCCAAGATCAACTAATCTCATCTGCCTTCACACGCTCCATACATAGGCATTCTATGCAGATTGGTAAATGAATAAATTCAGTCGAAGCAGATGAGCATCCAAAATCAGATATTTGAACGTGTATGAAATTGCTCTTTATGAAAATAACATCCAAGAATGCTTTAGAACTTTTAATTCACAGTAAGAGAATGATATAGTTCCAACTCACAGTCAATCAGCAAGAGTTAAGCCTTAGACTATAAAATGGTCCAAAATGTACTGCTGAGACCAGTTCAGTTATTGTCATTGCAAAGGTCACCACTCATCAGTCTTGTCAGCAGAGAACAGCCAAGTGTTTCAGTTTGCCAAAACAAAGACTTTACTTTAGACTTTAGACATTAGAGATACAGCGCGGAGCAGGGCCTTCAGCCCACAGAGTCCACGCCGACCAGCGATCACCTCATACATTATCACTATCCTACGCTCTAGGAACAATCTATAATTTTACCAAAGTTAATTAACATACAAATCTGTACGCCTTTGGAATGTGGGAGGAAATCGGCACACCCGGAGGAAACACCATACTGACAGCACCTGTAGTTAGGATCGAACCTGGCTCTCTGGCATTGTGAGGCAGCAACTCAACCGCTGTGCCACTGTGCCGCCCGATAGGTCATACTCTAAGACAGATTGAAGGCTAAAGCAAAGAACAAATGCATTTTCAGTGAGAGTCTGTATGGAGTTTGTACATTCTCCCCGTGATCTACGTGGGTTTTCTCTGAGATCTTCAGTTTCCTCCTATACTCCAAAGACATACAGGTTTGTAGGTTAATTGACTTGGTAAATGTAAAAATTGTCCTTAGTGGGTGTAGGATAGTGTTAATGTGCGGGGATCACTGGTCGGCGTGGACCCGATGGGGCGAATGGCCTGTTTCCGTGCTGTATCTCTAAACTAAACTAAAAATCTGAAACTCCAACAGAAAGGAGAATCTTGGGGCAGCAGAGTGACACAGCTGGTAGAGCTTCAGCCACACAGTGTCAGAGACCCGGGTTCGATCCTGACCTCTGGTGCTGGCTGTGTGTGGAGTTAGCATGTTCTCCCTGAGATCAGGTCGGGGGGAATTCCCCCCTCCATGGGTACCATGTAATCCCGTGCTACCTGTTCCATGGTCAGATAGTCGGCGACTAAACCGTCTCCCCCACCTGGTTTGCCAGGTGAGGAGGGGGCTGCGGACCCCCAGCAGGACCAAAAACAAGACCTGTCAAAGGGCGGATGAGCTTCTGGCGAGCCAACGGCCATCCACACTTCAGTAGAAGTTGCGATCACTGTCGTACATAGCATTGTAAGGAACGATGATTAATCACACCCATCAAATTCCTATACTTCCAGCATCGGAAGTCCACAGGAACTGGAGGACAGAGATGCGTGGTGTGTCCATCACTGTGCCCATTGGAAACCAGCACCATTGCATCGCTAATTTTTCAACGATGATGATGCCCTGAGACTGAATGAGTGATCCAGTTTCCTTCCACATCACAAGGACATAAAGGTTTCTACGTTAATTGCCCTATGTAAAATGCCACCTAGAGTGTGTAAGGAGTGAATGCAAAAGTGGGATAACATAAATTTAGTAGTTCTTCCCCTCCACACCTCTCACCATTCCCCCAACAAAAATCTTTCAACAAGCTTTGCATTTCTCAATTGTGTATTTATTTTGGGTACACACCTGTTGCTATCCTACAATCTGCCTATCAGGGAGCCCACTCGCCAGAGTTCATCTGTTGCTGACCGTTATTTGTCCAGCCCCTTCTTAACTCCCAATTTTCGTTTCCCATTCCCCCCCCCACCCCATAATCAGTCTGAACAAGGGTCGCAACCAGAAATGTGAACTATCCATTTTCCCCTATCCCCACTCAAGATAGTAAGAAGGTAGCAATTATAGTAGGGATTGTAATATCAAGTCCAATAAGCTCAACTCCAGAGATGATGCCTGAACCTTTGAGTTACTCGAGCATTTCGTGTCTATCTTCGGTATAAACCAGAATCTGCAGTTCCTTGTTATTTGCATAGAACTAGTGTGAGTGGGTGATCAATGAACGGCATGGACTCAGTGGGACACAGGGCCTGTTTCCATGTTGTATCTTTCAACCTTTCAATCTTTCTCACTCTCAATTTTTTCAGATAATACACAATAATTTACCAATCTGGTTCTAAATCGAACAATGTGTTGAGCTCCGATTTAGAGATGGACAATAATTGTCATAGATTTATGCAACATGGAAACAGGCCCTTCAGCCCAACTTGCTCATGCCAACCAAGATGTCCCAACTATAATAGTCCCACATGCCTGTGTTTGGTCCATAACCTTCCAAACCATTCCAGCTCATGTACCTGTCCAAATGTTTTTTTTAATGTTGTTATAGTATCTGCTTCAACTACTTCCTCTGGCAGCTCATTCCATAAATCCACCATCCTCTGTATGTAAAAGTTGCCTCTCAGATTCCTAATAATTCTTTTCCCTCTCATCTTAAATCTATGTCCTCTGCTTCTTGATTCCCCTGCGCTGTGTAAAGTATTCTGTGCATCTACTTTATCTATTCCCCTCATGATTGTATACACCTCTACAAGATCACCTCTCATTTTCCTTGTAATGTATTCATACATATTCATGTATATGTTAATGAGTTGGTGTTCAATATAAGCAGGGAATGTTGGGTAATACAGCTCTCTCTTGTGATCCAGGCAACCTGCGTGTAAGTTGTTATTCATTCTCCCGTCCGGAATATAACAAAATTGGCGACGAGGATGGGATAAAGTTAGTGAACTCATCATTTAAATACAGTGCAGGACTGTTTTGCAACATGCAGTGTTGTTTAACATTTTAAACAGTAAATACGGAGTTGTGTCGCAGTTGTTTGCGAGCTGGATATGATAGGCCACAGATCCTTCTATGCAGGGGACTGTAGTTTAAAACAGCAGCTGGACAAATCGTCGAGAATTTGTCAGGCTATCACTATATTGTGTCCACGTGGCAAGATGCTGTCCTTGGGATTGTATAAGATTTTTTTTTGTCGAGTTCCTCAAGCTGAAAAGCTTTTGTACAGCTAAGTTTTAGGTGAATTGTTACACCAGAACAGACAGAGAATCTGAACTTTTGACATTTCTACATTTTTTTTTACATTACACGGGAATAACAGGGTACTCTGCACATATTCGACTTAAGCAAGATGTGAGACCTGTGTATTATCGACCAAGACCTGTACCATGTGCACTAAAGCACCAAGTGGAGGAAGAACATGACAGGTTAGAATGGAATGAAGTACACGTGAAGACAGACCAGAGTAACTGGGCAATGCCAATTGTGGCTGTATCCAAGGCTGACAAAACAGTTTGACTATGTGGTGACAACAAAGTCACAATCAACCAAGCCATTGATGATGAACAATATCCGAACAATACCAACCTCTGTATGCAGAACTTAGCGGAGCAAGAGTATTCACTAAACTGGATTTGTCTCACGCTTACGCCCAACTCAATGTCGACAAGGAAAGTCAGCAGTACTTGACTATCAACACACAATAGGGCATGAATTCATATACAAAGCTGCCCTATGGTGTGAAATTCTCCCCGAATATTTCCCAGTCTGTCATGGGAAATCCTTGAGCAAGTTCTCACATGACTGAACTGCCACAATGTCAAACTGCGACAAAGTAAATGTGCATTTGTGCAGTCGGTGGTGGTCTACATTGGACTCAAAGTAGATGCCAATGGACTTCGCCCTGTGAAGGCGAAAGTTGATGCAATAGTGAATGCTCCAAAACCCAACAATGAGTTAGATCATTCCTCGGGATAGTGCCATTCTATGCACGATTCCTTCCAGATTTAGCAACTGTGCTTCATCATCTGCTACAAAAAGATGTGAAATGGACGTGGGGAAAGGAACAGCAAAGTGCATATGACATCTGCAAGGAAAGCTTGACAAGTGACAAACTTCTTGTTCACTACGATACGACACATGAGATGGAACTTGCTTGTGATGCTTCAAGTTATGTAGGTGCAGTGATCTCCCATGTAATGAATAATGGACAGGAAAAGCCTATTGCTTTTGCATCCCGCACCCTACCACCGAGTGAACACAATTATGCACAGATGGAAAAGGAAGCACTCAGCATCGTGTTCGGAATCAAGAAATCAATTTCTTCTGGGCAGACCATTCACCCTAGCGACTGATCACAAGCCACTACTAGTGATACTTGGTCCCAAATCAGCTGTACCCTCCATGGCGGAATCAAGGATGCAGCGTTGGGAAATGTTGCTGTCCCAGTATGTCTACAAGGTTGAGTACAGAAGCTCAAAGTGCAGCACAGTTGCAGATGCCTAGTCCAGGTTGCCCCATGAGAACTCTGACGTGGGAAGTGAGAACTCAATCCACACACTGCAAGTTTTACATGAAGACTTTCCAGTGACTGCAACAGAAATTGCAGCAGAAACAGAGAAAGACACTGTGCTGAAGTGGGTCCATGAACAGACATTGAACGGTTGGGCTGAAATCGATAGTGGATTGAACTCAGTTCTGAACTCGGGGCTGATGCCTTTCCACAATCGACACCATGAAGTATCATGTGAGCAGGGATGCATTAAGTGGGGTTGCAGAGTTGTTGTACCAGAGTCTTTGAGAAAGAAAATTATGAATGAACTTCATGCCGAACATCCTGGCATAGTAAGCATGAAGTCAATTGCCAGAAGTTTTGTGTATTGGCCTGGTATTGACAGTGACATCGAGTCACTGGTGAGCAAATGTAGCGTCTGCCAAAATTGTCGGAGTAAACCACCAAAAACTCCACTGCAACCATGGTCATGGCTAAGTAGACCTTTTCAGAGAGTTCATGTAGATTTTTGTGAAAAGGGTAATGATCACTTTCTGGTACTAGTAGATAGTCATTCTAAATGGATTGAGGTTAAGCATATGGGGTCAAGCACTACTACCGAGTGTACCATAGATGAGTTGAGATCAATTCCATGCCATGGTTTACCGGAAGAACTGGTTTCTGATAACGGGCCTAATTTTCGTTCAGATCGGTTCAAAGAGTTCATGCAGCGGAATGGTGAAAAACACACACTTGTTCCCCCATACCATCCAGCCACCACCAGGTGGAAAGGTCTGTTAGAGTTGTCAAAGATGCTCTCAAGAAACAGGTTTTGCAGGGTAGTTCAAAGCTCAGCATGAAACATTGTTTGGCTAGTTTCTTGCTGAAGTACAGAACCACACAACACACAACAGGTTACTCATCTTCAAAGCTGTTGATGAAGAGAAGGATATGAATATGTTTAAGTCTAGCTCAACCCAATTTGGACTTGAGAGTTGAGCAAAAACGGTTAAGTCAAAAATGCCATTTTGACTCCCACAAAAAGGAGAGGTACTTCAAATCAGATGAGCAGGTTTGTGTTCACAGTCCTCCCAACAAGTCCAGTCAAGACAAATGGGATGTTGGGAAAATGGTGGAAGTGTGTGGGGGAAAAAAAGATTCTGAGTTGAAGTTGGAGATGTGATCAAAAGTGTTCATGTTGAGCAAATGATTATAGCCAAAGATGAACTGAGCATGAAGTCCTAATCCCTGAGTTTTTCTTTGAAAGTGTGTTGGAAGAGACCACTGTGATTGAAACACAAAGTTCAGTTAGTACAGACAAAGAAACAGATTCCTCTGGTCAAAGTCAGGGTACTAAAACAGAGCAAAACAAGCCTACAGTCAACACCTAAACCTGTTACACCTGTTACTGTTAGACGATCAGGCAGGATCCGTAAACCAGTAAGCAGGTTAGGTTTGTAAGTTATGTAAGTCACTGTATAAGTAAAACAAAAATGTGTAGGTATGTAAAATAAATATATTATGTTTATCATTTAGAATTTCATGAATACTGGTTTAAATCAAGTATCACAACAACACAATTGTAACTGAGTACTTAGATTTAATACCTCAAAAAAGGAGAGTCGTGTAATGTATTCATACATATTCATGTTTATGTTAATGAGTTGATGTTCAATATAAGCAGGGAATGTTGGGTAATAAAGCTCTCTCTTGTGATCCAGGCAACCTGCATGTTAGTTGTTATTCATTCTGCCGTTGTTATTCATTCTGCCTGTTTCAATATAACACTCCTGTGCTCCAAGGAATAGAGTCCTAGCCTGCCCAACCTCTCCCAAGGCCAATTAACCTACAAACCCGCCGTCTTTGGGATGTAGGAGGAAACTGGAGCACCCGAAGGAAACCCACGTGGTCACAGGTAGAATGTGTAAACTCTACACACAGACGGTACCCGAGGCCGGGATTGAATCTGTGTCTCAGGCGCTGTGAGGCTCTGTGCCACTGTGCTGCACATGATAGGTATAACTGGACTTAATGCTGCCATAAAACAAATGGCTCCATACAGATCTGTTTATGATATTGTTCTTTTATGCTCCCCGCAATTTCATATAAGTAGGAACATTGCATGATTAATGTGCAGATCGAATTGTTAAACACCTCCAGTGATAAAACAGATATGCTGCTTTCATTACCCTTCATGTGGTAGAGAAGGTCAAAAATCACTGTTTTATTAAGTTAAGTTTCTTTGCACTGTGATGAATAATCTATACCTTGGGAACACACAACCACCGTGAATGACGGGTTTTTTCCACAGCTTTTCTCTCAGGTAAGTATGGATCTCACTTACATATTTAGAAGGGAATTATGGTAACAGGAGCATGAGACTGAGGCACTGTGATAGACACAAAATTCCAGAAGGGAATTATGGTAACAGGAGCATGAGACTGAGGCACTGTGATAGACACAAAATGCTGCAGTAAATCAACGGGTCGGGCAGCATCTCTGGAGAAAAGGAAGAGGTGATGTTTCGGGTCGAGACCCTTCCTCAGACCTCAGGCCTTCAGAACTTCAGACTGAGGCTCTGCACCATGCCAAGGGACTGTGGAGCAGAGGAGGAGTTGCTGCCTTACAGCACCAGTTACCCTACATCAATCATCACTATGGGCACTGTCTGTATGGAGTTTGCATGTTCTCCCTGAGTGACCGCATGGGTTTTATCTGGGTGCTCTGGTTTCCTCCCTTATTCCAAAGATGTGCGGGTTTGTAGGTTAATTGTCCTCCATACATTTTCCCTGGAAGGTAGGAAAGAACTAATGTATGGGGTTATTGTTGGTCGGTGTGGACTTGGTGGGCCAAAGAGCCTGTTTCCACACTGTATCTCTAACAGAAGAAGAGACAAGAGTGAAACATTGCACTCCATTCTGTTGGAAGTTATTTATTTGATATGTCCCTATAACTCTTGTTATAAGTAGTTCCATAAAACTCTATTCCAGTTTTAGTTTTAGAGAACCATGCCCTTCAGCCCACCGAGTCCACCCTGACCATCGATCACTCGTTCACACAAGTTCTCTGTTATCCCATTTTCACAGTCACTCCCTACAGAGCAATTTTACATAGGATAATTAGCCTGCAAACCTGTACATTTTGGGATGTCGATTCAAACCTGAGCACCCAGAGGAAATGATCGTGGTCACAGGGAGAACGTACAAACTCCCCACAGACAGCACCCAAGGTCAGAAATGAACCCAGGTCTCTTGCGCTGTGTTCATCTCTGGCCTTTGTTCCACCAATCTGCCGATCAAAACCCCCCTTGCCTGCGACCATCTGTGACTTGCCACGCTTTGTCCTGCCCCTCCACTCTTCTAGCTTCATTTCTCACACCCCTGCAGTCAGTCTGAAGAAGGGTCCCGACCCGAAACGTCACCCATCCTTTTTCTCCAGAGATGCTGCCTGACCTGCTGAGTTACTCCAGCACGTTGTGTCTTTCTGTTTAACCTACAAAACACAGATGTTGGTTTACAAATTAAAGCCGCAAGGCGGTGAAGTAATTCAGCGGGTCAGGCAGCATCTCTGGGGAACATGGATAGGCAACCCTAGAGGAAAGGGAAGAGTTAATCTAAATAATGCATAACGAATATCTTCTCCGAATCACTATCTGACCTGCGCTCATCGCCAAGTACATTACAAGCAATTGTGTCCACCTGAGTAAAATCATGATTAAGAGAAAAGGGAAAACGAGGCACTGCATGAAACTGGCCACCTCCTCAATGTGTAAAGGATAAGGATGGCTATCCAGCTTTATTACAGCTTCAGTTCATCATTACTGAAGCTGGGAAAACAGGGGGAGTGTTGATGGATTTGCTTATGGATGCAAGGCAGGGATAGCAGATCCCGCTGAGAACTAAATGAGACCCATTAAAGCTGTCTCTCAGTCACACCTGGAAGAACTTTATGTTTAGAGTTCCACCTTTTTATCATCGGCAGACGAGGGTCAATGAGGGATCTCTGCTGTCTGGAGGTGGGATCGCTATGGTAACGCAGCAAACAAGCGGCCTTCCAGGGTCCATAGAAGGCAAACAGTTCTTGTAGCTTTTACAGTTCGTGTGGTTTTTACTTTCCCTTTTAAGCTTGACATCGCAAAGGTTTTCATCAGCATTCACTTCCCCATCCCCTTGCACCTATAGTTTAGTTTAGTTTACTTTATAGATACTGCGCAAAAACAGACATTTCGGCACACCGAGTCCTCGTCGACTTTTGCAATTTTACCAAAGCTATCCAGAGATGCTGCCTGACCCGCTGTGTTACTGCAGCATTTTGGGTCTTTCCATCTAACCTACAAACCTGCATGTCTTTGGGATGTGGGAGGAATCCAGAGCACCCGGTGGAAACTCTCGCAGTCACAGGAAGAATGTGCAAACTCCACACATGCAGCACCCGTAGTAAGGATTGAACCTGGGTCCCTGGCGCTGTGAGGCAGGTGCTCTACCAGCTGTGCCACTGTATTACCTTGTTACATTTTAGTTGTTTAGAAACATAGTGTGGAAACTGTGCCAAACAATAATCGCTCATATGCCAGTCAATAGACAATAGACAATAGACAATAGGTGCAGGAGTAGGCCATTTGGCCCTTTGAGCCAGCATCGCCATTCAATGTGATCATGGTTGATCATCCCCAATCAGTACCCCGTTCCTGCCTTCTCCCCATATACCCTGACTCCGTTATCTTTAAGAGCCCTATCTAGCTCTCTCAAGAAAGTATCCAGAGAACCGACCCTCTGAGGCAGAGAATTCCACACTCACAACTCTCTGTGAGAAAAAGTGCTTCCTCTCTGTAAGAATAAAGTGCTTTATTCTTAAACTGTGGCCCCTGGTTCTGGACTCCCCCAACATCGGGAACATGTTTCCTGCCTCTAGCGTGTCCAAACCCTTAATAATCTTATATGTTTCAATAAGATCCCCTCTCATTCTTCTAAACTCCAGAGTATACAAGCCCAGCAGCTCCATTTTCTCAGCATATGACAGTCCTGCAACCCCAGGAATTAACCTTGTAAACCTACACTGCACTCCCTTAATAGCAAGAATGTTCTTCCTCAAATTAGGGGAACAAAACTGCAGAAGGACCTCTTTGCTCCTATACTCAACTCCTCTTGTTATAAAGACCAACATGCCATTCGCTTTCTTCACTGCCTGCTGTACCTGCATGCTTACTTTCATTGACTGATGAACAAGGAACCCCAGATCCCATTGCAGTCCTCTTATAGATACGAGGGACAATTCACAGAAGCAAATTAACCGACAAATGTGCATGTCTTTGGAATGTGGGAGAAAAAGGAGCATCCCGATAAAAGAAGGTGAATGTACAAACTCTTTTTTTTGATGAATATTTTTATTAATTGTAAATACATATTATAATAAAAATACTTCTTACATACATTCGTAATATTTTTAATATTAACATTTAAGACTTATTTATATTTCTATACTTTTTTTTATATAAGTAAGAAAAGATAGAGAAAAATAATATAGAGATAAGAAATCAAAAATAAAGAAGTGAATGGAGTATTAAAAAGTTATCCATCGTTGGAGATATATCCATGATTTGTTATACGTATTTTTTCATCTATTCCATTATTCAGGTTTCAGTCAGGCTCTCGCACCGAGCTATTTTGACCCCTTAGATATTCAATGTATGGAGACCATATTCCTCTGAAAAGATCCAACCTGTCCATTAGGACAAGCCTCAATCCTTCCAGATGGAGTGTCTCCGACATTCCTGTAATCCACATTTTGATTGTGGGGGATGTAGGACCTTTCCAGAATTTTAATATTAATTTTTCCCAATTATTAAACTATAATCAATAAAAATTATTTGATTTGTTGTTATTAATTGATCTGTTTCCAGTATTCCCAGTATTATTAACTTTGAGTCAGGAGTCAAGAGATTCATATTAACAACATTCGAAATTATCCTAAATATTTTCTACCCAAAATCTTGTAATTTTTACACAATTTGTAAATGAGTGTGTCAAGTTAGCTTCTGTGCTGATATTTATCACATATGGCAGATACATTTGAAAAAATGTTATGTAGTTTGGATTTTGAGTAAATGTAGTCTATGTAATATTTTTAAATTGTATAAGAGAGTGTCTAGCATTTAATCGAACAGTGGTGTATATGTTGTAAACTTTCATCCCATACTTCTGGTCTAATAATTTGACCTAATTCTTTTTCCCATGATTGTCTATATATTTCTGTCAATGGGACATCATTTTCCAATAGAATATTATAAATATATGATATCAATTTTTCTGTGTTCGGATGTTTATTTAGACATTCATCTAAAATTTATGTCTTTCTATTTCTAATTTCCTGTGTGTTTGCTTTTACATAGTCTCTAATTTGTAAGTATCTAAAATAATCTTTTGAATGTAATCCATAAATTTGTTGTAATTCTTGAAATGAAAGGAAAGAATTTTCCCTGTAGAGATCTCCTGTCTTATTAATTCCCTTATTTTTCCATTGTAAAAAGCCTTTGTCCATCATTGAGGGTTTAAATGTAACATTATTTACAATGGTAAGGGCTAGTGGTACACATTCCAATTTTAATGTTTTCTTTATTTGTTTCCAGATACGTATTCCACTTTCTATTATAGAGTTTTCACTGTAGGTTTTCTTACCTAGATTAATATTGGCAAATATTATCGAACTAATTTCAAAAGGCGAACAATCTTCTTTTTTTTTCCATTTTTAACCAAATTGGTTGTTTATCTGTCTCTACTAACCAAAAATTCATATTTTTAATATTAACTGCCCAGTAATAAAACATAAAATTTGGTAGTGCTAGACCTCCATTTATTTTTGATTTACATAAATGGTTTTTATTTATTCTATGGCTCTTACAATCCCAGATAACGTTGGTAACTAAAGAGTCCACCTTCCTAAAGAAATTTTTAGGAAGATATATCGGAATCAATTGGAAAAGATATAGTAATTGCGGAAGAAAAATCATTTTTATTGCATTAATTTTACCTAGCATTGAGATGGGTAGTGTTTTCCAATATAAAATGTTCTTATTTAATTTATTCAATAAGAGTGGGAAGTTGGATTTAAATAAAGAATCAAATCTTTTTGTTACATAAATTCCAAGATATTTATTTTTTTTGTTTGTTATCTTAAAAGGAAATTGTTGTAATAAATGTAAGTTATTTACCTTTATTGGCATGAGTTCACTTTTATTCCAATTAATACTATATCCTGAAAAAGATCCAAATTCAGTTATTAATTTTAATACATTTTGGATACTAATTTCAGGTTTTGTAATATAAAGTAATACATCATCCGCATATAAGGAGATTTTATTTTCAGTATCTCTGGCATCATACCCATATATTTCAGGATGTGATCTCACATGTTGAGCTAATGGTTCTATTGCAAGTGCAAATAGTAGTGGGGATAAAGGGCAATCTTGTCTGCAGCCTCGAGATAGATTGAATTTAGTTGATAGCATTTGATTTGTTAATATTCTGGCTGTTGGATTAGTGTATTATAATTTGACCCAAGTAAACATCTCTCCCAATTTAAAAATTTCCATAGCCGAAAACAAGTAAGACCATTCCACCTGGTCGAAGGCTTTCTCCGCATCTAACGAAATAACTACTAGATCTTTATTAATACCTCTTTTCGAGTATATAATATTGAATAAACGTCTCAGGTTATATGAGGAATATCGTTTTGGTATAAGTCCTGTTTGATCGGGGTGAATTAATTCATTAAAAACTGTACTTAGCCTTTGTGCTAATATTTTAGTTAATATCTTTTGATCAGTATTTAAAAGAGCTGTAGCTCTAAATGATCCTGGGTCATCCAGATCTTTGTCTATTTTAGGTATAAGTGTTATAATAGATTCATTTAACGTTTCTGGTAGTTTCTGCTGGGTATAAATATATTCTTAGAGTGTCTTCAAGCGTGGTGCATTCAGATCATAAAATGTTTTATCAAATTCTGAGCCAATACCATCTGGTCCCGGTGTTTTACCATTTTTTAATGATCTGATAGATTCTTCGATTACTTTTACTGAAATTTCAGCATTTAATGATTCTCTATTTTGTGAGTCCAACCCATTCAAATTACATTTTTTTTAAATGCTTCTATTCCTATCCTGTTTTCTGTCGTTTTAGCAGAGTATAAATTTTTATAATATTGCAAAAATCTCTCATTAATATCTTTAGGTTGTACTAGGGGTTCGCCATTATGTGATTTAATCCTATGGATTATTTTTTCCCTCCATCTTCCTTAATTGACGAGCCAATCATTTTTGAGGTTTATCTCTAAATTCAAACTGTAGTTATTTAGTGTATTGATAGAGTTTTACAACTTGATCGGAATATATTTTATTTAATTTATATTTCAGTGCTGCGATTTTATTATGTATTGTTATGGATGGATTAGCTGCATTCTCTGTATCTAGTTGTTTAATCTCCTTTTCCAGTTCCTGTTGATCCCTCCGATTCTCTTTATTTAAAAATGCTTGAGAAAAATCATAATTCTACAGACATATGCTTTTAAAGTTTCCCATAATAAGGAAGAAGATATTTCCGGTTTATCATTTATTTCAAAGACAATCTTGATCTGTTCTGTAATATATTCCTGAGTTGCTTTGTTTTTTACAATTTGTGGATTAAATCTCCATTGTCCCCGTTTTTCCATTTTACCATTTATTTTAATCTTAAATGTTAAAGGTGCGTGATCCGAGATTATAATATTATGGTATTTTGAGTTATAAGTGCGTGAGATAAGTTTGGCATCGACCAAAAAATAATCTATTCTTGAGTAAGTTTTATGTACAGGTGAATAAAAGGAATATTCGCGTCCAGTTGGATTTTCTACTCTCCAAACATCTTTAATATCATAGTTTCCACATATGCATTTAATAAGTCACTGGAATGGGATTTAATTTTCCTTTGTCTTGTGGATCTGTCTAAGTAAGAATCTAATGTACAATTTAAATCTCCTCCAATTATTAAGTTGTGTTGTGTTATTTTCGGGATGTTGTTAAATATTTTCTTGAAAAACAATGGACTATCAAAGTTTGGTCCATATACATTAACAAAAATCAATTTTTGTGCATTTAATTCTCCTATTACAATAATGTATCTGCCATCATTATCAGTTATAGTTGATGTATGTTTGAATAAAGTGCCTTTACGAAATAATATTGCTACATCTCTTGATTTGTGTGTAAAAGAAGAATGATACGTTTTATATATCCATTTAGCTTTTCAGCCTATGCTCAGCATCTTTTTTTAAATGAGTTAGTAAATTAAAAGAAATACCCCTAGAGCCTGCGAGAGCGGGGGCGCAAGATGGCTCACCGATTGATAACACGGTTACAGACCCAGGAACGGAAACGACCACGGACAAGGAGAGCATGGCACATGAGACATCCACAACAGCTGCGGGACACAAACTTCAGGTGTGCATCTGTGGTTGGGGGAAAAGAACATCAATGATGGGCTTGAAGATCCACCAAGGGAGGAAAAAGTGCTTGAGGGAGCAGAGACATGGGCCTCGCATTGACCAGTACTTCTTACGAAGCAACCAGTCAAATCAGTCGAATGAAGCACAGCGACGGGACACAAACCAAAGTTCGCAGAGCATCAGCACCCATGTCACTGAAGAGGGTGATACAAGCACAGTGAAATGCCGGTGGAGGAGCCCACGCAACAACTACAAAGACCTCCATTGGAGGGAAAGATCAAAGGGCATAAACCTGGAGTGAAGTGGCCCAAAGCTGTTGAAAAAGAAAGAGTGGGAGACGGTCAACAGTGACCTTATACATATCTTGGAGCAACAAGTGGGCACAGCAGTGGAAAAGCTTGAAAGGATGGGCAACATAATCTACAGCTATGGAGAAGAACGGTTTGGGGTGAGTAAAGGGAGAGGTGGAAAGAAGTTACCAACATCAATCAAGTCCAGGAGGCAGCAGGAGATCGAGAGGCTAATCAGAGAGAGGAGACATTTGAAAAAAGCAATGGAAAAAAGCAACTGACGCAGAGGGAGAAGGTCTCATGCTACTCCAAGAGGACATCAAGAGCCGATTGGCAACCTTGCGAAAAAAGCAGAGAACATGAGGAAACTTCGCAAGAATAAAGAACACACAAGAACACGGTTCTACAAAGACCCTTTCAAGTTCATCAAAGACCTCTTCGCAAAGGAAAAAAGTGGAACTTTGAAAACATCAAAACAAGAATTGGAGGAGGACACCTGGAAAAGGCCCACCAAGACACGAAAAGGCATGAGAAGTTAGTCATCCCACATGACATCCCACCTATTCAACCACCTGAATTCAACCTGGACACCAGCCCTCTGAAATGGAAAGAGGTAGAGAACACTGTCCGGCGAGCAAGAGCAGCATCAGCTCCGGGGCCAAACGGAGTTACCATACAAGCTCTACAAGAATGCACCGGATGTGTTACAATTTCTATGGAGCTCATGAGGGTGGTGTGGAAGAAGCACACAATACCTAAGGTGTGGCGAAGGGCCGGCGGCGTACTAATACCTAAAGAAAAGGATGCATCAGACATCAGCCAATTCCGGCCATATGTCTCCTCAACGTCGAGGGAAAAATCTTTTTCAGCATTGTATCACAAAGGCTATCCACCTATCTGGTAACAAACAAGTTACATTGATACATCTGTACAGAAAGAAACTCTACGCAGGAATTCCAGGTTTTCGGGCCCCGCTGCTTGGAGCATACAAGCATGATCTGGCACCAGATCCAAGCAGCTAAGAAGGACAAGAGAGACCTACCATGTGGTCTTCCTCGATCTGGCCAATGCATTTGGTTCAGTTCCACATGAACTCCTTTGGGAATCTTTTGCCTTTTTCCATGTACCAGAGCTCATCACCACACTGGTCAAGAACTATTTCCAAGACCTGCAGCTGTGCTTCACAACAGCTGAATTCAGTACAACATGGCAGCGCTTGGAAGTAGGCATCATGGCAGGCTGCACAGTCTCACCCTTGGCCTTTACAATGGCCATGGAAGTCATCATCAGGGCCTCAAAATGGGTGGTGGGTGGTGAACGAACCAGAGCTGGGCTCCGTCTGCCACCCATCAGGGCATACATGGACGATATGACAACAATAACCACTACTGCAGCATGCACCAAGCGGCTACTTGGAAAAGCTGCAGGAGAACATCAAGTGGGCCCGAATGAAAATCAAACCAAGTAAGTCTCGAAGCATCTCCATAGTTAAGGGGGTGCTTAGAGACACAAGGTTCTACATCGGTGACGACCCTAATACCAACAGTGCCTGAGCAGCCAGTAAAAAGCCTGGGCAGATGGTACAACGCAAGTCTCAAGGACAAAGAGCAGGTGCAACAGCTAAGGCAAGAAATTGTCAACGGCCTGGAGATCATCAATCAGACCCTACTGCCTGGGAAACTGAAGCTCTGGTGCCTACAGTTTTGGACTCCTTCCTCGGACAATGTGGCCACTGACCGTTTATGAAGCTCCAATAACAACTGTGGAGAAGATTGGAGCGAACCATAACTTCATACGCGAAGAAATGGCTCGGTGTCCCACGATGTCTAACTAACATTGGCAAAGGGTCCTGGAAGTACCACTCACTAGTCTAACAGAGGAATACAAGTGTTCCAAAGTAAGACTCCAGATGACACTGAGGGACTCTAGAGACAAGACCATCAGTGCTGTTGCGCCGCCTCTAGTAACTGGCCGGAAGTGGACACCATCTGATGCAGTACAGCAAGCTTCATCAGCCCTGAGGCACAAAGACGTCGTGGGGCAAGTGCAGCAGGGAAGAGGAGGCTTTGGCCTTACGACAAGTAAACCAACTTGGCGAAAGGCCACAACATCAGAGCGGAGGACATTGGTGGTTGAGGAGGTGCGGCGACAGGAGGAGGCCGCAAGAAGTGCAAAGGCGGTCTCGCTTGCCAAACAGGGGCAATGGATGCAGTGGGAAGGTGTGGAGCGGAGGAAGATCAGCTGGAAAGACCTATGGGAAATGGAATCAAGCAAGATCAGCTTCATCATCAGAGCGACATACGACGTCCTTCCATCACCAAAGAACCTCAATCAGTGGTACGGCGAGGATCCAACCTGTGCCCTCTGCCCAACTCCAGCGACCCTCAAACGCATCATGGTAGGCTGCAAGACCAGCCTCATGCAAGGGAGATACACATGGAGGCATAATCATGTATTAAAAAGCCTGGCAACAGCCCTTGAGAACAGGCTGTGTGCGACCAACTCCTTGCCTCCGAGAGCAAGCAACCCCTCCCACTTAAGGGTGACAACCTTTGTCCGAGAAGGAAAGAAAACACCTAAACATCCTTCCACTAGATCAGAAGAAGGAAACCTATGCAGGGCCCGTGACTGGAGGATGCTGGCGGACATCGGCCGACAACTAATCTTTCCACCTGAAATTGCTTCAACCAACCTAAGGCCAGATTTGGTGTTCTGGTCCCTTTCACAGAAGACTGCTTACATCATAGAGCTCACAGTTCCATGGGAGAACTCTGTTGTGGAGGCCTATGAGCGTAAGAAGCTGCGCTACACAGAGCTTGCAGCAGAGGCAAGGCAGCGTGGCTGGAACACCAACGTTTATCCAGTTGAAGTGGGATGCAGAGGATTTGTTGCGTTATCTACCATCAGACTGCTGAAGGAGCTTGGAATCCACGGTCAGGCTCTGCAGAAGACCATAAGATCACTCTCAGACGCGGCTGAAAGAAGCAGCTGTTGGATTTGGCTCAAGCGGAAAGACCCATGCTGGGCCCCAAATGCGTCATGGTGAATCTTTGAGGCAGTTTGACACGGGACACACGCTGAGGGCTGATCATCCTGCAGCGGGCCGCCCTTGTGGAGGGTGTATAGTGATAAAAGGCCGAAACACCCAGTGATGCAAGGGTACACTACTGATGATGTGTCCTGTGCCCAGCTGTCCTGAAGGTTACCCAGGCCAAGATATACGTATACGTACCCCCCCCCCCCCCCCTGATGTTTGAGCGTCCACCACTCTCAGCAATCAAAGAATGTCGTGAAATGCTCCCCACCTACTGGCACAAGGGACTTCTTAACATCTAGTCCTGTGTATTTGATTTTGAATGAAAATCACATCAGCTTTAATTGCTTTTAAATGTGCTAATACTTTACCTCTCTTAATTGGTTCATTAATACCTTTAACATTCCAGCTGCAAAACATTATTCCTTCATTCCCCGTATTCATTTTTAAGTCTTGCATCTTTTGTCTATGGGGGTCTGTAATAGAGCCAATGGTTCAGTTCGATGACCCAACATTTCACCCGAACTCCGAATAGACAAATTTTAAGTCCCTTGAATGTCTCTCACGTGTATATCTCCTTTGATCCAATATATAACTCCATTCAAACTGAAAATAACAATAATAGTTTATAATGGAAAAGAAAAGAGGATAGATTAAGAAATTAGTATTGTGCACAAAGAAGGAAAAAACTACATCTAGTATTGGTGTAGTTAGTGCTAGCCATACTAGCATGGCTAACCATCTACCGACTTCTGTAGTTGATGTTACTAACTTAACCAGTTCCCTGGTTTTTTGGAATTATTATTCCATCACTGGCTGAATTCCCGGACCGGTTTGACTGGAAGCTGGGGAAGTTGCCCTGCAGCTACAGGATTGCCCTCAATCCCGATATCGCGCCGGTCGTCCATCCCCCGCACCGTGTATCCTTCACCATGAGGGGCAAGGTCGAGTCTGCTCTTCGCGAGATGGTGGCCACGGGCATCCTGAAGCCAGTAACGGAATCCACCCGGTGGGTTTCTACTATGGTTGTCGCTGCGAAGAAAGACAAGAGCGAAATACGGATCTACATCAACCCTAAGGACTTGAACTTGGCCATCAGGCGCCCGCACTATCCCATGCGGATGGTGGAGGATGTTGCTGCACAGGTCGGCCCTGCCACCGTGTTCTCGGTTCTTGATGGCAAGAGTTCGTTCTGGCAGATATCTCTAGACGAGCGATCCTCGCACCTGACAACCTTCAGCACGCCCTTCGGCAGGTATCGCTTCCTCCGCA
Organism: Okamejei kenojei; assembly: GCA_035221665.1. Classification (NCBI taxonomy): domain Eukaryota; kingdom Metazoa; phylum Chordata; class Chondrichthyes; order Rajiformes; family Rajidae; genus Okamejei; species Okamejei kenojei. Next base: position 50,244,767 of record CM069141.1, read on the forward strand.
TGCCGTTTGGAATCAACTCTGCCAGCGAGGTGTTCCAAAGGACCATGGAACAACTGTTTGCTGGACTTCCATGTGCCATCATTGTCGACGACATCCTGGTCTATGGGAAGAATGTCGCTGAGCACGACCACCACCTCCGCCAGGTGCTGCAGCGTGCCCGGGAGGTCAACCTGAAGCTCAACCCGAAGAAGTGCCGATTCCGGGTCCCTGAGGTCACCTACGTGGGGCATGTCTTCACTGCATCGGGGCTGAAGCCCGACCTGCAGAAGACGGCCGCAATATCCGAGATGCCTGCACCTGCTGACGTGCCTGGCCTGCAGCGCTTCTTGGGCATGGTCAACTACCTGGGAAAGTTCATCCCCGACCTGAGTGAACTGAGTGCCCCTCTGCGGGATCTGGTGAAAAAGGACACTGCCTGGGCCTGGTTCCCGCAACACCAGTGAGCATTTGACACCCTCAAATCTAAGCTGATCAGCATGCCAACGCTGAAGTACTTTGACCTCCAGCGCCCCTTCGTTCTCACATGTGATGCATCTAAGTTTGGCCTCGGGGCCGCCTGCCTGCAGATCCATGACGGGGTGCAACTGCCTGTGTCCTACGCATCCACACGATGACGACCGCTGAACAATGCTATGCCCAGATTGAAAAGGAGCTGCTGGCTGTTGTCCTTTGCCTGCTCCAAATTCAAAGACTATATCCTGGGCAACTGCTTCACTGTCGAGACGGACCACCAGCCTCTGGTCACCATCCTCAACAAGCCGATACACATGGCCTCCTCCCGGCTCCAGCGCATGATGCTCCAGCTACAACGCTTCACTTTCACAGTGGTTTATCGCAAGGGCAAGAACATGTTTGTTGCTGACACGCTGTCTCGGGTGCCTCTCTCATCCACAACCCGACATCCGTATGAGGCGTCCGATCTGATAGTCCTAAACGTTAACTTCGTGCCCTCCGGTCAGTTGAAGTCCCTGGCCAAGCACACGGCAGCAGACGCTTCGCTACAGCAGCTGGCTGCGATCATCAGGCAGGGCTGGCCAGACCGCCGTTCTTCCCTGCCGGCCGCAGCGGTGCCTTACTTCTTGGTTCATGACGAGTTGGTGCTGCGTGATGGTGTGATTGTGAAGGGCACAAGGTGGTGGTGCCCGCAGCACTACGAGAACAATACTTCGAAACCGCTCATCGTGGCCATCCCGGGGCCGAGGCGACCCTTGCTGTCGCTCAGATAGCCAGTTCTTCTGGCCCGACATGCCTCGCTACTTCCGGGATAGGGTCTCCGCGTGCCCTACCTGCAACAGCCTCGCTCCACAGCAACAGCGGCAGCCGCTCCTGCAGCAGCCAGCTGCTGACCTGCCATGGTCTGCGCTAGCAACCGACTTCTTCGAGTCGCACGGAAAGCACTTCCTGGTGCTTGTCAACTCTTACTCCAGCTGGTTTGAAGTTGACCAGCTCCACTCCCTCTCTTCCTCCGCGGTCATCGCGAAGTTGCGCCGTCACTTTGCCACCTTCGGGTCTCCGGCCGGCCTGCAGTCGGACAACGGCAGCCAGTTCACCAGTGCCGAGTTCCGCGCTTTTGCCGAACGATGGAACTTTCGTCATTACACCAGCAGCCCGGAATACCCGCAGAGCAATGGACTGGCCGAACGCGCGGTCCGCAGTGCTAAAGGATTGTTGGAATGTTGCCGCCTATCCCACTTCTGACACCATGTACAGAAGGTACACAGACACCTTAAAGTCTTCACTACTTTATTAAGCATACATCATATATAGCCCTGGCTGTACGTGGTCTGTCACGATCACTAGAGAGAGAGCTAGGGGCGTGTGGGTTACAATTATACTAACTGGTGGGGGAGGTGGTTAGCATGGCCATCGTCACTATCAATTAAAGGTGTATACACATATCATCTACATCCATAATGGTATTTTACCGGGGATATTAACCTTAAAATATTCGGGTTATAATAGTCGAAAATGTGAGAATACATATATTTAAAACTTATTTGAAAATCTAATTAGCTCTTCCAATAGTAAACAATATTTCTTTTAAACCTTCACTGATGGACAAAGGTTTCTTAAAATGGAAGAACTATGGAATAAATAAGATCGGTGATCTTTATAGGGAAAACTTATTTCTCTCATTTCAGGAATTACAACAAAATTATGGATTACATTTTAAAGAATATTTTCGATATCTACAAATTAGAGATTATGTTAAATCACATACATTGGATTTTAGGAATAGAAAGACAGAAATTTTAGATGAATGTTTAAATAAACATCCGAATACAGAGAAATTAATATTATATATTTATAATATTTTATTGGAAAATGATTTACCAAATACGGATAAATATAGACAAGCATGGGAAAATGAACTAGGTCAAGTAATCAGTAGAGAAGTATGGAATGAAAGTTTACATATATACATCATTGTTCATTAAATGCTAGACCACTCCTTGATACAATTTAAAGTTATACATAGATTACATCTCTCAAAGTCCAAATTAAATAGAATTTTCTCAAATGTGTCCCGCAATATGCGATGTGTCAACAATTAGAAGCTAATTTAACGCATTCATTCACAAAATGTATAAAAAATCACTAATTTTTGGATAGAGATTTTTTGAGATAATCTCAATTATAGTTAATGCAAAGCTGATTCCAGACTCAAAACTAATTATATTGGGAATACTGGAAACAAATCAGATATTAACTAACACAACAAATAATTTTTATCGTTATAGTTTAATAATTGGTAAAAAATTAATACTAAGATTTTGGAAAGGTCCTACTTCCCCCACAACTAAAATGTGGGATTACAGAAATGTCGGAGACGTTACACTTGGAACGATTAAGGCTTGCCCTGTTGGACAGGCTGGACCAGTTCAGAGGAACATGGTCTCCATTTATTGAATATTTAAAGGGTCAAGATGGTCCGGTTCGAAGCCATGACGGAAGCCTGAATGTATGAATGGATGAAGAATTATAGACAATAGATCATAAATATATCTCCATTGAAGAATATCTTGTTAATATTCCACTTAATCAGTTTATCTCTCTCTTTTTTTTTCTTTTCTTTTTCCCTTTTTTATTTCCTACTGCTATAAAATAAAAAAGAAAATTATAGAAGTACAAATAAGATTGATTGTTAATTTTAAAAATATTAAGAATGTATGTGACGTTAATATTTTCTTTTGCTTTAATTGGATATTATATTTCTTCTTAATATGTAATTACTTCTAATAAAAATATCTTACAAAAAAAAAAAAAAAAAATCTAATTATAAAAAACACACGATAAGAAAGGAAAATAAAAAATAAAAATGAAAATTACCAGAACAAAAGAAAGGTTTCCAAAGTGGACAAATGAAGTCAGACTCTATATTTGACTCTAATCATTCCAATATAAGTAAACATTTGTCATTAGTAATAACGATTAATTTTAATATTTATTAGTTATTATATTAGTAATGTAGTTAGTGTCATAATGATTAACTCTGATTAGTGAAGATACCACGGTATAATTTTAGTATTTATTAGTTATTTGTATTAGTAGTGTAGTTATACTAATTATTAGTATCCATGGGAGGGTTTCCGATCCACATCTTTCTCCAGCTTTCATCCAGTACTATCCAGTTCCATCCAGTCCTGCAAAGTCAGTGTATTCAATGATGAAGCCTTCTCAAGTCTTAATTTTCCAGGCAAAGTCCAGCACTTCCACAGGGTTGGAGAAGAAATGTTCCTTCTTGGTGTAAGTGACTCTTAGAGTAGCTGGGTAGTTCAGGCCATATTTCAAGTTTTCCACCCCCCTCAAAAGGCTTTTAGTCTCATTAAACGCTTTTCGTTTCCTGGAGACCTCTGCTGGATAATCTCGATAGATGCTGATCTTGTGTCCTTCAAATGTAAGGTTTCTGTTTCTTGATGTGTTTTGCATTATCTCCTCCAAGACGTGGTCATATTGTACTTTTATTATCTTTGTCTTGAGGGAGCATTTGGTCTTGTCTGACGTCACATCACTCTGTGTGCACGGGCTAGCAAAAGCTTTTGTTCCAGAGATAAAACATTTTGCAGTAAATTCGCAGTAAATTCTCGGGGATCTTTATCTTTCTCTCCCCCTTCAGGAATACCCGCAATTCTTAGGTTTTGTCTTTTCTGGCGACCTTCCAGTTCAGTACATTTCTCGGTTATTTTGGTCAATAAATCCGTTAGACATCCATTTTCTGTGATAAGCTTTGCTGTAGTCTGAGCACTTGTTTCAGCTAGTTCTTCAAGGCTTTTTATGCCAGCCGTCTGTTGGTCCAGTGCCTTCTCCACAGGATTCAGCCTTTCTTCAAAATCAGTTTTCACATTTTTAATCTTATCATTCGTCTCCTTTGACATTTCAATGATAATTTCTGCGATTTCTTTCTTCAAATCATCCGATATTTTCTTAGTCTTAGTATTAATGTTGGTATTAATTTCAAGTTTCAAATCATTCATTTCAGCATTCATCTGGTTTATTTCTTCCTTTAAACCAGCAATTTCACGTGCAATAAAAGTTTTAAGTTCTTCATTTTCCGATTTTTTTGTCGTTTTTTTCGTCACATCTTCTTGGGAAAATGTCCTACCTGAGTCCGAGGCTTCAGTCAGGCCTTCCCCCGGTTTCTGCTTGGTAGTCCGACTTTTTGATTTTTCGGGTGGGCTGCGCTGTGTATACATAACAAGTCGCGCGCCTGATGACGTCACTCACAGCAATCGGTGCAGAGACAGCAGGCAGCAGGTAGGTCCGTTAATCCCCGATTTTTTTCCGTTTTTTACGAGGAGCTGGCTGGCGTTAACCTCTAGCCCTCCATAGCGCCACCGGAAGTCCTGAATGTACAAACTCTGTACAGACAGCACCAGTGGTCAGGATCAAACCAGTGTCTCTGGCACTGTGAAGCAGGGCGACGATCACCCCTCGGCTTCCTCACATTGTTCTTGTGTCTCTGATTATACTGCAGGAAAGAATAAAGGCTGAGTTTTCCCGCTCGAATATTGCAGCCTGATTTCTCAGTGTCAGTTCAAAATTTGAGGTTATACAAGAGAGATAAACTTTATTAGGAGACGCACTGCTGATTAATAGTTCTATTTTTTCACCTCACCTTTCGTGACCTATCCTGAAGCAATCAGCACCATTTTTCTTCCACTGGTCATTTTGTTCTTGATTAATCTGGCTTTACCTTTGTGGCTGAACCTCATGGAAATCTAGGGAAATGTTATCGATTGTCCAATGAGCAGTGACAGTGATGCTAACCTAAATATAAGTTAATGCTGCCCTTGGTAATATTTTATTCTAATGGATCCATAGTTTATAGAGCAAACTGGCAGGCGACTGATTGTAAGCTTCAGGAGTGAATTTAGAGAAGACAAACTGATGGTCTTTTTATTCTTGTCGGAAATAGGTCTGTCAGCTGCAGTGACTCCTAGTGCCCCGATATCTGCCCTGCTTATATTGTGTGCTCGACAACAGGACACTGGCTGCAACAGGGACGGAACTATGAGGTTGTACAGTTGATTCTAACAATGTGCAATTGCATCTTTTACCATAACATGCCAATCAAGTTGCTGAACCAATCTTGTTCCACATGCTTACATCTAGCCCATACCCTTCCTCTTGAAGATATAGAGGGCCATGAAACAGGTGCTGGTAAATGAGATTACTGTACAGTGCATTCAGAAATGTTTTCGCATTTCGCTTTTTTATTATGGTGTATTGTGTGTAGATTGATGATAAAAAAAATAGAAATTTAATCCATTTTTAAATAAGGCTGTAACGTAACAAAATGTGGAAAAAGTGAAGGTGTCTGAATACTTTGTGAATGCGCTGTAGATAGCTACAATGAATTTTCTTGAACAAGGTGAGGACGTAAAGGTCTGGTCTTCGTGGTTGCATGAATCTATGTGTAGAGTATGCGCATTCTCGTTGTGAACGCAAGACTTCTTCTGGGTACACATTCCAAATCCCCCACATTCCAAAAACATGTGGGGTTATAGTTTCATAGGCCTCTGTTAAATAGGCACAGGTGTGGGTAATTGATAAGAAAGTGGGATAGCATAGAGTTGGGTGAATGGGAGACGGGCGGCACAGTGGCGTGGACGGTAGAATTGCTGCCTTACAGTGCCAGTGACCTGGGTTCAATCCTGAATACGGGTGCTGTCTGTGTGGAGTTTGTACGTTCTCACTTTGATTGCATGGGTTTCCACAGGATGCTCCAGTTTTCTTCCACATTTCAAAGATGTGCATGTTTTTTGGTTAATTGGATTCTGTAATTTGCCCCCCCACATGTGTAGGATGCGAAAATGTGATACCATTGAACAGGGGGTTGATGGGCCATGTGGACTTGATAAATCTTTAAATCCTAAACTCTGTGATTGCACTGACATCACACATTCCTTCATCACTGCTTTGTCTGAATAAACAACTTCTTACCTAACGGCAGTGTGGGAACATCCACAGAGCACAAGAAGAGGTTTGGGTTTAGGTCTAGGTTTAGGCTTATTATTGTCATATGTATCGAGGTACTGTAAAAAGTTGTGTTTTGCTATACAAACGGGTCAGATAATATTGTACATAAATTAAATCAAGTCAAACTTTGGTACAATAGATAGAGCAAAGGGGACTATACACAGTGCAAATTATTGTTCTTAGCATTAGTTCCCTAGACAGAGTTCAATATCCTCAATGGGCAAATCAGCAAATCTAGGGTAAATCAGACAGTACGCTAGCTTATTGAAGCCTGATAACGATCGGGAACAAACTGTTCCTGAGTCTGGTGGTGCGTGCTTTCAAGTTTCTGTCTTTTCTGTTAGATGGGAGCAGGGAGAAGAAAGAAATACCAGGGTGTGGCAAGTTGGGGTGGAGATTATGTTGGTTGCTTTTCCGAGGCAATGTAAAGTGTAGATGGAGTCACTAGAAGGGAGGTTGATAGTGTGATGGTCTGAGCTGCATCCAGAATTCTCTGCAATTTGGTGCAGTCTTGGATGGAGCTGTTGGAGTCATACAGCGTGGAAGCAGGCCCTTCAGCCAACTTGCCCACATCAACCAACATGTCCCATCTACACTAGTACCACCTGTCTCCTTTTGGCCCACATCCCTCTAAACGTGTCCTATCCATACACCTGTCTAAATGTTTCTTAAATGTTGCGATAGTACCTGCCTCAACTACCTCCTCCGGCATCACATTCAATACATCCTCTACCCTTTGTGTGAAAGGTAACCCTTATCTTCTATTAAATCTTTCTCCCTCATAGTAAACCTATGCCCTCTGGTTCTCTATTCCTCTACGCTGGACAAGAGTCTGTGCATCTATCAGATCTATGGCTTTCTTTCGTTATTACAATAGGTATCCTTGTGCACACTTTAACAGATCAATTGGTCTTGTTGTTTCAAAGCCGTTACAAACGACATAAGTCATGCAATCCTAAGAGTTAAGCTGTCCTGTGAGAGTAATCAGATTTTTAATTAAGTCTAATTGGGCTTGGAAAGAAGGATGCACAACTCACTGTCATTCTAGAACTTTGTGTGGCCAAGCTAAAAAACATCATTAATCTTTCATTCCCGCTTATGTAGCCAAAACATAGCCACCTGTCTTGGCTTAATTGAAAAAGGAATACTATAGCACGCCCTGTTTTCTGTTCACTGGTTTTAGTCCCAAGGTGTTACATAACAGAGTTATCAAACTGGATATTACGTAAGTAATATCCAGTTTGATAACTGGATATTACTTACGTACTCTGAGTTACGTAAGGAGGTATTCGGAGAGATGGCAGAATAACTCAATTAATAAAAATGTGTCACAAAGTGTGGGCGTGACTCAACGGGTCATGCAGCATCTCTGGAGAACATGGATAGGCAACGTTTCAGATCAGGACCCTTCTTCAGGCTGAAAGTAACAGACAAAGCCTGGCAAGGGATAGGTGGAAATTTAGAATCAAGGAACTGCAGATGCTGGTTTATTAAAAAAAAGGACTCAAAGTGCTGGAGTAACTCAGCGGGTGTCTTCGGACTCTTCTTCAGACCAATGATAGATGGGTACAGGTGATGAGAGGTTTTGAATGAGTGAACAAAGGCTGAAGATGAAAAGGAGACAAGAGGGAGGTTGTCAGATAAGGAGGGAAGTGGAGTGAAATGTAAATCCAGGGAGAGGGATATTGGTGGAACGGTTTAGAGGGGGTAGGGGGAGAGGATAATGGAGAGGTGGGTGGAGTAGTGGGAGAAGTGAGGGGGGGCCTTTTGTAATTTAGTCGGGCAGCATATTATCCAAACAGTTCTGATAATACCGTACATAAGCACAATCAAGTCAAACACAAATACAGGCAACACATGAGGTATACGTTTCTTAAAAAACAACGCGTATCACAAAGCGCGTAAATTGAATATATACGCGGCTATGTTGTCAGGCTTATTTTGAGCGCATTACTTTTAAAATACGAGTGCGTAAATTACCGGTAGGCTCTGTGATTAATTAAACCAAATGCGTTATTCCAAAAATGCTTTACTCAAACACTCGTGAAAAGTGAGACGCCTGTACAATAGATTGAGCAAAGCGATAGTTAGACAGCTCACAGCTAAATGTTATTATCAATAACTAATTGTTTGAGGATTGCTTTAGCTATTGTGTTGTTACTTGACAAAGCAAAATGCGCTTCAAAATTGATTAATTAGTTAAGTTAAGAGGTTTGCTGGGACATCCTGAGCTTGTGGAAAAAAATACCTTGTAAGTGCTCACAAAATGTGTAAGAAGGAACTGCAGATGGTGGTTTGCACCGAAGATAGACAAAAAATGCTGGAGTAACTCAGCAGGCCAGGCAGCATCTCTGGAGAGAAGGAATAGGTGACGTTTCAGGATCGGAAGCCTTCTTCAGACTGAGAGATGGGGGGGGGGGGGGGGGGGGGGGATGATGGAGAAACTGGAAGTGAGAAAATGCCAGAACAAATCAGGGCCAGCAACTGAAGGAAGAGTGGAGTCCATAATGGCCCATTGTTGGCTGAGGAAGATGTAGTAACAACAGGAATACCATGAAGCAAAAAGCTAGGAAATGGTAGGATGACTAGGTTGGGGAAGGGGGGAGAGAAGGAAATCAACGTTCAGACTGCTGGGTTGTAAGTGAAAGATGAGGTGCCGTTCCCCTAATTTGAGTGTGGCCTCCCCCTGACAGTGGAGGAGGCCCAGGACAGAGAGGTCAGAGTGGGAATGGGAAAGGGAGTTAAAATGTTTGGCAACCGGGAGAACGCATAAGCCAAGGTGGACTGTGAGCGTAGGTGTTCAGCGAAGCAATCGCCCAGTCTACGTTTGGCTTTGCCAATATATAGGAGACCCCAGTGGGAGCACCAGATACAGTCAATGAGGTTGGAGGGGGGTGCAAGCGAACCTTGTAAGTGCTTGTTGATTTGTTTACCTGCCCAGCACACATAAGCAAAGCATCATGAATCAAGCAGAGTGCTTCAGCTCAGCTTCCTCAATCAGCACTGCCAGTACTGCTGACAACAAACCACCCCTCTCTCAAAGGGAATCAGTCAGCAAATGATGTGCTGGAGGCTCTCACACACTTTGTCAATGTCAGGTTTGGATTCAAACCCCACGTGACATTTTAATCCATGAGCGGGCAGGAAATATGGTGCTTCAACAAGCAACTGAGAGTTGGTGCCCTCCTCATCACTATCATCAGGCACGTTGCAAAGTGTAATCTCCGATCCTGTCTATCCTTTCCCATGGCTGCTCTGCGATCAATAACTGGCAAAGACTCTGGAGCTAGATTGCTGTAACCCGACAGTCGGTATCACAGGGAGGACTGCACTTTAGATATGCTGATATTTCTGAAACGGAAGGTGGCTAGCAGAGAACTGTGATCTTCTCATTTGCCTAATGTCTTTTAGTAGTTAACGTATTGATGTATGAATATTGACTTCACTAACTTCAAGTGACGCTTGCTTTCCCTCTCTCTCCATCCCTCTTCTCCAACCAGTCTGACCCGATTAAAATATTTATCTCTGTTTGCTTCATTGTCACCTTCTCCCAGCTAACAACAATCTATTCTACATTTCCCTTGAACTTTAACTCTATTGATGTCTTGTTTTCACACCTTACACTTCCTTATCTCTGTGTCTCCCTCTCCCCTGTCTCGAGCCGAAACATCACCCATTCCTTCTATCCAGAGATGCTGCCTGTACCGCTGAATTTCTCCAGCCTTTTGTGTCTATCCAATGAAAACCAGCAACTGCATTTCCTTCCAACACAATTTCAGTAGTTTAGTTTAGTTTAGATTAATTTAGCTTATATTCATTTATTTTAGATCAATTTAGTTTTGTTTAGAGGGCGCTGTCTGTACGGAGTTTGCATGTTCACCCTGTGATCACGTGAGTTTTCGACGGGTGCTCCGGTTTCCTCCCACACTCCAAACACATATAGGTTTGTCAGTTAATTGACTTCAGTAAAAATTGTAATTTTACCCTAGTGTGTAGAATAATGCTAGTGTATGGGATCGCTGGTCGGTGCGGACTCAATGACCTGTTTCTGTGCTTAATCTTGAAACTAAGCGAAACTAAAGATACAGCATGGAAGCAGGCCCTTCGGACCAACAAGACACTGTCGACCATCGATCACCTGTTCACATTTGTTCTATATTATTCCAGTTTGCATCCTATATCCTTTGGACTATTTACAGAAGCCACTTACAAACTTGCACGTATTTGGAATGTGGGACAAAACTGGAGCACCCGGAGAAAACCCATACACTCACAGGGAGAACTTTTGACATTAGAGATACAGCACAGAAACAGGCGCTTCAACCTAGCGAGTCTGTGCTGACCAGTGATCACACCGTACACTAGCACTATCCTACACACTAGGGACAATTTCCAATTTTTGCCAAAGCCAATTAATCTACAAACCTGTACGTCTTTGGAATGTGGGAGTAAACTGGAGCACCTGGAAAAAACCCACGTGGTCACAGGGAGAATGGGCGAACTCTGTACAGGCAGCACCCGTAGTCAGGATCGAACCGGCGGTCTATAGTACCGCTGTGAGGCAGCAACTCTACCACTGTACCACTGTGCCGCCCCATTGAGGCCTGACCAATATTCTGATCAATGTTCACTGGGCTTTATCCACCCCTATCATATCCTGCCTGAAACCAAATGCAGTGCTCTGGGTGTGAGTGTTAATTTTGGAACCATGCTTAATAGTGGATTAGTCATCTGACACTCTCTCTTCAAGTGGCAGAAGGGAACAATTCAGGTAGTTACAGGGAATCATTCAACAGGTTAATTCCCTAAAGAAGGTAGGTTTTTCAGTTCAACATTCACGTTATCTCCCGCTTAGAAAACCATTAATAATGCACTCGGAGTTTGAATATCTAATGAACGTGATTCGCATCGCTAACATTTTCAGTTAAGTTTAGTTTTAGTTTAGTTTAGATCAAGCACGGAAACAGGTCCTTCTATTCCTCCCAATCAGCGGAAATGGCCAGCGCCTCTTTAATAATGTACAAGATCATATAGTATCTCATCTTTCTGTCCTCTCATGCTAATGTATGTTTAGTTTAGAAATACAGCACAGAAACAGGCCCTTTGGCTCACTGGGTCCACGCTGTCTAGCGATCCCCGTACACTAGCACTATCCTACACTCTAGGGAAAATTTACAAACTTTACTGAAGTCAATTATCCTACAAACCCGCACATCTTTGGAGTGTGAGGGGAAACCGGAGCGCCTACGTGATCACGGAGAGAACGTACAAACTCCGCACAGTCCCGTAGTCAGGATTGAACCTGGGTCTCTGATGCTGTAAGGCAGCAACTCTACCTCTGCGACACTGTGCCACTCCAAAAATGTAAGATGTTTAAATCGTTTGGATCTAATAACCTAATTAATGACACCGATCTTGACATTTTCATTAAATAAGTTGTGCATGAGATAACATAGTTTTGATGGTTGTTGAGTTTGACTTTAACAGAGTATTATATTTTTCACAGCATATGCTTGAACGGACAGTAAAGAGTGGCTTCATGGTGATTCAGACTGATATATTGCTATGGTAAGTAACCCTTTCATATGACACTCCTCCTGGGAGCCATAGCCGGCAACATTATTGTGCAGAATATATTATAAATGAGTAGGAAGGAACTGCAGTTGCTGGTTTCCACTCCCCCTCTCTCTGCCCCCTCTCCTCCCCTCCCCCATCCTAGTCGCCCTACTAGTTCCTGCTCGTTCTGCTATTCCACTAGATCTCCCGTGTTGCCAAACATTTTAACTCCCTTTCCAGTGTGAAAGATACATCTTCTAGATGCATTGGGATGCATCCTCAGTGATGTGACCTGGGGTCATCGGGTGTTTCGGGTCTCACATCATCAGACACCCTCGCCCAGGCGACCCAGCCGGAGTTGATCAAGCCCCGACTTGCGTCCCAACAGCAACCGCCCATGGATCAGCCCTCTTAATCCAAAGCCACCGAGTGCCTTTCTCTGCGGCTTCACTTGCGGATTGAGTGGTCCTCTTCTTTGCCAGCCCCGTAATGCCCAACTGGTTGAGGACTTTGCAGAGTGAACGTCCTGCAAAGCCTCTACAGCCCACCTCTATGGGCTCATAGTATGTCTTCCAGCCTCTGTCCTGGCACATCTCCATCAGTTCCTGGTACTTTGCGCGTTTCCTCTCGTTACCCTCTTCAATACACTCTTCCCAGGGCACTGTCAGCGCCAGAATGATCAGCTGTTTTGTCACTTTGGAGGTGATGGTCATGTCTGGCTTACTAACCTTTTTGTCCTTAGCCTCCTCCACTGTCAGACTGAGGCCAAGTGCAAATTGGAGGAACAGCACCTCATATTTTGCTTGGATAGGTTACAACACACCGCATTGAATGTTGAAGATAGACACAAAATGCTGGAGTAACTCAATGGGCCAGGAGGCATCTCTAGAGAAAAGGAAAAGGTGACGTTTCAGGTCAAGACCCTTCTTCAGACTGAGAATCAGGGGAAAATGAAACTAGAGGCATGAAAAGGTACAAGGAACCAATGAATGAAAGATATGAAAATAACAAATAAAAGCATTTCTATAATTTTATGGAGTCTCTGCATTCCCTCACTCTCTCTTCACACTTCTCGCACCCTAGTTGTCCTGCCAGTTCCACTGTTTGCATTCTGTCTATCACCTCTTAGCCCAGCCAACAATGGACCATTGTGGGCTCCACTTTTCATTGACCATGGGTGCTAGCTCTGATTTGTTCTGAACCTTTTCATACATCTAGTTTCCCTCTCCCTTACTCTCCGTCTGAAGAAGGGTCTTGAAACGAAACATCACCTATTCACTTTTCTCCAGAGATGCTGCCTGATCTGGTGAGTTACTCCAGCACATAGTGTCTATCAACTGTTGACATCATTGCTTCCCTGTCATTAGCACACCTCACCCAGCCAACAATAAACACCACCCTTCCTGAGGAATTCTGATGCCGGCCCTGATTTGTTCTGGCTTTTCCTCGCATCCAGTAACCCCCACCCACCCTCCCCTGGACCTGGACCTGTACTCGATGGAGATTAAAAGGATGGGGGACCTCATTGAAACTGACCGAACAATTAAAGGACTAGATAGATTGGATGTAAATGGTATTTCCGTTAACGGGAGAGTCTGAGACCCGAGGGCACAGCCTCAGAAGTAAACTACGTGCCTTTAGAATGTAAATAAGGCAGAATTTCTTTAGCAGGAGGGCAGTGAATGTGTGAACTTTATTGCCACAGATGGTTGTGGAGACCAAATCATTGGGTATTTTCCAAGCAGGGATTGACAGGTTTTTGTGTAGGAAGGAACTGCAGATGCAGGTGGGAGGAAACCGGAGCACCCGGAGGAAACCCATACAGTCACAGGGAGAACATACAAACTCCGAACAGACTATATGACTATAACTCAAGAGTTATAGAGAGTTTTATTGTCATGTGTCCCAGACAGGACAATGAAACTTAACTACTGAATTGATAAAACTCCGGTTAAATTAACCACAATAGTAATATTATCATCTGCCTTTCCATGAATGTGGATTATAAAAAACATCTTATCTTCCACAGATAAGCAGTTTTGCCAGCATTCTACACTGATCTCCAGATTAATTTGACAAAACTATATAATTTTTCGCAGCAGTGCTACACCACTGCACATTACAATTTTGCTACAGTCAGGCATATAGACTTCAACAGAAAGATCAATGCTTCTGCAAATTTAATGATATTGGTGTTAAACCATCAATGTGGTTTTCAGTTCATGTTTTATTGAGATCCCATTTCATCTGGCTTTGGAACTAACTAAGGAACACTTGAAATTGCTGAGATTATTATTAAGGGAAAGGAAAGACAGGAACAGAAAGATGTACATAAAATGCTGGAGTAACTCAGCGGGTCAGGCAGCAGCACCCGAGGAAAGGAATAGGTGATGTTTTGGGTCGAGATCCTTCTTCAGACTGAGTCAGTGGAGAAGGAAACTAGAGGTATGACAATAGCTTGGCAGATTCTTAATTAGTAAGGGTATCAAGGATTATGGGGCGAAGGCAGGAGAATGGAGAGGGAAAGATAGGGCGTAGATCTGACGGGCCGAATGGCCTAATTTCACTCCTAGAATTTCTAAACAACTTAACAGGTAAAAAAAACAAAAGAATGAAAGGCATAAAAAGAACAAATCAAGGCCAGCAAGGATGATAAAGGAAAGGTGGAGCCCACAATGGTCCATTGTTAGCTGTGGAAAAGGTGATAACGAGGGGGTACGAGGTGAAAAATATATTTGGCCAGTAATCTGGAAATGCTGCATGATTCAAGAGCAGTGCGATAGAGCAGCTGGTATATCTGCTAAATGATAACTCCAGAAACAAGGGTTCAATTCCGACCTTGGGACCTGTCTATGTGTTTAGGGCGGCACAATGGTGCAGCGGTAGAGTTGCTGCCTTACAGCGCCAGATGCTCAGGTTCGATCCTGACCATGAGTGCTGAATGTAGGGAGTTTGTACGGGGAGGAGGGTGGAGGGAGTCAGCAACGGCTGCGGACGCCGAACAAAGGGCCGTTTTCCAGTTGACGGCAGACGGAGTAGAGGATCGGTTTCATCAGGACAACAGGTCTTTAAGGCCGAGATAAGACTGCACTTTTAAGAACTTTGAAACTTCATTGGCGCCAGAAGTACGCCGACTCTTTGTGTACTGTCTTGGTGAAGCCTGCTATTACGCTACAATCATTGCACTTTTGTACTTATTGTGGTGATCGATAGGATTCTTCTATGCAAAACAAAGGATTTCATTGTATCTAGGTACATGGGTAGATGTGTCAATAAAGTATTATCATCACCTTTTAATTGTAGCAACTGTTTGGGACGCCACAGTGGCGCAGCGGTAGAACTGCTACCTTACAGCGCAAGACACCCGGTTTCGATCCTGAACTCGGGTGCTGTGTGTACGGAGTTTGTACGTTCTCCCTGTGACCATGTGGGATTTATCCAGGTTTCCCCCCCACACTCCAAGGACATACAGGTTTGTAGGTTAATTGGCTTCGGTAAGGATTATAAATTGTTCCATAGTGGAGGACAGTGTTAGTGTACGGGTATCACTGGTCGGTGTGGACTGTGGGCCGACAGGCCTATTTCTAGGCTGTATCTCTAAACTGAACTAAGTATCTTGGACCTTAATCTAATGTCCCGGGAGAGGTTGAACAGACTGGGACTCTTTTCCTTGGAACACAGGAGGATGAGCGGTGATCTTATAGAGGTGTATAAAATCATGAGAGGAATAGATCGGGTAGACGCACAGTCTCTTGCTCAGAGAAGGGGAATCGAGAACCAGAGGTGAAGGGGGAGATATCTAATCAGAATCTGAGGAGTGTGTAAAGAGCCTGTCCCACTTTGGCGACCTAATTGGCGAGTTTAGAAGAGTTTGAAAAAATGACATGTTGAAGACCTCCTTCAACTATGTAGAAGACCTCCTTCGACCTCCTTCGACTATGTTGAAGACCAGCTTCAACCTGCTACGACTAACTTCTGGAAAATTGGGCACTGAATAGTGGAGAGTGAAGATGACCTCCTTCGATCTCCTTCGACCTCCCTTCAACTATAATGAAGACTATCTACAACTACCTTAGACTACCTTCGACTTCCCTCGATTACCTACGACTAACATGCTGACCTACTACGACCTAATACGACCTACTATGACTAAACCTACGAGTAAAAAAAAATGATTTTTTCCATGGCGACCTTTTTTTTTACTCGCAAGCATTTTTAACATATTGAAAAAAACGCCGCGACCTAGCTGAGGCCTCGAGTACGCGGAGACTACTCTCGAGCATGAAGGAGAGTTACGAAGACCTCCTACGACCTCATGTTGACCATGCTGCGAGTATGAGTCGAGGGTAAACTCGCCAGAACTCACGGATGAGGTCGCCCAAGTGGGACAGGGCCCAACTTTTTCACACAAAACTTTGTGGGTGTATGGAACAAGCAACCAGAGGAGGTAGATGCGGCAGGTACTATTGCAACATTTAATAAACAATTAGACAGGTGCATGGATAGGACAGGTTTAGAGGGATATGTGCCAAGCGCAAGCAGATGGGACTAGTGTGGATGGGGCATGTTGGTCAGTATGGGCAGGTTGGGCTGAAGAGCCTGTTTCCACACTGAATGACTCCATGACTCTAGGATTCACCTCCAATAGTGCTGCATTTGACATTTCTAATCAACGTGATGAACGGTCTCAGTCAAACTGATGTGCTTGTTCTCTTGCCTCTCATAATAAGCACCACTGCTTTCAACATATCCTACAATATGTGCAGCACATGAGTCTTCCCTGAATGACGTGGTGCAATAATATGTTAACACAAGACTTGATTTTTAAATGGACCTTTGACATCCCAGTACCAGGAATACATAAGAAGTACTCTAAAATTAGTTTATAAGTAGATTCTTTAGATCTCTGTGATCGGCTGCGTGCCATGTTATTTTATGCAATAGGACTGTGGCTAACTTGCCTGAGGAAAGATTAAATACTTATGGGAATAATGCAGCAGAGTAACGACACAGTAGCGATTTTCCATGTTCCTTCAAGTTGCAAAATTACCTTCAACATCTCCAGAGATGCTGCCTAACCTGCTGAGTTACTCCAGCATCTTGTGTCTATCTTCAAAGACTTGTCCCTCCCCGGTCATTCCTTCGTCTCCCCGCTCCCATCTGGCAGAAGATACAGAAAGTTGAAAGTGGGCACCACCAGACTCAGGAACAGCTTCTTCCTCTCTGTTATCAGGCTTCTGAACAGTCCTTCCATAAGATTGGCTACTTTTCGATTTGGCTCTACTCCATTATAGACATCTATGTGCCTGTCTAAAAGTCTCTTCAAAGTCTGTGACCATGGGTCACAGTTAATGAATAAGGGGCAGGACTTTTAGAAATGAGATGAGGAAAAACGTCTTCACTCAGAGAATTGTAAATCTGCGGAATTCTCTGCCACAGAAGGCAGTGGAGGCCAATTCACTGGATGTTTTCAAGAGAGTATTAGATTTAGCTCTTAGGGCTAAATGAAATCAACGGATATGGGGAAAAAGTAAGGAATGGCTGTAGGAGGATCACACCAATCAGTTATGATCATATTGAATGGTGCTACTGGCTCGAAGGGCCGAATGGCCTACACCTGCACCTAGTTTTTCTGTTTCTACGATTCTAAAAGGACACTATTCTATTTGCCTCCACCTTCAGTCCCAACTACTCACTGCCTTCCATGTAAAAAAGCTTGACCTGGACATAGTCTTGACTTTAGACTTTAGACTTTAGAGATATAGCATGGAAACAGGCTATTCATCCCACCGAGTCTGCATGAACTAGAGATAACCCTTAGTACTGTCCTACACATGAGGGACAATTTCACAATTTTACAAAATGTCAAGTGTGGTAGGAAATCGGAGCACCCATGCTGTCACGGAGAGAACTTACAAATTCTATGCAGACAGCACCCGTAGTCAGGATCAAATCTTTTAATTAATATGTATTTACAACTAATAAAAAATATTCATCAAAAGGATCAAACCGAGGTCTCCAGTGTTGTAAGACAGTAACTCTACCGCTGCACCACCATACTGCCCCAGGCATATCTCCTTTAAACTTTGCCCTTTAAGCGTCTTCAGATCCATTCATCCTGTTGGGCTGAGACACAAAGAGGTTATGACAGAAGGATTTAGTAGCAGGATTCACACAGTCTGAGTTGGGATAAATTGTGCTCGGTTTCTGTATGTGCTGTTGAGGGATGATAGAGCAATAATTTTCTGAAAGCACAATTCTCATCGCATCCTTGTCATTCTCCTCACCAGTATCCCAGCGAGCCACATGCCGGCGAGCTGGGGCCAAGACCCTCCAGACCAGCGAGCAGCTGCCGAGAATGTAGTGGGACGCTGAGAGCGAGGGGAACCTTCGAGAGAGAGGAGGATAATCGAGAGGGAAGTGGACTGTCGAGAGCAACTAGGACTGCCGAGGGCGAGGGGGAGTGTCAAGAGTGAGAGAGACCGTTGAGAACAAGGGGGAGGGGGACCGTCGATGGCGAGGTGAGGGGATTCATCTAGAATGAGGGGAATCGTCGAGAACGAACGCAACCTGAGCTACCCGGCGGGGAGCCCGTTGAGAACGAAGGGAGGACTCAGTGGGGGGAGAAAGAACAAAGGGGGGAACCAGCGGGGGACAGTCAAGAGAGAAGGGGGAGTCCTGATGGGAAGGGAGGGGGTCACCTGCTGCCAAGTGCAGCAGCAGGCAATATATAGAACTGTTCAGTAAACTTTTGTAACTTTGTCAGCACCAGGAACGTGGCGACACTTGTGCACTGCCTAGGTGAGGAATGCTGTACGCAAAGAATCATTGGTCAACTGTAAAAGCAACTTCCATTCCCTTCAACTTTTACCCAACACAGTGCATTAGTGGAAAATTATTGTGGCTCTTGCCACTATAAATTTGAAACAATGGATTAATGGAGCACGAGTTATTCTTCATTCCTGTGACAGTTTCCAACAGCACCGTGTGATGACATAGTGAGTTCGATGCCCCTTGGCGATCAATATACAATCTCCTCTGCTCCTGGAACCTGTTTACTGTGAAATTTTGCAGGATATGAATAATGAGCAATTTATCCGGAAGAGAACCATAACTTTCATGCAACGTAAATAGATCATAAAACACGATGAAGCACATTAATTCCTCTCATTCACCGAAGGAACCTTCTCTCCCTTCCTTACCAACCTAACTCATCCTCCCTGACCATTTTTAAAATTGTGGTTTCATTAGTTCATGGGCAGATGAAGTCAGACACTAAATGGATAGCGAAAATTGGACAAGGTGACATGAGGGGTCACCAGTAAAGCTGAGATTGTGTAGAAACAAGGAAGTGCAAATGGTGTTTCACACAAAAGGACACAACATTCTGTAGTAACTCAGCGAGTCAGGTAACATCTCACAATTGAGTGCAGTTGAGCTCACAGGTGCAAACATCATTCAATGACTTGTGCACCAATGATCAGTTTTAGGGATGTTGGTTGAGACATGTCTATGTGATGTTTTGGGTTGGTATCTTTCTTGAGAGTACACAAAAGGACACAAATTTCAGGAGTAACTCAGCGGGTCAGGCCATATCTCACAATTAAGTGCAGTTGAGCTCCCAGATGCAAACATCATTCAATGACGTGTACTAATGCCCAATTTTAGGGATGTTGGTTAAGAGAAGGGGTGTAAAGAAAGCGCTGCCACAAAAAGACAGCCAACATCATCAAAGTCCCACACAACCCTGGCCACACTCTCATTTCACTCCTACCATCAGTAGGAAGGCACAGGATTCTGAAAACCATGGCCACCAGGTGCAATAATTGTTTCTTCCCAACAACCATCAGGCTCTTGAATACATTAAACTCAACCATGAACCATGAATAAGTTTAGAGGGATACTAGACAAAGTTGGACTGGTTGGGTCCCTGTCACACGGGAGGCCTGGTCCCCTAACACAATATTCCACCACTCACCCGTTCCCCCAACGAAACTCGTTCCCCCAACGCAAGATTTCACCACACACCCATAGCCCCTCATCTTCCCAATTCCAATTCCACTTCCCCTTCCTCCTCCAGCATTCCCTCCCCCACCTGTTCAGCCTCACTCTGCCCCCTTCACACTCCTGTTCAGCCTCACTCTGTCAGGACTCATAGAAACATAGAAACATAGAAAATAGGTGCAGGAGGAGGCCATTCGGCCCTTTGAGCCAGCACAGCCATTCATTGTGATCATGGCTGATCGTCCGCTATCAATAACCCGTGCCTGCCTTCTCCCCATATCCCTTGACTCCACTAGCCCCTAGAGCTCTATCCAACTCTCTCTTAAATCCATCCAGTGATTTGGCCTCCAACGTTGTATTGTTGCAAATGAGATACCATGGTCAAGTCAAGTCATATTTATTTATATAGCACATTTAAAAAACACCTCTCATGAACCAAAATGCTTTACATTTGTTATAAGACGTCATAAATGGTGACGTCATAGCTGTAACTGCCAGCAACTGCCACAGAACTTGAAGTTATTGGTCTCAAAGAGGGGTTTTGTAGAACTAAAAATGTTAATAACTTGTAAAATGTAACATCAATCTGAACGAAGCTTGTTGAAAACACACCAGAAGACAATTGTGAGTAAGGTGGTGCAAAAATTGTAGCGCTATCGTGTATCATTTTGACGTAATTTCAGGATCTCATGTCCACACATAGAAACAAACAAGATGAGAGTTTTAGTAATAGATTAATAGGCCAAAAGCAGGAAGCTGGGCATGGTATAGATGGGATATGATGGCCAGTTTGGGCAAGTTGGGCCAAAGGGCCTGTTTCTACACTGTAAGACCATATAACTCTATGACTGTCTTTAGTTGCACTAAGGATTTATTTTCCACTATTCATTTATTGGATATTTTTATTTAATATATATTAACTATGTATATTGTGTTTACAGACCTGTAATGTTGCTGCAAGTGACATTGTTTTGTTGTCAGCACATAAGCAGTTAACCACTCTTATGGTCACTGAATCATAGTCATACAGAGTGGAAACAGGCTCTTCGGCCCATCTTGCCCCAACCGACCAACGTCCCATTTACACTATCCCACCTGTCTGTGTTTGGCCCATATCCCGCTAAACCTGTCCAAATGTTTCCTAAACATTGCGATAGTACCTGCTTCAACTACCTCCTCAGGTAGCTCGTTCCATGCACCCACCACCCTTTGTGTGAAAGAGTTACCCCCTCAGGTTCCCATTAAATCTTTCCATTTAGGTTTATTATTGTCACTTGTACTGAGGTACAATGAAAAGCTTTGTTTTTCATGCTATCCAATCAACCAGATAATGCTATTGGGGAAGAGAAGGAATGATAGATCAGCCGTGAATAAATGGCGGAGTAGATGGTCAAGCCTGGGCCTATATAATGGCTCCTATAACATGAACTTATGAAATACAATTAAGCCAAACTTATGTACAATTGATAGACAGGGAAAGGTACAGAAGATAAACACAAAATGCTGGAGTATCTCAGTGGGACAGGTAGCATCTCTAGAGAGAAGGAATGGGTGACGTTTCAGATCGAATCGCTTCTTCAGACTAGTCAGGGGAAAGGGAAATGAGAGGTATAGATGGTGAGATATAGTTCTCAGCACTGTAGTGTGACAGTTCCAGAGACAAAGTCCGATGTCCATAATGGGATAGAGGTGAATCGGACAGTACTCTAGCTAATGGAAGGATTATTCAGAAGCCTGAATACAATGGGGAAGAAGCTGCTCCTGAGTGGTGGAGAGCCTTTTTAAGCCTCTGACTCTTCTGCTCGATGGGAGTGGGGAGAAGGAATGATCTGGGAAGGAAAGGTCTTTGATTTTGTTGGCATTTCCGAGGCAGCGTGGTGTAGATGGACACACATGGATAGAACAGGTTTATGCATGGACAGGGCAGGTTTCAAAGGATAGGGGTCAAATGCAGGCAGGTGGGACTAGTGCAGATGGGGCACGATAGCCGGTGTGGGCAAGTTAGGCTGAAGGGCCTGTTTCCACGCTGTATGTCTCTATGACTGTGGCCATGACCATTGATTACCCCATACACTTGCAGTATCCTATGATCAATGATAGGAAGAATAGACTTAGTGGACAGGTTGAAGAGACAGAAACTAAGGACTGGAAGTGAGTGGGCTGCCGAGAGAAAGAAGGGAAGAGAGCATTCACTGAGATTAATGGATGGCAAGAGATTTCTTTCTCAAGTTTAAGGCCACGCCTTTGGTATTTTTAAAGCAGAGATTGATAGACTCTTGATTAGTAAGGGTGTGAAAGGTTACGGGGAGAAGACAGGAGAATGGGGTTGAGAAGGAAAGATAGTTGTTCTCAGGAAACCACAACTAAAGAGCAGTCTTGAACTACTATCGACCACAATTAGAGACCCTCGGACTATCTTCGATCGGTCTTTACTGGCTTTATCTTTCACTAAACCGTATCCCCTTATCTTGTATCTGTACACTGTGAATGACTCAATTGTAATTATGTTTTGCCTTTCCACTGGCTGGTAAGCATGCAATAAAAGCATTTAACTGTACCTCAGTACACATGACAATGAATAAACTAAACTAAACTAGATCGACCATAATTGAATAGCAGAGTAGACTTGATGGGCTGAATTGCCTAATTCTGCTCCTATGGCTTATGAATCCGCTGATATTAAAGCTTCCTTCACCGAGACTAAAATTTTGTTTTAATTTCAGATTTATATAATTACTTAAATGTGAATTTTTTATTGCCCTGGTAGAATTCAAACCCATGACACTACATCAATGGTGCATTATGCTGGCTGTTAGCCCATTAATTTAGCATTATGCTACTGTTAATGAAGAAAACGCGTGAATTTATACACCACTTTTTCAACCCCTCTCAGAATATTCAAATCCACTTGCCAACCATTGAAATATTACTGCATTTAACTCACTGTTGTAAAGAAATACTTTATACACAAACTCCTACCACCAACATGTTTGTGTGTGTGCGCCATCATACTTGTACATGTGTTTGTATGTGATTGCATGTGTATGTATGAACATGTTTGCATGTAGACACATGCATGTGCATGTGCCTATGTATATGTGCATGTGAGTGCTTGTGTATGTATATTTTTGATTAATGATTATGTACGTGTGTGCATGTATGAGTGCACATGCATGTCTGTGAGAGTGTACATGCATGTGAGACTGTGGTATTTGTGTGTATAAGCACATGTGCATATACATGATTCTGTGCATGTGTGTATGTGAGCGGGTTCATGTGTTTATGTGAGTACATACATAGGTATGGGCATATATGTTTGCGCACATGGGTATGTGTGTATGTGCGCACTCATACAGGTGTGTGCACATGTTTGTACATTCACACGTTTGGTGTAGTTTAGATTAGTTTAGAGGTACAGCATGGGAATAGGCCCTTCAGTCCACCGTCCACGTTGAACAGCGATGACCTCGCACACTATCACCAACCTACACACTATTGACATTTTACAATCTTTACCAAAGCCAATTAACCTACAAACCTGTACGTCTTTGGAGTGTGGGAGGAAACCGGAAACCAGAAAACCCACACGATCACAGGGAGAACGTAAAACTGCGTACAGACAGCACCTGCAGTCAGGATTAAAACCGGGCCTCAGCCGCTGTAAGGCAGCAATTCTACTGCCGCGCCACCGTGCCGCCCAAACCGTGTGCGCATGTATGTCTGTGTGAATGTAAATGCTTCCGATGCAAGCTGCAGTGCGGTGGTAGTTCTGGCAAAGATCTGTGGTAGTTCATCTGTTCATTTTGAGAACAGATGTAAATTAACACAAAGACACGCTCTAACGTTTGACATGTAATGAATGATCAGCGGTTGCCTCGGGGAATTCATATGTAATTCCGACATGCTCCCAGCAAAGCAGATACTCTGAAAAACAATGACGTATTTGAAGCCTGCCTCAGTGGCTCCTTGCTTTGCAATTTTACAGTTGCAAGTTAATTGAAAGATTAAAGCAAAAATTCCTCTGGTCTGGATCCTGCACCAGTCTCAGAATTAGATTTTTTGGTCGGTTTGATGGGTTTCCAAGTTGAGAAACACTGATGAATATGGCAATGTAAACCATCATAAATGAACCAATCGCACTTCCAGAGTTAAAAGCAGTCACCAAAGAGCTGACAATATGTGTATGAAGGAACTGCAGATTGTGATGTACAAAAATGCTGGAGTAACTCAGCGGGTCAGTTAGCATCTCCGGTAAAAAAATATAGGTAACGTTTCGGGTCAAGACTGTTCTTCAGATTCCAGAGTCCACACTTCCGAATCTGAAGAAGGGTCTCAATCCAAAATGTCACCTATTCCTTTTCTCCAGAGATGCTGCCTGACCTGCTGAGTTAAGGGCCTGTCTCACTTTACGAGGTAATTCAAGAGCTCTTCCGAGTAAAAAAAAAAATCAAACTTGTGGTAAGCATATAGAACGTACGTCGGAGTCGGGACGTCTCTTAGCGGCTCGTAACGCTAACGGCAGGTACTTGGGAAACGCGGTAAGCTCATGAAGACCTGTGAAAAATTTTCAACATGTTGAAAAACGTCCACGAGAGCCCCGAGTATCTACGAGTGGCTATTACCGTAATTCTCCAAGTTCGAATCAGGGGAAACTCGGGAGAACTCTTTAATTAGCTCATACAGTGGGACAGGCCCTTTACTCCACTAAAGGTCTGAGTTTCACTTCTCTACCTCTATTTCTTAACTTCAATTATTTGTTTCCACCTTGTTCCTTTTATTCTTTAATTAGATTAATTTAATGATACAGCGTGGAAAAAGGCCCTTTGGCACCCTGAGCCCGCACCGACCATTGATCACCCGTTTACACTAGTTCTATGTCAAACTACTTTCACATCTCACACACAAGGGGCAATCTATAAAAGCCAATTAACCTATAAACCTGCACGTCTTTGAAATGTGGCAGGAAACCGGAGCACCCGGAAAAATCCCACATGGTCACTGGGAGAACGTACAAACTCCATCCAGACAGCATCCATAGTCAGGATCAAACCCGGGTCTTTGGCGCCGCACCACTGACATCTGCTGATCTTTTCATTGCAAGGGGAAAAATGCAATTGAAGCTGATCTTAAGCAGCTCATTGTGTTGTCATCTAAAACAAATAACCAATACAACTTGCAGCAACCTTTGGACCTCACCATCCCAGCCACATTGTTGTCGCACCTGCCTTAATGGTCTACACAGTTAATGCCTTTGATGTTTGAAGTGAAACCTCACCCAGGTGAAACTATGTACTTATCTAGTGAGTGTGTTTGCTTTTTCGAGAATGAGATATCTCTCGCTGGTTCACCGATAACCAAACACAAACCCCCCTCCCTGTTCTCACACCTGCCCTGGCTTCTCCCGTGGGCACAAAAAGCTGGAGTCACTCAGCCGATCAGACAGCATCTCTGGAGAAAAGGAATAGGTGACGTTTCAGGTTGAGACCTTTCTTTGGACCCAACCCAAAACGTCACCTATTCCATTTCTCCAGAAAATTTGTATTCAAAAATTTTATTCAGAAAGAATCGCCTCTATCTTTCTGACTGATTGACTGACTGATAGTTCCTGGCAGGCAGTATGTATTCATCAGGTGTGTATTTTCTTTATTATCTGTGCATGGAAGTTGAATTTTATTTTAACAATGTTGACAACAGCGATGCATAGTCTAGTGTGTCACGACTGAGGAACTGCAAATATATTCAAGGCCGGGGAAACAGATTCTATATCGCATTTACATCTGTTGTGTTGTTCACATTGTGGTGAATTTATCATTGGAGAGGCAGCTGGGCTGCACTTTAACTTGCAATATTAGCAACAAACGCGTCAACACATTCATTGCTATTTTAACAAAGACATTCATTAAATTAAAATAGGAACACAAGATGCAAGAGAAGGAGTACATGAACCAGTACAGCACTGGAACAGGCCCTACGACCCACAATGTCTGTGCTGACCATGATACACGACCATCTTTTATGTGCCTGCGCATAACCCATATCCCTGCATTCGGACTTTCCTGGCTTTATCTTGCACTTAACGTCATTCCCTTCATCATGTATCTGTATGCTATGGATGGCCCGATTGTACTCATGTATTGTCTTTCCGCTGACTGGTTAGCACACAACTAAAGCTATTCACTGCACCTTGGTACACTTGACAATAATCTAAACTCAAACCTTCCCTGCATATACATGTGCCAAAGCAAAGGTCTCTTAAACGCCAATCTCGTATCTGCCTCCAACAGGTATGGTCATGTATAGTTTTTCCACTGACTGCATAGCACGCAACAAAAAGCTCTTCCCTATACTTCAGTATACTTTAGTTCAAAAAACTAAACTAAACTAAACTAAACCAAACTAAACTAAACTAAGCTATGCCTTTCTAGTGTTTTTTTTTTCCATCATGGGTAAAAGGTTTTGATTATCTACTCTATCTATGCCTCTCATAATTTTTGCATACTTCAATCAAGTCATAAGGTCATAAGTGATAGGAGCAAAATTATGCCCCTGTTCCACTTAGGAAACCAGAACGGAAACATCTGGAGACTTTGCGCCCCACCCAAGGTTTCCGTGCAGTTCCCGGAGGTTCCCGGAGGTTTTTGCCAGTCTCCCTATTGGTCGAAAGTGGTTTCCGTTTTAAAAATCGGTAATTTTTTAGTCGAAGCCGGTTGCAATGCAAGTTGAAGGTGGTTGCCGGAGGACAAAAACCTCCGAGGACCTCACGGAAACCTTGGGTGGGGCGCAAAGTCCCCAGAGGTTTCCGTTCAGGTTTCCTGAGTGGGACAGGGGCATAAGGCCAATCGGCCCATCAAGTCTACGCCATTTAGTCGTGGCTGAGCTATCTCTCTCTCCTAACCACATTCTCCTGCTTTCTCCCCATAACCTCTGACAGCCGCACTAACCAAGAAAGTCTCCATGCAATCTCTGGCATTCCAGAGAAAAACAGTCAAAGTCTGTCTATCCTGCCCCTGTAACTAATACCTCCTAATCCAGGCAGAATTTCTGGTAAGAAATGACACAAAGTGTTGGAGTAACTCAGCGGGTCAGGCAGCATATCTGGAGAACATGGATAGTTGATAATTCAGGATGGGACCCTACTTCAGATCTGCCCACTGAGTTACTCCAGCGTTTGTGTCTTTTTTGGAGGATAAAATTGTTCTTGTTTGTCTAAGTAAAAGAAATAGCAATGCATATTGTCGTGCATGTTTCCAAAATCCAGTTCATTCATTACAGTGGAACATAATTTCTGAACAAAAATACAATGTATATTCTTGCCATATTTCACATTCAGTGCATGTGTCTGAAGATCAGTCTCTATGCCTGTAAATCACTGTAGTCATTCTAAACCCATTAAAAAAAACATTAGTTCAGTCTCATCTAGATTATTGTTTTTGCAATTCTGGGTACTGCACTTAAGAACATAGCATATAAAACAGTGCAGCACATCAACAGCCCTTCAGCCTGCAATGCCTGTTATGTTGAACATGATGCCAAGATAAACTAATCTCCTTTGCCTATATGGGAATCCCTATCCCTCCTTTCCTGATACATCTGTGTGTCTATCTAAAAGCCTCTTAAACACCCCTATTGTATCTGCCTCCATCACCACCCCTGGCAGCGCGTTCCACGTACCCACCGCCCTCTGTGCAAGAGAAACTTCCCTAGCACATCTCCTTTAACCATTTTCCCTCTTCTCCTTTCAGAAGATTTTCTGAGGGGGTGTACTGCATAAACCAAGGATGACTGTACAGGGACAAAGTTGCTATCTTTCTGATAGGAAATCAGGCAAGTCATTAAAATAATGAAGGGATTAAAACGAGAAAATGAAGAGCCAGAGGGCACAGAATGAAGTTAATACACAAGAGAACATGAGGAGAAGGAAGGATAAGGATAGGCTTTAATGTTGCACCGTGCTCAACATAACACAGACATCATGGGCCGAAGGGACAGTTTTTGTGCGGTACTGTTCTTTGTTCTAAACTCCATGTTAAAGCTCCAATAATGGTACGGATTTGTTATAAGGTATTGAGGATACTTGGGTGGATAGGACCAACAGGGTGGGAAATGGAGTCATAGTATCATACAGTGTGGAAACAGGATCTTCAACCTAACTTGCCCATGCTGACCAACATGCCCTATCCACACTAGTCCCACCTGCCTGCATTTGGCCTATATCCCACTAAACCTATCCTATGCATATATCTCTCTAAATGTTTCGTAAACATTGCAATAATACCTGCCTCAACTACCTCCTCCAGCAACTCGTTTCATACATCCGCCATCGTTTGTGGAAAAAGCTATCCCTCGTGTTCCTATTAAATCATTCCCCCCTCACCTTAAACTTCTGTCCTCTGGTTCTCAATTCCCCTACTCTGGGCAAAATACTCGATTCATTTGCCCTATCAATTCCTCTCATGATTTTGTACACTTCTATAAGATCACGCCTCATCCTCCTGCATTCCAAGGAATAAAGTCCTAGCATGTTCAACCCCACCCTATAGCTCAGGCCCTTGAGTCCTGGCAACATACTTGTAAATCTTCTCTGCACCCTTTCCAGCTTGACAACATCTTTCCTGTAACAATGGTGACCAAAACTGTACACAGTACCCCAAATATGTAGGAAGGAAGTGCAGATGCTGGTTAACACCGAAGATAGACAACAAAATGCTGGAGTGACTCAGCGGGACAGGCGACATCTCTGGAGAAGAAGAATAAGTGACGATTCGGGCCAGACCCTTCTTCAGACTAATAAATACTCTAAATGACCAGCTTAAACACACCAGGCAATTCAACAACAATGGTTCATGGGCTCAATGGCACTTTATTGTCACATGTACCATGCAACAAAAGCTTTTCACTACACCCCGGTACTCGTGACAATAAACTAAACTCATTCTGTAGTGTAAGAATCTTTCTATAAATGAAAGTTACTGTCGCTAAATAATATTAAGGAAGAAAAGACAAACTTTTCTTTATAGGCAGCCTTCAGTGTTTTCAGAATCTCCCAAAGCATTTGACAAAGCAGTCGTTTCTTTCAGAAGTGTACAGAAATACACATAAATGCTTCTACGCAGGAGTACAGTCACCATTACAACAAAGAACACGTGTAGTGCGAATATCTTAGAGATCACGGAGAAGGTAAAGTAATGCATTGCATCAGGTTTTTTTTTGTCTTCTTACCACTTAGATTCTCGTGATTCTTTGGGGACAATTGAAATAGTTTGAAAGAACAAATGAATAACAAGCTAATCCTGGCGGCTAATGGAAGTGTTAAAATGGCAAGTGACTCTCGAGAGAGAGACTGTTTGCAAAGGGATAAGTATTTAAATGTATTTAAATAAATGTACAATCGCACTACTGAAGCCTGGATAACATTTCCAGTTCACATCATGTATATATAGCCTGAGAAGAGAGTAGATACTGCATGATTTTAAAATGGTATTTATTCTTCATTGTTGCGCCTTTCTCTCTCGTTGGCAAGTATTAGTCCTCAACAATATAACTTCTGTTATATCCTTATTGTTTAGACTTTAGGGATACATGTCGGTATAGATACATGTAGGGGCTTGCTGGTGGGCATGGGTAATTTAGGCTGCGAGGTCTGTTTCACACTGTATGTCCAAAGATACACGATAGAGGGATTGACGTTTAGTGCAAGATAAAGTCCAGTGAAGTCCGATTAAAGGTAATCTGAGGGTCTCCAATGAGGTAGATGGTAGGTCAGGACCACTTTCTAGTTGGTGATAGGATGGTTCAGTTACCTGATAACAGCTAGGAAGGAACTGTCTCTGAATCTAAATGAGACAAATCTAGAGTCTGAAGAAGGGTCTCGACCCAAAACGTCACCTATTCCTTCTCCCCATAGATGCTGCTTCACCCGCTGAGTTTCTCCAGCATTTTTGTCTACCTCTGAATCTGGAGGTGTGCGTTTTCACACATCTGTACCTCTTGCCTGAAAGGAGAGGGGAGAAGAGGCTGTGACCAGGGTGAGACTCGTCCTTGACTATGCCAGTGGCCTTGCCGAGGCAGCGTGAAGTGTTGGTGGACTCGATGGACGGGAGTTTGCTTTTTGTGTGATGGTCTGGGCTGCGAACACTACACAACTCTGCTGATTCTTGCGGTCTTGGACGGAGCTGTTCCCGAACCATGTTCAATGCATCCTGATAAAATGCTTTCCGCGATGCATCTCTGGTGGTTTGTGAGAGAATCTGCAGCTGTTAATGCGATTCTAGGGAGAGTAGATTGCATTGGAAATTACTGGGGATGGGATTGTTCTGAGGGCCCACATTCATTTAATGGGCTGAATGCCCTTTTCCATTCCAGATGTAAAGATGGTTGGTTCAATAATTGTTCCTTTCCATTTTGTATGTTCAGATATCCCACTGGATCCTTGTTCTTTAAAATTGTGCTGAGATTTTGATTCCCAAAGCACCTATAAATCCAACAACAATTTATAAAATATCTTTAACTTGAATAAAAAAACACCTCCAGTTGCTTTGTGGGATGTTTAATTGACGCTTCAGTATAAAAATAGAGCAAAAGCATAAAGAATCTAAAAACAAAACCATTGAGGATGAAGAAAGTTAGAATTATAACAGAAAATTATGGAAATGTTCAAAAGATCAGAGAGATTCTTTGGAGGATGCAAAAGAATTAAAAAAGATAAGGAGGAGGTAATTGAAATTTGTGGTACTTCACACAGCGGGTAGTGAATCACTGACATTTCCCATTCTTGATCATTGTTGAAGCTGGATCATTTGCGGGTACGCAATGATGACGTGGATTACTGCTGGAAAGGTGAGGTAATTGAGGAACATGTGGAATTGGCAGAGAACATGAATTGAGGCCTGAGGCAGATTTTTCACAATCAATAGACAATAGGTGCAGGAGTAGGCCATTTGGCCCTTCAAGCCAGCACCGCCATTCAATGTGATCATGGCTGATCATCCACAATCAGTACCCCATTCCTGTCTTCTCCCCATATTCATTGACTCCACTATCTTTAAGAGCTCTATCTAACTCTCTCTTGAAGGCATCCAGAGAACCGGCCTCCACCGCCCTCTGAGGCAGAGAATTCCACACTCACAACTCTCTGTGTGAAAAGTATTTCCTCATCTCCGTTCTAAATGACTTACCCTTTGTTCTTAAACTGTGGCCCCTGGTTCAGGACTCCCCCAACAACGGGAACTTGTTTCCTGCCTCTAGCGTGTCCAAACCCCTAATAACATACTTCAATAAGAACCCCTCTCACCCTTTTAAATTCCAGTGTATACAAGCCTAGCCGCTTCATTCTCTCAGCATATGACAGTCCCACCATCCTGGGAATTAACGTTATGAACCAAAGCTGCACTCCCCCAATAGCAAGAATGTCCTTCCTCAAATTTGGAGCCTAAAACTGTACACAGTACTCCAGGTGGTTGTCTCACAAGGGCCCTGTACAACTGTAGAAGGACCTCTTTGCTCCTATACTCAACTCCTCTTGTTATTGAGGCCAACACGCCATTCGTTTTCTTCACTGCCTGCATTGAAATGATTAGGCAAGATTAAGAGACCAGCTTTTTATCAGCTAATTGAGAGGAAACAGGTCCTTTGGCCCACCGAGTCCGTGCTGTCCATCGCTCACCTGTTCACACTTGTTCTATGTTATCCCACTTTCTCATCCACTCCCAACACACCAGGGGCAATTTACGGAGGCCATTTGACCTGCAGACCCGTATTTCTCGCAAGGTGCCGGCGAGCTGCGGCCATGGCCTGACAGCAGGCCTGCTTCTCACACCGCTGCACCAGTAGACGGAAGCTGCTGACCCTGCCCCTGCTCACCAGGAACCAGACAGGAGGTGGAGTGAGCCGGCAAAGGTGGCGGACTCTGGACAAAGGAGCGGTTGGAAGGAATCGGGTGTCGTACCTTCAATGCCCCTCAAGATCTGCTGGGGCATGAAGGCTGAAGGTGGCCGGGGAGGAGAGAGACGACAGTTCACAGGACAACCAGATGGAGACGACGGCTGCAGTGGGCCTTTATGACCAACTGCAGTCGGGACCTTGAAATGTCGCCAAAACCTGGTGACTCTTGCATGTAGACTCAGTGGGCTGTTTCCATGGATTATGTACTTGCTGTACTTAATAATAGCAATAATCTTATTGATTTGTATGCAAAGAAAACAATTTCACTGCACCTTGGTATATGTGATAATAAAGGAACCATCGAACATTTGAACCATTTATTTGGGATGGGGGAGGAAACCGGAGCGCCCAGTGAAAACCTACATGGTCACAGGGAGAACGTGCAAACACCACGCACACAGCACTCGAGATTAAGTTCAAGTTCAAGTTACATTTATTGTCACATGCACCAATCGGTACAGTGAGATTAGAGTTACAATACAGCCATACGAATAAAAAGAACACAATACACATTAGAATTTAACATAAACTTCCCCACACAGTGGAATCAGCGTTTCCCACTGTGATGGAAGGCAATAAAGTTCAGTCATCTTCCTCTTTGTTCAGTCATCTTCCTCATTGGAGACCCTCGGACTATCTTTGATCAGAATTTATTGGACTTTATCTTGCACTAAACATTATTCACGTTATTCCCTTCGTCATGTATCACTGTGGATGGCTCAATTGTAATCATGTATTGACTTTTCGCTGACTGGTTAGCACACAACAAAACCTTTTCACTGTACCTCAGTACATGTGACAATAAACCAAACTAAACTCATCTCTGGGCTTTGTCTAATAATCTGTCTATCAAATAACCTCCTTGTCTGTGTTCAGCAATTGATACCCATGTTCTGTCCTGCCCCTCCTCTATCAGTTTTCTTTCCCACCCCCCACACCCACATCCCCCCCCCCCCCCCCCCCCCGACCCTCCACCTCTCCTTCCTACAATCAGTCTGATGAAGGGTCCTGACCCAAAATGTCACTGATACATGTTCTCCAGGGATGCTGCCTGACCCGTAGAGTTACTCCAGCAATTTGTGTCTATGGCAATTCAAGTGTTTGTCTTTGAGAATATCCTTTAGACCCTGTGACTGGGGTGAATTTTGAGATCCATTTTCGTAATGGATTGATACCACAGTGTAACAAATAAAGATTCTGCCAAGTCTGCAGTGATGACTGATACCGATGAGCGATGTAAGTTTATAAACTATTATTTTCATTTGGCATTTTAGGGAAAAAAGCATCAGTAAGAAAAATGAGTCCGCATGCAGAATGGCACTATTGCAATGCATCTATATCTGCGTAGCAAATGAGGCAACATTTATTTACATTTTAGCTGGTGACATTATCATAAGCAAAAAATACAACTCTGAAATAGTGATGATATTTCACTTGACAAGTGCAGGATAGGGGGATGGAAAGCTAATGATGATGTTGATGTGCAGAATTAATTCAGAGGTTAGACACAAGAATGCTGGAGTAACTCAGCGGGACAGGCAGCACCTCTGGAGCGAAGGAATAGGTGACGTTTCGGGTCGAGACCCTTCTTCAAACCCGACCCGAAACATCACCCATTCCTTCTCTCCAGAGATGCTGCCTGTCCTGTAAATTAACTCCAGCTTTTTGTGTCTA
Organism: Okamejei kenojei; assembly: GCA_035221665.1. NCBI lineage: Eukaryota > Metazoa > Chordata > Chondrichthyes > Rajiformes > Rajidae > Okamejei > Okamejei kenojei. Next base: position 50,278,421 of record CM069141.1, read on the forward strand.
TCTTCGGTTTAAACCAGCATCTACAGTTCCTTCCTACACATTAATTCAGAGGTGTCCTCTTTGATCCAGAGACGAGCTTGACCAGGCTTTATGTTTCATTAGACTTTAGACTATAGAGATACAGCCCGGCAAGTCCGTGCCGACCAGCGATCACCCTGTGCACTCTCCTACACACTCGGGGCAATTTTAACGACGCCAATCATCCTACAAACCTGCACGTCTTTTGAGTGTGGGAAGAAATCGGAACACCTGGAGAAAACCCACACACAGTCACAGGGAGAACGTACAAATTCCATACAAACAGCACCCGTGGTCAGGATTGAACTCAGGTCTCTGGCCCTGTAAGGCAGCAACTCTACCGCTGTGCCACTGTTCCGCCTTAGGGAGCAATAGATTGGTGGTTATGGTACAAGAAATATATAATATCAATACATGAACCTTTACACTTGGTGGATTTACCAATCTATTAATTGAGTCGATCCGAAGTGAAAATAAACTTTTTTTCCTATTCAATGTCGGCCCAAGTTCATTACCATCACCACTGATGCTTTAAAGCCTGGTTTGTTAACTCAGACGCCCAAGAACGAAGAAGGTTGCAGAAATTTGAAGACCTTGTGGCTAGCGGTAGAGCTGCTGCCTTACAGCACCAGAGGCCCAAGTTTGATCTTGACCACAGGTGCTGTCCGTACGGGGTCTGTACGTACTGCCTTTGAGCACGTGGGATTTTTCCGGGTGCTCCAGTTTCCACCCGCATTCCAAAGACGTGCGGGTATGTAGGTTAATTGGTTTCTATAAATTGTCCCTAGTGAGTAGGATTGAACTAGTGTAAGGGTGATCGATGTTTGGCGTGAACTTGGTGGGCTGAAGGGCCTGGTTCCGCGCTGTATCACTAAAACTAAAACTAAACCATTGCCTGTTCTATCAAGGGTGTTGACCTGCCCAGCATCAAAAGGGATCCACGTTGCTGCAAGATGGCAGCTAATATCATCAAAGATCCACACAGCCCTCACCATGCTCTTATCTCACCGCTACCATCAAGAAGAATGGAACAATGATTCAATGGTGGACATACAAAGCTGGAGTAACTCAGCGGGACAGGCAGCATCTCTGGAGAGAATGAATGGATGAAATTTCGGGTCGTGACCCTGATTCAATGGTTCTTCATTGTCACGTGTATCTAGCTACAGTGAAATTCCTTTTTTTGCCTACAGTTCAGTAAAAATGTTGTGAAGCTGGAAAGGTTGCAGAGAAGATTTACAAAGATGTTGCTAGAACTCGAGGACCTGAGATATAGGGGGAGGTTAATCAGGCAAGGACTCTATTCCTTGGAGCGCAGGAGGATGAGGATGCTATAGAGGTGTGTAAGATCAAGAGAGGAATAGGCCGGGTGAATACACAGTCTTTTGCCCAAAGTAGGTAAATCGAGAACCAGAAGACAGAGGTTTAAGGTGAGGGGGGGAATGATTTAATATGAATCTGATGGGTAACTGTTTGACTCATAAGGTGGTGGGTGCATGCAATGAGCTGCAGAGGTGGTACCTGAGGCAGGTACTAACACAATGTTTAAAATACATTTGGACAGGTACATGGATAGGAAACGTTTAGAAGGATATGGGCCAAACACAGGTAGGTGGGATGAGTGCAGATGGGGCATGATGGTCGGCAGGGACAAGTCTTTTAAGTTTTCTAGGTCATTTTTCATTTACATCTGTTTAGTATACTCTAGGGCAGTTTACTGTTGTTTCATTTTTTTGGCATGTGTACTGAGGTACAGTGAAAAGCTGACGTTCTGTGCTATCCAGTCAGCCGAAAAACAAATATATGATCACAATCGAGCTATCCACAGTGTACAGATGTAAAGGGATTAACGTTTAGTGCAAGATAAAGTGCAGTAGAATCCAATTCAAGATAGTCCAAGGGTCTCCAATGAGGTAGATGGTAGGTCAGGACTGCTCTCTAGATGTTCTTAGGGTGGCTCAGTTGCCTGATAACAGCTGGGGGAAAAAACAGTCCCTGAATCTGGTGGTATGCGTTTTCACACGTCTGTTCCTCTTGCCTGATGGGAGAGGGGAGAAGAGATAGTGACTGGGGTGGTAATTGTTCCATGATTATGCTGGTGACCTAGCCGAGGCAGTGTGGAGTGTAGATGGAGTCAATGGAAGGGAGGCAGGTTTACAGTATGTGATGGTCTGGGATACATCTACAGATATGCTATGAGTGGAACAACATAGGAACATAGAAAATAGGTGCAGGAGTAGGCCATTCAGCCCTTCGAGTCATTCAATATGATCATGGGTGATCATCCATAATCAGTACCCCGTTCCGGCTTTTTCCCTTTATCCCTTGATTCCGTTAGCCCTAAAGAGCTAAATCTAACTCACTCTTGAAAACATCCAGTGAGTTGGCCTCCACTGCCTTCTGTGGCAGAGAATTTCACAGATTCACAACTCTCGGTGAAAAGGCTTTTCCTCATCTCAGTCCTAAAACCCTTTATTCGTAAATTGTGACCTGTGGTTCTGGACTTCCCCAACATCGGGAACATTTTTACTGCATCTACCCTGTCCAATCCTCCAAGAATCTTATATGTTTTTATAAGATTTCCTCCCATCCTTCTAAAATTTCAGCAAATACAAATCAAGTCGACCCATTCTTTCATCATACGTCAGTCCCGCCATCCCGGGAATTAATTTGGTGAACCTACGCTGCTCTCCCTCAATAGCAATAATGTCCTTCCTCAAATTAGGAGTCCAAAATTGCACACAACACTCCAGTGCGGTCTCACCGGGGCCCTGTACAACTGCAGCAGGACCTCCTTGCTCCTAAACTCAAATCCTCTCGCAATGAAGGTCAACATGCCATTGGCTTTCTTCACTGTCTGCTGTACCTGCATGCTTACTTTCAGTGACTGATGTACAAGCACAACCAGGTCACGTTCCACCTCCCCTTCTCCTAATCTGACACCATTCAGATAATAATCTGCCTTCCTGTTCTTGCCACCAAAGTGGATAACGCATTATACAGCTATGCTTCTTCCCACTCACCCAACCTATCCAAGTAACCCTGCAGCCCCATAGCATCCTCCTCGCAGCTCACATTACCACCCAGCTTTGTGTCATCTGCAACCTTAGAGAAGTTACATTTAATTCCCTTGTCTAAATCTTCAGTATATATTGTAAACAACTGGGGTCCCAGCACTGAGCTTTGCGGCACCCCACTAGTCACTGCCTGCCATTCAGAAAAGGACTCTTTGCTTCCTGCCTGCCACGCAGTTCTCTATCTATGTCAATACCCTACCCCCAATATCCTGCGCTCCATTTTTGCACATTGATCTCTTGTGTGGGACCATGTCAAAGACTTTTTGAAAGTCCAGATACACCACACCCACTGGCTCTCCCTTATCCATTCTACTTGTTACATCTTCAAAAAATTCCAGAAGATTAGTCAAGCATGATCTCCCCTTCATAAATCCATGCTGACTTTGACTGATCCTGTCACTGCTTTCCAAATGCACTGCTAAACATCTTTAATAATCAACTCCAGCATCATCCCCACTACCGATGTAAAGGGCCTGTCCCACTTGGGCGACTTTTTAGGTGAGTGCAGGAGACTCTGCACTCGCCACATGATCGCCACATGTTCGCTGGTGGTCTCTGGTGACTCTCCTCGTGGTCACAAGGAGTTCCCGCATTCTGGGAACTAGTCGAGGCCTCAGTATGGTCGCCACAAATTTTTCAACATGTTGAGCTAGTCGTAGGTAGTTTTAGTTAATCGCCTTTGCTGTCCGGGCATTTTCATTGGCTCATTGGGGGAAAAAAAACATAAGCACGAGTATTCAAAACTAAGGAGAACCAACCGGTAATGTTAAATGCCCGCCAAACTTCACAGCTGTGTATCTCTGGCTTACTAAAAGTTGTCTGGCTTCTTAAAAGTGTCTCCACTCCTTCTCCCCCCTTCTCCCCCCTTCTCGCCCTTCTCCCCCCTTCTCCCCTCCCTCCTGCCTTCAGTCCCAACAGTCATCTGCCTTCAGCCCCAACAGTTTACCAAACCCCATGTTCTGACTAATGTGGATTCCTTTCAGTTCTTCCCTCCCACTTGTTCCTCTGTCCCACTAGTATTTCCAGAAGATTGTTTGTGTCTTCCTAAGTGAAGACAAATCCAAAGTACTTGTTTAACTGTTCTGCCATTTCCTTATTTTCCATTATAAATTCACCTGTCTCTGACTGTAAGGGACCTACATACTTCTTCACTAATCTTTTCCTTTTTACATACCTACAAGGATGTTTAAACTAAACTTTATTTTAGTTTGTAGATACAGCGAGGAAACAGCCCCTTGGACCCACAGAGTCTGCGGCCACCAGTGATCTCTGCTCATTAACACAATCCTACACACACTAGGGACAATTTTACAATTTACCAAGCCAATTAGCCTAAAAACCTGTACGTCCTTGGAGTATGGAAGGAAACCGGATCTCCCGGAGGAAACCCATGCAGGTCACGGGAGAAATTACAAACTCCGTATGAACAAGCACCTGTATTCAGGATCGATCCCAGGTCTCTGGCGTTGTAAGACTGCAACTCTACCACAGCGCCACAGTGCAGCACAGTGCTATTGGACCACCTACGCTGATGGCCTTGCTCAGGTAGCGTGCAGTGTACTCCAACCTGTATGGCTCCATGATAAGATGAAGTCCAGTAAAGTCCGATTATAGGTAGTCCGAAGGTATCCAATGAGGTAGGTATTAGTGTAGGACCTCTCTCTAGTTTGTCAGTCATGTTTTAAAGGACGCTTTGTCAATTTCCGTCACTTCATGATGCCCATCATTACAAGTGTAATCTCTCCCTTGACAACAGGGGCGTGAAGGTAAAGGAGGGTCTTCTGTACCTTCTGTGCCTCCAAAGCTCAAGGCTGAAGTCTCCCGTCAACCCTAGCAGAATAGTATAATTGAGAAATCCTGTTGGGAATAGACTCATGTGGGATTTATCTTAGTTATTTATAGGTCCTTTAATGTTCTTACTAACAGAAACCCTGTACTTGAAGTGATCTAAGGATGGATTATTTCATTGCTGCAATTGCTTTTATTTCAGCTTCCCATCAATCAGGTGCTGCTATGATGAATAGCAGAATGTTATATCTCATCCATTACCTCTGCATCAAACATTAAGTGATGATGTGCGTCTGTATGTGACGGATCACTTGATGTTTGTTTTCTCTGCTAAACCATCAAACTTGGATCAGAAGCGGTGGGAGGGAAGAAACACTTCCGTACAGATTGAGGCAACTGTCATGGATCAAGAATTCCTTTAGTTTAGTCTGGTTTAGTTTAAAGATACAGCGTGGAAAGCGTTAAAGATACAAAACCATTTAGCCCACCGAGTGGGCCGTGGTCACCCGTTCGATAATACTACCCTATACACTAGAGACAATTTATAGAAGCCAATCAACGTAGATACCTGCACCTCTTTGGAATGTGGGAGGAAACCAGAGCACCCAATGCAAACCCACATGGTCACAGGAAGAATGTGCAATGTCCACGTAGACAGCACCTGAGGTTAGGATTGAACCCATGTCTCTAAAGCTGTAAGGTAGTAACTCTACCAGCTGCACCTCAGTGCTGCCTTTGCTATATTATTTTCTCATAAGGTAAATTGATAGCTCCTAAGAGAAATACACTTCCTCTCCCTTGACTCTCAGTCTGAAGATGTTAATACTGGCCAAATTAAAGACACCATAAAATGGACGATCCCTGCAATTGTCAGAATTGCTTAACCCTTGTCAGCTGATATTTACAGGCTTTGGATGATGCCAGCCAGTCTAGGCTCAGACTGGTATGCAGGATGGTGAGGGGTCCAGATGTTCTCCTTGTTTCTCCTAAATTGATAAAATGTATAGCAGTTTTGCAAACAAACCCTATATGCATCATTTCGATTGGATCACTGCAAGGACATTATAAATAGTATAAATAATGTTGTGAGATGGTCATTCTGTTAATTGATGATTGGTCGAACGGTTGAGCCTTGGAGAAACTGATCTCAGGGCACATGTTTCAATGTTTATTCTTGTTTGCTTCCTTCTAGAACGTTCTTTCAAATACATTGTATTAGTCATTGTATTATTGGGTTAGGAAAATGTCTATCATATACTGTGTTAATCGATATCTGTTATTGGACTGTCAAGAGACCACCCCATATAGTTCAGCCCCTCAAGGTTCGGGGACCTATAAAAGATAGCTCCCACGAGGTCCTGTCGATCTTCTGGGAGAACACTTGGGACTGCATGACCTTGTGGAGTGTCTCTGCTTGCACGAGGCTAGAAGATCCAGATACAAGGATCGAACCTGCGGTGGTTAGGTATAGTAGTGGGGAACTGTTATTGTGTTTACTAAAATAAAGTTTAGACGCACAAGTGCTTGACTCAGTATTTTATTGACTGAAACTAGACTGGGGAAAGCTTAGAACAAGCTAATTACAAAGAAGGGTCCTGACCAGAAGCATCAGTCATCCTTTTTCTCCAGAGATGCTGCCTGACCCACTCAGTTACTTCAGCACTCTGTCTATCTAATTCCTAATCCAATGAAAAGCTTAGTTTAGTTTAGTTTTAGTTTAGTGTTTGGGATACAGCATGGAAACAGGCTTTTCGGTCCACTGAGTCCACACTGTTCTGCAATCAGCCCGTACACTAATTCTATCCTACACACTTGGGGCAATTTACAATTGTACCAAAGCCAATTAACCTATAAACCTGTACGTCTTTGGAGTGTGGGAGGAAACCGGAGAATCAAGAAGAAACACGGTCACAGAGAGAACATGCAAGTCAAGTCAAGTCAAGTTTATTCGTCACATACACATACGGGATGTGCAGTGAAATGAAAAGTGGCAGTACCAGCGGACTGTGTGCAAAAAAACAAACAAACAACCAACAAACTACAAACAGAATGGAACAGAATCACATGTTCTTTTACATATTAAATATTGTGGGCGGTATTGTGGTACAGTAAAGTTAGTCCCTGGTGAGATAGGAGTTTACAGTCCGTATGGCCTCTGGGAAGAAACTCCTTCTCATCCTCTCCGTTCTCACAGCATGGCAACGGAGGCGTTTGCCTGACCGTAGCAGCTGGAACAGTCCGTTGCAGGGTGGAAGGGGTCTCCCATTATCTTATTGGCTCTGGAGTTGCACCTCCTGATGTATAGTTCCTGCAGAGGGGCGAGAGAAGTTCCCATAGTATGTTCGGCAGAACGCACTACTCTCTGCAGAGCCTTCCTGTCATGGGCAGAGCAATTCCCAAACCAAATTGTAATATTTCCAGACAAGATGCTTTCCACAGCCGCTGAGTAGAAGCACTGGAGGATCCTCGGAGACACTCTGAATTTCCTCAATTGCCTGAGGTGGTAAAGGCGCTGCCTTGCCTTACTCACGAGTGCTGCAGCGTGTGATGTCTATGTCATATCCTCAGAGATGTGGACTCCCTGGTACTTAAAACAGCTCACCCTATCCACAGTATCCCCATTTATCCTCAGTGGTGTGTATTTATAGAACAAACCCCATACATAGACAGCACCCGGCGTCAGGATCGTACCTGCGTCTCTGGCACTGCAAGACAGCAACTCTGAGTGACTACGTGAAGACCCCGCCAGCACAAATGCGCGACATATATCGTCGAACGCATTGCGGAAGCGACAGTCGGGAGGAGCGTCGCTCCTCCAGCGTAAGTTTAAAAAACGTACTTACCATTCTGGAAAAGACTCTCTGTGTGTTTTCACAGCAAGAAGAACAGCATGGAGTCCAGGAAATCGCGGAGAGCAGCGGCTAAAATCGCTGCTGTGGAAAGCAGCCAGCAGCGTGCCGAATCTCCAGAGCTGCAGGTGCATCCAGCAGCCCCCGACTTCTCGCCTCAACAGACCGCAGGTGCGCTGCGGTCCGGCGGCAAAACCACCCGGAAGTCGGACAGGTCTGTTGACTCGGCTGGGTCCGGACCCGAGGACACCCCGTTCGCGGATAGCGACAGCGGGCGTCTTACCCGCATGGAGCGGATGGTGGAGCAATTGCTCCAGCGTGACCTGCTTATTCAGGGGCAGAGTCACAGTGGGTCTCTTCGCAGACCCACGGCAGCTTCCTATCAAGGACTGCCAAATGTCTCACCCTCTTCGCAGGGGAGCATTGGGGGTCAGAACTGGGCTGACCCTGAAGAAGGGGACATGGCTGAAGACTCACCTGTGTCAGGGGTGCCGCAAGAAGAACTGTTGGGTATGGTCAACAAATTTGCTATGCCTACCCAAAAAGGGCTGCCAGTGCATCCCAAGCTGGCTGCCAGTATTAATTACATGGCAACAAACCAGCTGCAGGAACAAGCAATTAACAATAAGGCAGAAAAATACCTTGCGCCAGAGAATTGTATTTCTCTTAATGTGCCTGCTGTCAACAACCCCATTTGGGGCAACATGAGCCCAACCATAAGGAGCCAGGAGGTGAAACTCCAAAGAATCCTCAAGTTGCTGGCTTCTGGGATTACGGCAGTAGCCAGGAATATTGATGGGGTTGAGATGCCTGAAGAGCTGCAAGACGCTCTAGCACTCCTGTGCAATACGCTGTTTGTAATCAACAGCTACAGGAAGAGCATCATAAAGCCTGCACTCAATCGCAAGTTTGCGGGATGATGCAGGCCCAGCAGTGCACAGCCGCCTACTTTGCTGTTTGGGGACAACCTCCCTAAGCAGGTTAAAGACCTGGATGAGGAGGCCAAGGCAATCGGCATGATAAAGGTGCCAACCACCTCCAAAACCCCATATCAGCGGCGTCAGCACCCCTACACAACCACCAGGCACCGCTACAACGAGAGACCATCTGGTGGTGGAAGCTCGAAGGCCGGCCCACCTGCACAACGGTCTTTTTTAGGCCATGGCCCAGCCCGGCCTTTTTGATAGGCCTATGGAACTACCAGGGAAAGTTAGTTACAGTTAAATTAGTGGATAGACAATATTCAGCATTGTTCTAACCCCATCGCTATTATGAATCCCACGGTGACATTACAGACTGATGCCAGTGTAAAAGGTTGGGGAGAAACTAATACCACCTCTAGTTGTGGTGGCAGATGGAGTGCACAAGAATTAACCCTGTTTGGAGTACTAGGGATTAATTATCTAGAAATGCTGGGAGCATTTCATGGACTTCGGGCCTACTGCTCAAGCATGCACCATTTGCATGTACGATTACAGATTGATAATACCACAGTGGTGGCCTATATTAATCATATGGGTGGAATAAAGTCGATATCATGTGATTAATTGCTTAATAATATCTGGCACTGGTGTCTGGAAAGGAATATATGGATCTCAGCTACTTACCTTCCAGGTAAGCTAAATACAGTGGCGGACACCAGGTCATGCAAATTCAACGACAACACCGAATGGATGTTGGATCGGAAAGTGTTTGCCGATATTATAGAACGGTATGGGACACCAGATATCGACCTTTTTGCATCCAGATTAAATCACCAACTACCAACATATGTTGCTTGGGAACCAGACCCTGGGGCAGTAGCGATGGACGCATTCTCGCTATATTGGGGGGATTAGTTTTTCTATGCTTTTCCCCCCTTCTGCCTCATCAGTCGGGTCTTACAAAATATCAAACAAGACACTGCAACGGGTATTCTGGTTGTTCCCGACTGGCCTATCCAACCATCTATAAACCCCTCTATTATAAAGGTCAACTGGTATATGAAGTTCTCTCTTATCTTACTACGTTAGTCAACTCTGGTATCTGTGATTTCACACCGCTGCTTTGAAGAATGTCGCGCATGCGTGCTGGCGGGGTCTTCACGTAATCCCTCATCGTAACTCCTCATAAAATAAAGATCAAACTTCAAACTGGTAAGTTCTCATTGAATCTTACTATTCTAACCGCCTATGACTTTGGTCATCCATTCATCCAAAGTGCCTGATTCCATAGAGAAATACAAGATGGAAACAGGCCCTTTGGCCTGTCGATCCCCTTCGACCAGCGATCACCCCAGACACTAGAACTATCCGATACACCAGGGACAATTCACAATTTACAGAAGCCTACAATCCTGCACATATTTGGAGTGTGGGAGGGAACTGGAGCACCTAGAGAAAACACAGGGAGAACGTACAAATTCCATTACAGATAACACCCATAGTCAGGATTGAACCCGGGTGTCTGGTGATGTAAGGCAGCAACTCTACTGCTGCGCCACTCTGCCATCCTTTCTGTGCTATATGATTCTATGTCTCTAACATAATTTGTGTATTTGATCTTTGAGCGTATGATTTCAGTAAAATAATGACTGATTTGTGACCGCAATGCTTAAGCCGCCTTATTGAATTTCCCTTAAACAAGGGCAGCACAGCGGTGCAGCGCTAGCGTTGCTGCCTTGCAGGTCTAGAGACCCGGGTTCGATCCAGACTGCGGGTGCTGTCTGTCCAGAGTTTGGACATTTTCCCTGTGACTGCATGGTTTTTCTCCGGGTGCTCTGGTTTCCTCCCACACTCCAGAGATGTGCAGGTTTGTAAGTTAATTGGCTTCTGTAAATTGTCCCTGGTGTATAGCATAGAACTAGTGTACATGTTGACCATTGGTCAGCCCAGCCTTGGTGGGCCGAAGGGCATGTTTCCGCGCAGTAGTTCAAAAACTCAAAAATAATTTAACTAACAAAAACTAGGTTTCAAATGAATAATAGACCTTGCATAAATTACTTTCCACCCTGCGTGGACTCTGGAATGAGGCAAGTGGAGTGAAAAATATAATGTTATATTTCATTCCTTATCCTATTATTCCATCTGACTGTTCATTTGGCAGTATATAAATGCCTTTTGTGGTGAGATATTTCTACAGCCCCTTTTAACACCATTAGGGAAGATAGCCTATATTTAGAGATAGCCTCATAGGCTCGGAATGAATGAATGGTGGTGATTGCTATTGACTGCTGTTCAGACAATGGGCTTGCCTGTGTATTTTCAGCGTCTCCCGCTCATGTGCTCTGGCATCTTGACTGGGTCGTTTGGTTAGAATGTCAGTGAGAAACCGTCCCGTCAACCAGGCGACCAGAGGCACGGCACGGACCAGACCACATGGAGCAAAAGAAGAGTTCTTTGGGGCTCCGCATATGCTCGCCATTGTCTTCCGAGTGAAAGGGCTAATTGCACGAAAAAAAGCCAGGCGATAAAAGGAAATATAAACGAAACTTGCAAACGCTGCTGTCAAAATGCTGATAAAAGTGAGACACCAGTTGCCACGGAAACCATTGTTGTTCTGTTTCTATTAAAACAATTTTTTGAATCTCAAAATGTTAATACAGTCAATGAAAGACAAATACTCACCTGATCCGTTGGCGATTTTCTTTGAATTATATTGTGAATAATCACTCCTCCATTGTACGGATTTTAACACACCAAAATTGCTTCCTATTCAACCCCTCCAATTATATTGAACCCTTATGCTTTTTATTCACTTTATTCCATTCAAACTTGGCTCTGATGCTGTGCAGAATTCCGTTGTACTAAATCAATTAACTTCCAGCAGGAACAAAAAGGACAAAGCAAAATAATTTTATAAAGCAGTTGTACTTATTTATTTATTTTTGGACCATTGTTTTTCATTTCTCCTATTGTTCACTATCTTTTGGACTGCCATGTCCACTCCCGAGGAGATTTGTTAAGGGGTAGGGAAAGATAGAGGAAGAAGGCAGAGGGAGGGGTTGGGAGGTAGAACTAATGTGTTTGAAATCTTCAGAATGTTGCGAGAGAGAATTGCACCCCTGTAGTATGTCATGACACCCCAAATCAAATGGTCCCCACCCGAAACGTCAACTATCCATATTCTCCAGATATGTTGCTTGACCCGTTGAGTTACTCCAGCATTTTGTGTCTTCCTCCAGATGTCAATAACTTTTCTTTTGGGGTCTAGTCAAAGGAAATGCAAAAGCATATTTCTCTAACGAGCTATTCGATCACCTTACGAGAACAGAATATGACAAAAGCGGCACAGTGGCGCAGCTGTAGAGTTGCTGCATTTATGTCTTTGAAATACGGGAGGAAACTGGAGCACCCAGAGAAACCTCACGCGGTCACAGGGAGAACGTGCAGACTCTGTGCAGACACCACCTATAGTCTGGATTGAACCTAGGTCTCTGGCACTGTAGGGCAGCCACTCTGCTGCTGCGCCACTGTGCCACCATTGTAGGATTTATGTAAAATGACTGGTTGATGGGCAGCAGAGCCTTTGGAGGGCTGAAGGATCTGTTTTCCCACTGTATCTATGGGATCAGCCTACTCTGCCTTTCATCATGGTCATGGTGAATCTTTTACCTCAGCACCACTTTCCTGCCTTATCCCCACATACCTGACACCCCTCAATATCCAGAAACCTATCGATCTCTGCATTCTATGAACTCAGTGGATGAACCTCCATTGTTCCACTAAATAGACACAAATTGCTGGAGTAACACACTAGTGGCAATTTTGCTGAGGCCAAAATTTACATACAAGCCCCTAGCGTGTGGGGAATGGATGAAAAATTGTACTAACATAGAACGAGTCTGAATGGGTGAACGATGGTTGGCATGGACACAGTTTCCACCATGTATCTCAAAACTCTTTTCCTAAGTTCCTTCACTCTCAACATTCCATCTTGATCAAACATTCTCTCTCTCCCAACCTGGAATCCTTTCCCTAACTACCTCATTCAAATTTGCTCTTCTTCCAACACCCGCCTCTCAGCTATCTCCTCCATCACTTTGTTCTTCCTCTTTGATCCTTCCTCCTTCCTTCCCTTTCCAATTTCTCCACTCCCTCTCTCCAGGTAGATGAGGGAACCTTCATTGAAACTGACTATTGATGCTGTCTGTACCATGCTGGGCCTATTTCCACATTGTAAACTAAACTAAATTAAACTAAACTAAGCTATTTATATTAAGGGTACAAGGAAGTGGCTCTAGAAATCGTAGGCGCATTGGTGTTCATTTACCAATGTTCTATTGATTCAGGATCTGTTCCTGTGGATTGGAGGGTAGATAATGTTATCCCACTTTTTAAGAAAGATGGGAGAGAGAAAACAGGGAATTATAGACCAGTTAGCCTGACATCGGTGGTGGGGAAGATGCTGGAGTCAATCATAAAAGATGAAATAGCAGCACATTTGGATAGCAGTAACAGGATCAGTCCGAGTCAGCATGGATTTACGAAGGGAAAATCATGCTTGACTAGTCTTCTGGAATTTTTTGAGGATGTAATCTGGAAAATGGACAAGGGAGAGCCAGTGGATGTGGTGTACCTGGACTTGCAGAAAGCATTTGATAAGGTCCCACAGAGGGAATTAGTGGGCAAAATTAGGGCACATGGTATTGAGGGAAGAGTGCTGACATGGATAGAAAATTGGTTCGCAGACAGGAAACAAAGAGTAGGGATTAACGGGTCCCTGGCAGGCAGTGACTAGTCGAGTATCGCAAGGCTCGGTGCTGGGACCGCAGCTATTTACAATATACATCAATGATTTAGATGAAAGGATTCAAAGTAACATTAGCAAATTGCAGATGATGCAAAGCTGGGTGGCAGTATGAACTGTGAGGAGGATGCTATGAGAATGCAGGGTGAATTGGACAGGTTGGGTGAGTGGGCAGATGCATGGCAGATGCAGTTTAATGTGGATAAATGTGAGGGTATCCACTATGGTAGGAAAAACAGGAAGGCAGATTATTATCTAAATGGCGTCAAATTGGGAAAAGGGGAAGTACAACGGCACCTGGGTGTCCTTGTTCATCAGTCAACAAAACTAAGCCTGCAGGTACAGCAGGCAATGAAGAAAGTGATGGCATGTTGGCCTTCATAACAAGAGGAGTTGAGTATAGGAGCAAAGAGGTCCTTCTGCAGTTGTATAGGGCCCTAGTGAGATCACACCTCAAATAAATTGGTCCATTAATTTGAGGAAGGACATTCTTGCTATTGAGGGAGTGCAGCATAGATTCACAAGGTTAATTCCTGGTATGGCGGGACTGTCGTATGCCGAGAGAATGGAGCAGCTGGGCATGTATTCTCTGGAATTTAGAAGGAAGAGAGGGAATCTTATTGAAATATATGATTATTAAGGGTTTGGACAAGCTAGAGGCAGGAAACATGTTCCCGATGTTGGGGAGTCGAGAACCAGGGGCCACAGTTTAAGAATAAGGATTAAGGCATTTAGAACGGAGATGAGGAAACACGTTTTCACACTGAGAGTTGTGAGTCTGTGGAATTCTCTGCCTCAGAGGGCGGTGGAGGACGGTTCTCTGGATACTTTCATGAGAGAGTTTGATAGGCTCTTAAAGATAGCGGAGTCTGGGGATATGGGGAGAAGGCGGGAATGGGGGTACTGATTGGGGATGATCAACCATGATCATATTGAATGGCGGTGTTGGCTCGAAGGGCCGAATGGCCTACTCATGCACCTGGTGTTTATTGTCTATAAACTAAACTAAATTAAACTAAACTAAACTAAACCAAACTAAACTAAACTAAACTAGTTCAAATTATTTTCAACAACTGATTGCATTCCTTTTTTTTCGTTTAAAGATACAGCGTAGAAGCAGACTCTTCATCCCACCAAGTCCGCGCCGGCCAGCGATACCCGCACACTAACACTAGTTCTACACACACTAGGGACAATTTACAATTCTATCAAGCCAATTAACCCGCAAACCCATACGTCTTTGGAGGGAAACCAGAGCACCCAGAGGAAACCCACACGGTCACGGGGAGATCGTACAAGCTCTGCACAGACAGCAACCGTAGTCAGGATCGAACTCGGGTGTCCGGCGCTACAAGGCAGCAACTCTACCGCTGCGACACTGTGTCACAATCAATGGGCAGAGTAGCGTCCTCTTGTACCTGACTTCCTACACCTGAATCTAGTCTCATTTTAATCTGAAATTCTAACTGTGATGTTAGACATACAAATATACATGATAACCTTTTGTATTTCCATTTTTTTCAACAGGAAATGTATTTATATGCTCTGTGAAGTCAACATATTTATTTGTGCTACTTGAAATAATGCAACACTATCAAAACAAGTGTTCAGATAAATTGTGGCAACTCATGAATCAAAGGATGAATATTCAGAGAGTTATAGCTCAGGCTGCAAAGCCGGAATCAAATGGCACTGCATCAGGATAAGGGATTGTCCAAGAAAAACATAGAACAGAACAGTACAGAACAAGAGCAGCCCTTCGGCCCACAGAATCCACACCGAACATGATTCCAAGTTAGGCCAATCTTCCCTGTCTGCACGTGATCCATATTGCATCCATATGCCTTTCCAAAAGCCTCTTAAATGCCACTATCTTATCTACCTCCAACACCACCCCGGCACCCAGAGTGTAAACAAATCACAATCAATCACAATCACAATAATACTTTATTAGCCAAGGTATGTTTTGCAACATACGAGGAATTTCACTTGCCAAGTCAGTCATACAAATAAAAAGCAACGGAACACACAAAATACATTTACCCCTTCCTCTCTATCCCCTCCCTCTCCCTCCCTCGCCCTCTCCATTACCCTCCCTCCCCCCCCCCCCCCCCCCCCCACACTACCTAACCCTAACCCCTACCCTCACTCTCTCTACTCCCATCCCTCTCTGCCCCTCTCCCTCTCTACCCCCCTCCCCCTCACTCTACCCTCCCTTTGCAGGACAAAGCATTGCGGGTAATAGATGGGCACAGAACAAGGGCGTTTTATCATTGTATGTCCCAGATATAACAATGAAATTTTGACTTGCAGCAGCTCAACAAAATATGTAAACATAGAACACTGTACACAATATAATAAACGGGATACAGGTAAGCTCAGAACTACTATATTTGATCATTTTCTGCTGTGCTGCTTGTAACATGTCACCACAGGCAGTCTGTTCACAGTGTTTCTGTTCACAGTGATAATACGTGGTGACGTTATACTTACTTTGTGCGTATTGTAAGCTAAGCCAAAGAATTTCACTGTACCTAGGTTCAGGTGACAACAAAGTATCATTGATTCATTGAAGTGTTTGGCGAAATGGTTGCCGAGTCCACGTTTGGACACGAGACTGTACCTGGCTAAACTGTTTGCATTGCGAAAGGCAACGTCATCATCTGATGAATGCATATATCTGAGGAATAAAGATCCAGCAGCTAGCAACTAAAATTAAACTAACATGAATGAAATTGGATGGACGGCTGCAGACAATGAAAGATTGCAAGTGTTGAACTGTAATGGAAGAGGTTGAAATCCTGGAGAATGAGGTGTTCAACAATGATTCTCAATTTCTTTCAATTTCATTCTGAGTTCTTACAAAGGAGAACTATTCAGGCAATTTAGTCTTACAATTACTTCCGTTAAAGTGTATTCTTACTTCATCTTAAAGCAGATATTTTATTATTTGTTCACTCATCCACTTGTGTGATGCCATGGAGGTGTCACTGTTATTTGTTGACATAGGCTGGCCTCTGGACTGAGTGCTTTGAATGCCATTTAAGTTAATAATGAACTGTGCTATTGTGGGTCTGGAGACTTTCAGGAATCAAACCTAGTAAAAAAGATGTGTTTCATTCCCTTAAAATAAATCCCAGAAGCAATTCCGCGAGGCACAGTGGCAAGTTGATGGAGTTACTGCCTCAGAGTGCCAGAGACCTGAGTTCAATCCTGACCTTGGGTGTTGTCTGCGTGTGTGGAGTTTGTACGTTCTCCCTGTGACTGCATGGTTTTCCTCCCGGTGCTCCATTTTCCACATCCTAAAGAAATGCGGGTTTAAAGGTTGAGTTGAGTTTAGTTTATGTGTACAATGAAAATATTTGTTCCACACTAACCTGTCAGTGGAAAGACAATACATGATTACAATTGAGCTGTCCACAGTGTAGTTACATGATGAAGAGAAATAATGTGAATAACGTTAAGTGAAAGATAAAGTCCAGTAACATCCGATCAAAGATAGTCTGAGGGTCTTCTATGAGGTAGATAGTAGCTCAGGACTGCTCTCTAGTTGTTGGTAGGATGCAGGCACGTGCCGTGAGTAATTAGTCTGGGTACTCAGTGACTTTTAAAAATCTTGAAAACCGTGCATGCACAGATTATTCTCTCAACTTTTATCAAGTAATTTGTCTTCAATAGGTCGGATCTCTTAATAAAGTATTTAAAAACATATAGCTCAAAGAAATGTACTTACCATATTATTTGTACATGGAATCCATTCTACTCTCTTTGTTTCCTGTTGTACCAAGCTATTTTAAATGTTCTAATTATTATTGTTCCTTTGCGCTGTTGAAGTTCTTTAAGTTCCGTCGTTGGTCTGCCATTTTCAATTATTTTGGTCTTTTCCTCGTAAGTTTGCTTCGAGAAACTCTTCAGGTAATCACTATCCATCTTTGAAAAACCCACCAAGAAACTTGCGCATGCGCATGCGCAGTGCGCGACACAGCATATGCACGCAGACCTCGGTGTAAAGACAGAATTTCAGCTGCCTTTATGGACCGTTGCCACTGATGGCTTGAAGCATCGTCGAAGGCACGTGACTAGCACATACTTCCGTGTTTTAAATGTACTGTGGTTGCCGCGGTCTCCGAGGAGGAAAGGGCCGCTCCAGATGCTCCGAGCCGCTGACAGTGTTAGACGCCAGAGCTTCACCATCCAGTGAGAGGGCCTGAAGCATCGGGCTGCCGTAGCGGCGACTGCGGAGGCCTCAATAGGCCCGACTATGGGTGAACGGGGGACGGGACTGGACTTTTGATGTCTTCCCCCACAGTGGGAACCATTGTGGGGGAATGTTTTTATGTTCATTGTTAAATTCTTTAATGTTGTGTCTTATCTTTATTTATGTGCTGCAATGGCAAGTCAAATTTCACTACACCAATTGGTGTATGTGATAATAAATGTCCTTTGTATCCTTTGTATCCTTTGAAAGGCACAGGAGAATTATGCCTCCCTAAGAGATCGATCTCTTAGGGAAGCATAATTCTCCCGTGCCGTTACTATTTATGACCATTTTATATATATTTTATATATATATAAAATAATGACCATTTTATAATTTTAGTCAGGGTAGGCACTGCCTACCTTGCCTACCTTGATGGCACGTGCCTGCTAGGATGGTTCAGTTGCCTGATAACAGCTGAGAAGAAACTGTCCCTGAACCTAGAGGTGTGCTATTTCACACTTCTGCACACTGCAAACTTCTTAATTGGCCACTGTAAAACTATCTCTTGAATGTAGTGTTGATTGGTAATGGAATGTCAATGTGGACTCGGTGGGCCAAAAGGCCTGTTTCCATGCTATATCTCGAAAACTACAATTAACTACAACTAAAACTATTTTAGCGCAGTTCTCATATGGTGATTCAAAGTATTTAGTACTGCAAGTTAATTTCTGTAGATACCAGGAAGGGGGTTTGATTTTGTTTAGTCCTGGATCCATTGTGTAGGCTCCTGGTTGATATCCACCATGACATGGTGCACAATGAGATTCACCACCTAAGAAGACGTCTCCATTTGTGGGTCACGGCACCATGCAGGAGAGGGCTCTGCGCAAGCTGACTGTCTGCCCCTTTTCCGGGGTTACATCCATGCCTGGCTGTCCCTGTGTATGTGTGTGGAGTTTGTTCATTCTCCCCGTGACTGCGTGGGTTTCTCCGGGTTCTCCGGTTTCCTCCCGCACTCCAAAGATGAGCAGGTTAATTGGCTATGGTAAAAATTGTAAATTGTCCCTATTGTGCAGGACAGTGCTAGTGGCAACACAGACTAGTGGGCCGAAGGGCCTGTTTCCACACTGTATCTCTAAAGTCTAAAGTAAAGTAAAGTGGCATGGGCCAAACGCGAGAAGCTGTTAGATAGGGCATCTTTGTCGGCAAGGGCAGGTTGGGCCGAAGTGCCTGTTTCTGTGTTGTATAACTCTATGACTCGTCAGAATCGGCACTTCTGGTGCAAGCAGTAAGATGGAGAGGGAGAAAAGTTGTATGTTTAAATTTCAGATGTGAGTTTTATTTAATCGCTGGATCTGGGCTTTGCTTTTACACTTTGTGACAGTCCCGTTCATAGCACTCAGTAAATCACTCAAGAGAGGTGTAAGTGCACATTCATGAGCCAGTGTGCAAACATGCGGGTAGTGTCTCCACTGTGTGATTTACAGTTTATTACGATTTTCAAGCTCCATCTTTTCAATATCAAAGCTTCTGAACAACAGAACAAGGATCATTCTATCAATGTCACGATGAGTGAGTGATGCATAAACAGCAGTTCCTCACTGGCACCTGTTAATAGTTTCACAGTCACGCTGCACTTCTCCTCAATTTAACTCCTGCATTGCCATCTCCTTCTCCAAACACATCTCTCACTCACATTTCCAGAAGTGCATATTAAATGGGTTTGACTGGACGATTGGGGGAGAAGAGGGTGGCTATTACCCAGAGGTGAATGGCATTCATTGGAATCGGAATCATAATGGCTCATGGTATGTTTGCCTTCTTTGGTTGGGGCACTGAGTATAAGAGTCAGGATGTCATGCTGCAGCTTTTGGAGTATTGTGTACGGTTCTGGTCGCCCCGCATTGCAGGAAGGTTGTGGAGGCTTTGGAGAAGGTGCAGAAGAGGTTAAGTTTAGTTTTCGGTTTTGTGATGCAGCTTGGAAACAGGCCCTTCAGCCCACCGAGACCGCGCCGACCAGCGATTCCTGCACACTAACACTATCCTGCACACACTGGGGACAATTTACAATGATACCAATCCAATTAGCCAACAAACCTGTATGTCTTTGAAATGTGGGAGGAAACTGGAGCTCCTGGTGAAAACCCACGCTGGTCACTAAAGTTTGAAACTAAACACGGAAACCTTGGGTGGGGCGCAAAGTCTCCAGAGGTTTCCGTTCAGGTTTCCTAAGTGGGACAGGGGCATAACGATTCAGTTGGGACACTTCAGACTTATGTGGGTGAGGGGAGGAGGGGGGCGGAGAGAAAGCTGGAAGGGAGGGGAGGCAGGACAAAGCATGGCAGGTAAGACGTGGAGGCAGGAGGGATGGGGTGTTTGATAGGCAGATGGTTGGAACAAAAACCATGGATAATAGCAGAAAATAAATGACAGACATTGTGTGTCCAGCCATCACCTGCCAAGCTTTGTTCTGCCTCTCCCCTCTTCCAGGTTTCTTCTTAGCCCCTACAATCAATGTGATGAAACATCACCTATCCATGTTCTCCACAGATGCTGCCTGAACTGATGAGTTACTCCAACACTCTGTGGGTTTCTTTTGCTCAAGCAGCATCTGCAGATCCTTGTTTCTTCTTTAGAATCATAGCGCCACTGAGTGATGTATCAGAGGAAAAGCACATTAGATTTGGTTGGTGGAATTGCTGAATCACAGCACCAGAGACCCGGGTTTGATCCTGACCTCGGCCAGTGTCTGTGTGCAAATTGCAGATTCTCCCTGCGACCTCGTGGGTTTCCTCCGGGTGCTCCGATTTCCTTTCACATCCCAAAGGCGTGTGGGTTTGGAGGTTAATGGCCTCAGTAAATTGCTGTGGATTGTCAGGATCCCAACCCAAAGCTTTGCCTAGCCATGTTCCCCAGAGATGCTGCCTGACCCATTGAGTTACTCCAGCATTAAAGCAGAACTTTAAGCAACAATTATCTTCTTTGGACCGTGTCTTTGGCTGCACTACGGATTTTGGCTTTTGCATATCATGGTTTTCTAGTATTATGGTTATTAATTTATTTTATTTTAGATGATGATATATTTTTTCTGTAGGCGCCCCCCCTCGGTCATGACTGACCATGGGTGATGCATCCTAGTTTGCAGGTGATGTGTGGTTGGATGCAAGCCTGGGCGATGTCATATGGAGGACAGGCTGTTGCCCATGCAGCACGAACCCCCTCCCCACATCGCTGATTGATCCAAAGGAACAGCAGGGCCGTTACAGTTTGGCACCAGCGCCATCGCAGGAGCTGCCAGCGCATGGTCGTAGACAACGACAAACTGCCTTAGGGGCTCCGACTCCGGATTTTCTTGAGGTTTACTCCTGGAGCCTTTTCCATGACTGGATATGGCCACAAGGCTGTGGAGGTTTTAAATCAGACTTTTCCCTCTCCTAGATGGACTGCCTTCCCAGGCTGATGAGCCCCATCTGCTGAAGAATCATGGGGGGCGTCTACCTTCCCGTGCAGGTCTATAGCACCTGCCCACTGCCCATTTTTTCTGTATGTTACCATATTTAGGACGTGTTAAACTGCAGCAAGTAAGAATTTCATGGGTCCATTGTGGGTACATGTGACAATTCAACAATCCTTGACTCTTGACTCTTTCTGTCCTGGTAGCTGAGCCAAAATCGCCGAGGCAAAAAAAAAAGTGCTGATGTTGAGAATCCAATACAAATACGAAAAATGACAGAAGTTCTCAATGGTCAGCCAACATCTGTCGCTGGAGATGTATAGTCAATGTTTCAGTTCGATGGCTCTGCTTCAGAACAGTGTTTGATTTTGCTATATTTGGAGCATTAATGGTTCCTTGGCACCTTCTTGAAGTTCTGGGATGAGGACCAGGGTGTTGATGGAAGTCCCAGAGAGGTTGTAGAAAGAAATTACTACACTGGTTCCAAGGATGGGAGATTTCAACTGCATGATTCTTCGAAATTTAAAGAGATAAGGCATGTTTTACCGAGAACTCTAACAAACGTACAGATATGCAGTAGAAGGGAGAAACAAAGAGCTGCAGATGCTGGTTTATACCAAAGATAGACACAAAGTGCTGGAGTAAATCAACGGGTCAGGCAGCATCTCTGGAGAAAATGGATGTGTGATGTTTCAGGTCGGGCATCTTCATCAGACCATGATGAAGGGTTCCGACCCAAAACGGAATGGCGTTTCATAGTGAGAGCATTTGAGTATAGCAGCAAAGCGGTCCTACTGCAGTTGTACAGTGCCCTGGTAAGTATACACCTGGAGTATTGTGTGCAGTTTTGGTCTCCTAATTTGAGGAATTACATTTTTGCTATTGATGGAGTTTCTATGACTTGTTTTTATTTAACTAAATGTGTTTTGCACTCCTGTCTTGTTTTTGCAGTCTTGTCAGGATCAGGCGTGGTACTGGTACAATGGGTGGCACAGTGGCACAACGGTAGAGTTGCTACCATACAGCGCCAGAGACCCGGGTTTGATCCTGACTACAGGCGCTATCTGTAGGGAGTTTGTACATTCTCCTTGTGTACTCATGGGTTTGCTCCAGTTTCTTCCCGCATCCCTAAGATGTGCAGTTTCATAGCATAATTGGTTTCTGTAAATTGTCCATAGTGGGTAGGAAGCAAAACTGGGATAATATGGAACTAGTGTTTGAGTAATCTTTGGTTGGTATGGACTTAGTAGACCAAAGAGCCTGTTCACACGCTATATCTCGAAACTAAACAATGACAATTTTGTTTGCAGCAGCATTACAGGCACATACTCAGATAATACACAAAAACATAGTGTGTAACATAAATTACTCATCAATTCTGTAAGACAGTACAAAGACAAGACTGCTAAAAACAAGACAGAAGTGCAAAACACATATGACAATAAACTTGTCTTGGCTTTAGACTGAAGAGTCTGAAGTTGTTTTCCCCAGAGCAAAAATGTTGAGAGGGAACAAGTTGCAAGATTTGATTGAAGGTGAGAGGTTCAGATAGAATAAAGAAACTGCAGAAGCTGGAATCTTAAGCTAAAACACAAAGTGCTGGAGGAATTCAACGGGTCAGTGGATCATAAGATCATAGAATTAGACCATTCGGCCCATCAAGTCTACTCCGTTATTCAATCATGGCTGGTCTATCTCTCCCTCCTAACCCCATTCTCCTGCCTTCTCCCCATAACTTCTGACACCTGTACTAATCAAGTGGAGGGAATGTGGAAGCGATGTTTCGGGTCAGGCCCCTCTTTCAAATTGAGGATAAAGAGGGAAGCTGTTCCCACTGGCAGATAACTCAAGGATCAAAGGATAAAGATATAAAATGTTGAAGAAAGACTTATCTTCACAGAGGTAATTACGATCTGGAACTCGTCTGCACAGATGGTGAAAACAGGAATAATCAGCATCTTCAAAGGAATTACATTTTCTTTATTCATTCACCGAATGCAAACAACGCCAACCTTTATTGCCTGCTCCTGATTTCTCCTGAATGCAACCAAGGTTCAACTATAACAGTGGCGCAGCAGTAGTTTATTTTAATTTAGAGATACAGCACAGGAACAGGTGCTTTGGCCACCCGAGTCCCCCAACCAGCGATCACCGCACACTAACACTGTCCTACACACACTAGGGATAATTTTACATCTACACCAAGCCAATAAACCTACAAACCTATACATATTTGGAGTGTGGGAGGAAACTGGAGCTTCCCAGAGAAAACCCACGCAGGTCACGGGGGAACGGACAGACTCTGTACAGACAGCACCCATAGTCAGAATCAAAGAATCAAAGCCAGGTCGCTGGCTGTATAAGGCAGCAACTCTACCACTGCACAACCATGCCAGAGGCAGTAGATTTTGGCCTTCCTTACTACCACTTCAACCATTTTGATTAGTACGGGTGTCAGGGATTATGGGGAGATGGCAGGGAAATGGGCTTGAGAGGGAAAGATAGATCATCCATGATTGAATGGCAGAGTAGTCTTGATGGCCCGAATGGCCTAATTCTGCTCTGAGATCTTATGAACTTATGAATTTACAAGTTAACTTTTCGGGAATCCTACGCTAGCACTCCCAGGTCCCTTCGTGCCTCCGATTTCTGAATTCTCTCCCCATTTAGAAGATAGTCTACGCTAGTCTGATAAACTAAACTAAATTCAACGAAGGCCCTGTTCTTGTACCAATGGAACTGAAGTTCAGAAACAGTGTGTAACTCCTACAAACCATTGCATTGTCATTTAGTGCAAGCATCAGATGATAAATCTCTATGTGCACCAGATCCGACTTTGCGTTGCTCCCTGCTGTTCCTGGCTGTTGAAAGCTGGAAAGTGCCTCGTTTTCTCACACTCTCACACCTCACTTTGAGCACATTTTTGTTTTTGTTGCAGAACTCCAAAGTAAGGTATGAAGATACTGAAAAATCGAATAACTGGCAATTATAGATCAGCGCCCTGCCTGGGCAATTCACCCAATTTACACATTGGGTATAATTCCATAGAATGAAGGTGGCTATTCAGCCCAGCATGCTTATGCTAGCCCCTTGGAAGAGTGGTCCTAATATTTTTTGAAGAAGGGTCCTGACCCGAAACTTCAGTCCTCGGGGAAACTTTGAATAGAGTAAGTAAATGTTTACCAGAATGCCGCCATTCGCTCTCTCCAGTGATGCTGCCTGTCACGCTTGGTTACTCCAGCATTTTGTGTCTCTCTTTGGTGTAAGCCAGCATCTGCAGTTCCTTCCTAGGCACTGGATTAGGAAGTATTAGTTACTCGGACAGACACACTGAACTGCTGTCTGAAGAACGTCACCTATCCTTATTCTCCAGAGATGCTGCCAGACCCGCTGAATTACACCAGCATTTTGTATCATTTGTCCCACCCCTGCAATGTTTTCCATGAAAGTCCCTATCACGTCCAATTATCTCTTGAAAGTTCCACTGGCGTCCGATTTATTTTCCTTTCTTGGAGATCATTCCAGATTGCAGTAACCCTCAATGTAAAGATATTTCTCATCATTGCCTTTCAAATGACTAAAGCGGGTGGTATTGTAGACAGTGAAGATGGTTGTCAAAAATTGCTGCAGGATCTTGATCGGTTGGGCAGGTGGGCTGAAGAATGGTTAATGGAGTCAAATACAAGGAAGTGCAAGGCGTTGTAGTTTGGGAAATCAAACCGGAGCTACACAATGAACAGCAGGGCTCTGGTAGAGGCGGGATGAGAGTGCGGCCAGGGTGGTGTGGGGTCTTGATGATGCTGTCTTGTCTTTTTTGAGGCAGAGCCACCGATAGATCCAATAGATCTCTTCAATGGTGGGAAGGTCAGTACCCGTGAGAGAGCAGAGAGTGTCCACCACTTTTTGTCCTTCGTTCCTGGGCGTTTGAGTTGTTGAACCAGGTCGTGATGCAACATCAATAAGCTCTCTACCGTACACCTGTAAATATTCAAGAGAGTATTTGTTGACATACTAAATTTCATCAATCTTCTGAAGAAGTAAAGACATTGATGGGATTTCTTTGTGATTGCATCAATGTGCTGGGTCCAGGACAGATTCCGAGCTACTTATGAAGCCACTTTCAAGGAAATTATTACTTTTCATTCAGATTAATTTTTGTTCCAGTTTCATATATCTCATTGGACTTGAACAATTTTTACATTTCGTATGCAGTCCCACATCAGTCAGAATGTCAATATTTAACAATGATATACATGCATCATCACTCATTAGAACTCACTCAACCGTAAATCTTATTCTCATTGTACAATCATCTGCTAAACTTTAAGCATAGTTAATAATTCAATGCTTTTTTTTCTAAGTAAAAGACCATAGGCTAAATTCTATGCCCATGTGTGTTAGCACATTAAATTTTCTCAGCTCTATTTGAATATCATATTTGTAGCTAGACTGTCTTAAAATCAAAACCATGGCAATTTGCCAAGCCCATTCTTTAGGCTTTTGTTTGGTTTAGTTTAGAGATACAGTGCGGAAACCTGCCCTGCGGCCCACCGCGTCCGCGCCGACCAGCGATCCCCACACACTAAAGGGCCTGTCCCACCAGCATGCGACTCCATGCGGTGAGCGCGACCTAACGTGGTCGCTTGAGCCATGTGGCCTCGCGGGGCCGGTCCCACTTCGATCGCCGGAGCCATAGAGAGTTGTGCGGAGCTGGTCCTGACATCGCGCGGGGCTCTGAAAAACTGGCCGTGTTCAAAAATTCCGCGCGACAACGGCCTGTCGGCCCGCAGCCGCCTCGACGCATTACGCACCGCCTCACGTCGTGCCTCCGTGTCCCTCCTTTATGTGCCTCTGTGGCCCTCTCTGCGTGCCTCCGTGGCCCTCTCTCTGTGTGCCTCTGTAACCCTCTATATGTGTGCCTCCGTGACCCTCTCTCTGTGTGCCTCCGTGACCCTCTCTATATATGCCTCCATGACCCTCTATATGTGTGCCTCCGTGCCCCTCTCTCTGCGCCTCCGTGACCCTCTATATGTGTGCCTCCGTGCCCCTCTCTCTGTGCCTCCGTGGCCCTCTCTCTGCGCCTCCGTGACCCTCTCTGTATGTGCCTCCGTGCCTCTCTCTGTGTGCCTCCGTGACCCTCTCTGTGTATCCCTCTCTGTCCTTGCGAACTTACCACAGACTTCGCTCTAACTTCGCGCCACGTCGCGCCACTCACCCGACCTCCGCGAGGCCCCCACTGCCGATTTGGTTGCGCTCGCCGCATGCAGGCGCATGCTGGTGGGACCGGCACTGTATGGGGATCACCCGACCTCCGTGCGGCCCCTGCTTCCAGTTTGGTCGCGCTCACTGCATGGAGTCACATGCCGGTGGGACAGGCCCTTTACAGTAACCTACACACACCGGGGACAATTTATAATTTTACCAAAGCCAATTAATCTACAAGCCTGTACATCTTTGGAGTGTGAGAGGAAACCGGAGCACCCAGAGAACCCACACAGGTCACGGGGAGAATGTAAAATTGAATAGTAAGATTAAACGAGTACTTACCAGTTTGAAGTTTGATCTTTATTTTATGAGGAGTCGAGTTGAGGGACTACGTGAATAGAAGCCCGTACAGCCGTTGGTGCGTCAATCTTCAAAGCAGCGGAATGAATTCACAGCTAACAATGACTGAAGTATAATGGTAAGATGATAAAACTAGAACTACCAGATGAGATCTATG
The DNA here is from genome assembly GCA_035221665.1 of Okamejei kenojei. Classification (NCBI taxonomy): domain Eukaryota; kingdom Metazoa; phylum Chordata; class Chondrichthyes; order Rajiformes; family Rajidae; genus Okamejei; species Okamejei kenojei. The sequence goes on from CM069141.1 coordinate 50,305,257, forward strand.
AGGGTGGGAGCGGAGGGCACGTAGTCCCTCAACTCGACTCCTCATAAAATAAAGATCAAACTTCAAACTGGTAAGTTCTCGTTTAATCTTACTATTTTACTTCGGAGTCACGTGAGTGACTACGTGAAGACTTCAAAGCACTGTGAATTCACGCCGCAGACCGAAATCCGACGTTCACACTGCCTGGATTGACTCAAAAGTCGTTAACAATCAATCATGCATCAGTAATACATTTGTTAAATGAATAACAGTTTATTTACAAACAAATCATAACAAACCCCTCTAACTCGGGGGAAAAGTGTAACAGTACTGAAACCAGAATCAGCAAACACCCCGAGCCTTGAAATCGGCTTGTGATAAAACCTCTGAAAAGTTAGCTCACTGGACCATCCTGCGGCCGCGAGGATATGGTCTATTGGCAAGTCCATCGCCCTTGCCGCGGAAGTTGATGCCGCCCTGGTGGAATGAGATTTGAATTTATCAGTATCAATTCCTGCACTTGCCAGGACCTGCTTTAGCCACCTTGAAATCGTTTGCACCGACACCTTACTGTGTGGTTTTTTGTGACTAATAAACAAAGCCAACTCTGTTCCTCTCAGAGGTTTAGTAATCTCAATATAACGAGATAAATGTGAGACTACACACAAGCGATCATCTGCGGGGTATGCTGAAAACACAATCTTACATCCTGTCATGCCTCTTCTATTATGTTCAAGCAAATCATAGACATAAAATATAATGGCATCAGCCGACACATGCATTCTATCTAGCCGTAGCATTTGCAACGTTTGTACACGTTGAGCTGAAACCAACGCCATAAGCATGACCACCTTCATAGTTAATTTGGCTATAGATAGGCTTGTAACCGGAGCCCACTGGCGAAGAACCATAAGAACCTCACTCACATTCCAAATACCGGCATACCTGGGTTTAGGAGGATTAGAATTGAAAAACTCCCTTCATGAATCGTGAAACTAACGGATGTGTCCCTACTGTATGCAATTTTGCATTCATAGGTAAATAAGAAGACAGAGCACTTCTGGCTGAATTAATCGCACTGTAACTTAATTTTTGGTCAAAATAAAGAGTTGACAAAACTCCAATACGTCCGTGATCCCTGCAGTGTGATATACAATATTCTGCTGTAGGCAGAATTGCTCCCACTTCCTTATATAGGTGATATATTGCTGCTGTGTACTATCCCTGCAGGCCAACGTGAGAATATCCACAGTCCGATGAGACAGTCCTCTCCCAGGTATGGCCTCCTTAAAATCTGCAAATTAACAGATCAATACGATCATATAAAGGATGTTGATCACCAGTGACTGGATTTACCAGTAGATTTTTATTCTTGGGCATAAGCATGTAAGGTTCCCTAGCCATTTGTAATACAATGGGAAACCATGCTTGTGTAGGCCAATCTGGCACTACCAATACCCCTGAAGCGGAGTCCTCCTTGATCTTTTGCAAACATCTGCTGATGAGACAGAATGGAAGAAATACATACACAAACATTCCTCCCCAATGCAGCGAAAACGCATCCACTGCTACTGCCCCAAGATCTGGTTCCCATGAAACATATCTAGGTAACTGATGATTTAATCGAGATGCAAACAAGTCAATATCTGGCAATCCATACTGAACAATCATTTGGTTAAATACATCCTGATTTAACATCCATTCAATGTTGTCATTAAACTGACGTGACCTAGTGTCAGCTACCGTGTTGAACCTTCCTGGCAAATAAAGTGCTGAAAGCCAGATATTTTGGTCAATACACCAGCTCCAAATCTGGTTAGCCAGTCTATCACAAGACTGTGACTTAACTCCACCCATGTGGTTTACATATGCCACTGCTGTGGTGTTGTCAATCTGAACCTGCACATGCAGATCCCTCCTTGTAGAACAATAAGCTTTGAGCCCATACCAGGTGCCCAATAACTCTAAATAATTAATCCCTCTTAATTGAAGAAGCGATGTCTCATCCACATTCCATCTGCCTCCACAACTAGAAGACATATCTGTTCCACCCCAACCCAGTGCACTTACATCAGTCTGTAATATCAGTGACGGTGGTTCCACCAAAACCTTCCTAAACTTTTTGAAACATGTACTATCCACCATTGTATGTCAGCAATCGCCCCAGCTGACAACTGCATAGGCCTATCAAAATGGCCCCTTTGTATTCTCAGTGCCTGTTCCTTTGATCGTTTGAATTGTTGATAATGCAGAGGACCATACTGCACAGCTGGAAATGCTGCAACAAACTTCCCAATTAAACTGGCTACTTGTCTAATCGAAGGCCGTTGTTCTCCAATGAGATTAACACAGTCCTCAATTAACTGATTCAATTGATCCCTGGGCAAAGTCACCAACATGTGATTGGAATTAATGGTAAATCCCAGATAATCAATAATTTGGACTGGTGATAATTTAGATTTATCTGGGTGAATAACAAATCCCATTTGTTCAAAAGTGATTTTAACAACTGAAACTGATGATTGAGTTTCAGCATGAGTCTTTCCAACAAACAGAATATCATCTAAATAGGCCATTACCACATTCCCCTGAGCTCTAAGCAATGCTAACACAGGTTTTACCAATTTAGGAAATAATCTAGGAGCTGAATTTAATCCATTCGGCAATGCCCTGAATTGCCACAGCTCAGTCATCCAAATAAATTTCAAATATCTTCTATCATCACCATGAATAGACACTGAGTAATACGCATTCTTTAAATCAATGGTTGCCATATAATACCCTTTGGACACTAGATGTTTGCCCGTGGTAAAGGTCTCCATTTTGAAAATCCTATAACAAACAAATTTGTTCAAACTCGATAAATCCAGAATAATTCTACATCCCCCAGTCTTTTTAGATCTGGGAAATATACTTGACAGAAATTGTTGACTTTGATAGACAGAAGGCTCAATTACCCCTTTCTTATGTAACGACTGAATCTCTGCTTGAATAAGCACATTTTCCTCATCTGAAAAAATAAGTTTACGACTATGAAAATGTTGATTAGGTAGACTGTCCTTAGAGTAAAATTCAATTTTTCACCCCTTCAATACTACTAAGTATGAACAAATCTGATGTCAACTGCTGCCATTGTTTGAGAAACAATTTTAACCTTCCCCAATTTGAACAGGAACATCAGTTACTTCATCGTCTGTCAATGTTATATTCCTTACCTGCATCTTTCCTTGCGGACCTTGTTATCCTCGACTTCTTGTAGAGAACCCTTTTTGCCTTGCTTGCCAGCTGGCTTAATGAGGGCCATGGTTTTAACAACCTCATGACAGTCTTTGACCCTTTTTGCAAGGTTACCACCAAACAACAGATTTCGTGGTGGTACACTGGTCGGTTTGCATAAACTCGCCAAATTCGGATTAGCACTGGCCTAATAGCGGCCCTCCCGATATTATTAATTTCAAAATGCATTACAAAGGAATCCCAGTTCGTCCTGGTGTGCTTCAACCATATTGCTTGTATCAATAACTTTCACCACAGCTGTAATACCTGCTGACAACAGTTTAAGCACTTTTTTAAAACTTCATCTCCTGGGCCCTAGCAGGCAAACCCATCTATGACCAAATTTGGTGATTAACCACCGGTACCTTCAGGAGATCACAATTAACAGGAGCTTTATAGTTTTTTGCTACTTCATCCATAGCTAGCTCCTGTAACTGGTGGGAGAGCATATACTGAATTGCTTCGGCCAATTCTACATCAATCACCTTTCCTGCCTCTCTACGCTCAGCAAACTTCCCAGCAATGTTCGGAATTACCTCCAACCGAACTCCTTTACTGCTCTCCCACAGCATAGGATCAGTGTCAGCAAACTGCACTGATAGAACATCCTCCTCACAGGCAGGATAGTTCTGCAGCCCTGAAACAGGTGCTGCTAGCACAAGCTCTCCATCAGCCTGGCTTGGGCACCACTCCTCCTCACGGAGCTGGACCCTGTCGAGCATTCTTTTGTAATAGAATCTCGACGTGGGAGAGCCGTGAGCAAACGGACTCTCCTATGGAGGGTATAACCTCCAGGCCCGACTCATCTACGGGCCTCACAGACTTGCCAGTGGCCTTCCGCCCTACTGGCAAGCCTCCACTGCCCCCCGGCAGTGGGTCCGCAACCACTGGCTGTGTAGCCAGCACCGGACCAGGTGTACCAGACAGGCCTCCATCCTCAACACTCTCCTGGTCACTCTCCTTTCTACCTCCGGAGCGCCTCGCCAACACCTTCTTCACTTTCTGCAACATATCTACCAGAACTCCAAACCGTCGCAGAAAATGACCTGTGGTAAAAAATTTTTTAAAACCTTACCTCCGTTTAAACTTACCGCTCGGAGGAGCGCTGCTGCTCCAACCGGCCGACTGCACCAGCGTCTGACGTCATGACGCACCAACGGCTGTACGGGCTTCTATTCACGTAGTCACTCACGTGACTCCGAAGTAAAATCTATCTACACTTCAAACTGCCTTGGGAAAGCAACAAACACAAAAAAAAGACTTGTCCCACCCCGGTCACTCCTTCGTCACTCCGCTGCCTTCTCAGATCTATAGGGTGGTCAAGAAGGCACGGTAAATCCCAATAAAGTCCGATTAAAGATAGTTCAAAGTGTTTTGTTCAAGATTCCAGGATCTGCGGTTCCTTGCGGCTCTATCATCTGATGAAGTATCATTGACATGTAACCAGCCCTGTCCTGTTGCCATCTCCATAGATGCTGCTTGAACAGCTGGACATTTCAATAATATCTTTGTAGTAGTCACTGAATTAGAGCATCGTTATTTTTTGCTTTCCACCGGAAACCCATTGTCTCCAAGACACAACTGGACAACTAACTATTATCACAGTCATGGAGCTGAACAACATACATCGAAGAAGGTTTAGTTTTATTTAGTTTATTATTGGCATGTGTACCGAGGTAGATTGAAAAGCTTTTGTTTGCGAGCTATCCAGTCAAAGAAAGGGTTATACATGAATATAATCAAACCATCCAGAGTGCACAAATAAAATATGAAGGATATAACATTTAGAGCAAAGATATAAGGTTGAAGATGTTTGACAGTCTGACTAAAGATAGTTCACACATCTCCAATGAGGTAGATGGGAGGTCAGGACCCCTCTCCAGTGTGGTTCAGTTGTCTGATAACAGCTGGGAAGATCCTGTCCTTGAATCTGGAGGTGTGCATTTTCAAATGTGTATACCTCTTGCCTGATGGGAGAAGGGAGAATAGGGAGTGACCGGAGTGAGACTTGTCCTTGTTTATGCCGGTGGCCTTGCTGAGGCAGCGTGAAAAGTAGATGGTCAATGGAAAGGAGGCTGGCTTGTGCGATGGTCTGGGCTATATTTACACATAGGTTATGAGTGTATTGAGGAATGTCAAACCACTTACACAGGGCTGCATTCATCATTTGGACCAGCTATGAATTGCTTGCACTGACTTCACTTAAGGAGAACGCTATTCAGACCCATCGTTTCAGTCCGCAACTGTTTGGCTGAGGGGAGTGGCTGTCATCTTGAGCACTCTCAAAGTCCACTTGTTCAGCCCGGCGGCAGCAACTCTGGTGGTTTGGAAGGAGGCAGCACAAAATACTTGCCATTGTGTCATCTTGAAGCTCGAGTGATCTTCATCCTTCTAGTAAAACGACACCGAAGGAAACAAAGTATTTCTTATAAGGTCAGCTCTTGCCCGAGGGCTGGGAACTGCGCTCCGGCTAATTACAGTCAAGTATCCGTGAGAGAACACAGGCCTCAAGTCTCTGTCACCCTCTTGGCTTTGCATCAATAATGTCTCAGTAGAAATGCATTTGTTTCTGAGTCAGAGATCTATGTTCACACTGCCTTCCAAAGATACCGTTTTAGCATAATCTAACCTGATAACATAGCCCAGTAACAAGGGAATAAAAAGTGGGACAAATAAGACATCGGTCTGAAGAAAGGTTCCAACCCAAGACTTCACCCATTCTTTTTCTCCAGAGATGCTGTCAGGACCCGCTGAGTTACCCCAGCATTTTGTGTCTATCTTCCGTATAAACCAGCATCTGCAGTTCCTTCCTGTACATTAAACTGAGACCAGGTCTGCCTGCTCAATGGAATGCATAAGATCCCTGGTATTTAAAAAAAAATATGAAGAGCCTTACATGGGGAGGGGACTTTTGATCGGCATGGGCAAGTTGGAGTAAAGGGCCTGTTTCCAAGCTTAGATTAGTTCAGTTTATTGTCCCATGTACCGAGGTACAGTGAAAAGCTTTTTATTGCATGCCAACCAGTCAGAGGAAAGACTCTTCATGATTAAATTCAAGCCATCCACAGCGTACAGATACAGGATAAGGGGATAAAGGAAATAACATTTAGTCCAAGGTAAAGTCCAATTAGAGATAGTCCAACGGTTTCCTAGGAGGTAGATGGTAGGTCAAAAATGTTCTCTAGTTGTTTATAGGATGGTTCAGTTGCCTGATAACAGCTGGGAAGAAACTGTACCTGAATCTGGAGGTGTGTGTTTTCACACTTCTGTACCGCTTGCCTGATGGGTTTAGTTTAGTTTATTGTCACATGTACAAATGTAAAGTGAAAATGCTTTTTGTTGCATGCTATGTATGCACTTTATTATCAACTCCCATCCCATCCCATCCGGGGCAATTTACAGAAGCTGATCAGCCTTTAAAGCCGGAAAGTCTTCGGAATGTGGGAGGAAACCAGAGCACCCGGAGGAAACCCACGCGGTCACGGGGAGAATGTACAAACTCCACACATTAATAGCATTTGCGGTCAAGATTAAATCTGGGTCTCTGGCGCTGTGAGTGTGAGGCAGCAGCTCTACCAGCTGCACCACTATGCTGCCCTTAACTGAGCACCCTTAACTGAACCCCCTATATCTGGCAGGCACTGACGGAGGTTAAAGTATATTTACATTTATGTACCAGCTCTACCCGCTGCAACACGGTGACCAATGGTCGCCGTGGACTCATTGGGCCGCAGCTCCTGTTTCAATGCTGTATCTTTCAATCAATCAATTCATATTGGAAACCCACGTGGGTCACAGGGAGAACGTGTAAACTCCACATATGAACAGCATCTGAGATCAGGATTAAACCCGGGTCAGTGGCGCTGTGAGGTAGCGGTTCTACCAGCTGTGTCACCGAAGATTTTGCCATCACCTTTTGTAAAACAAAAGACCTGTCTTTTGATATAGGAAAGGTGAAGGCGAGATAATGGGCAACACAGTGGCGCAGCGGTAAAGTTACTACCTCACAGCACCAGAGACCCGGGTTCGATCCTGACTACTGGTGCAGTCTTTATGGACCTTGTACATTCTCCCTGTGAACACCTGGGTGTTCTCCGGGTGCTTCGGGTTTCCTCCCACACTTCAAAGACGTTCAGGCTTGTAGGTTAATTGGCTTTGGTATTAAAAAAAGAGAAAATGATGCCTAGTGTGTTGGATAGGACTAGTGTAATACAGATTGCTGGCCGGCATGACACGGCGGGCTGAAGGTCCTGTTTTCACTCAGCATCTCTAAAGTCTAGAAGTCAAAACGATCTGTCTTCAGACTTTAAAGGTACACCGATCACCCCGTGCACGAACACCATCCTACATTCTGGGGACAATTTAACCGAAGCCAAATAATTTACAAATCTGCACGTCTTTGGAGTGTGGGAGGAAACCGGAGCACCCAAAGACACCCCATGCAGTCACAGGGAGAACGTACAAACTCCATACAGACAGCACCTATAGTCAGGATTTAACCCGGGCCTCTGACACAGTGCCGCCCCATTCTGTCTTGATCATGTTACTGTATATGGGAGCATGCTGTGTATCACCTGAATCCTGTGCATCACATACTGATCTTGCGGACATCACAACTGTCTCTACAGCTCAGAAGCACTGCTCTCTTTGAGATTGTGATTGAGCAAACCTTTCTCTGACCCAAGTCTAGTGACAAGCCAAACAATATCTTATTTGGGGCAAAAATGACTGTCAAAACAACGCTGTGCTTTTGTGAAGACATTTCCCTCACTAGTGTTGGCCGAGTCTTCATAGCTGCTGCATACCAAATTAATGATTTGCTTGTAGCCAAAACTCAGATTCTGAAAGCTCACAGAAATGAAAGGAAAACTCATCACTCGAACATTAAATACAGTTGACACGTTAGACAGTCCAGATTCTGCTCATGCTACCATAGATAGAAATGTTGTCCAGTTGCAAAAATACCAGTTCTGTGTGACTTTATTGTCCTAAAGTTGGGTTAAAATAACATTTCCTTCTCTTTTTACATACAACGTAAAGCAGTACAGCACAAGAACAGACCATTCGGCCCGTAATGCCCGTGCTTTAGACTTTACAGTGTGGAAACAGGCCATTCTGCCCACCCAGTTAATGTCACCCTGTGCACTAGCTCTATCCTACACACTGGGGACAATTTACAATTAATAGAAGCCAATTAATCTACAAACCTGCATGTCTTTGGAGTGTGGTAGGAAACCGGAACACCCGGAGGAAACCCACGTTGTCACAGGGAGAATGTACAAACTTGGTACAGACAGCCCCCATAGTCAAAATCGAACCCGGGTCTCTGGAGCTGTAAGGCAGCAACTCCACCACTGCGCCACCACTGGAGAAAAAGGACAGATGATGTTTCGAGTCTGAAGCAGTCCCAACCCGAAACGTCACCAATCCTTTTTCTCCAGAGATGCTGTCTGACCCGTTGGGTTACTCCAGCACTTTGTGTCTATGTTAAACTAAATACACTTGCAGTGACTTTAGCCCTTTTTAATGAAGTCAAAGGCTTTGGCTGAGGTTCAGCTAGCGGAGTGTGGAGCTGGCTTGAAAAGTGGAAATCACCCCATTCCCCACAGATGAGTGTCTCAGTGTGTTTACTTTGTGGGATGTGCAAGGAACGTCAAATTAGCAACCATTTAAAAGCAGTCACTAAAGGCTGCACACTGCCCTATTGAGAATGCTAAGTTTGGAAGGACAGTTAATTAAGTTTCTTTTGTGGACAATAGACTTTTGGAATGGTAATTTACGGGAAACATCAAATTAACTTGGCTTTGTCAGTCGAAGGGAATAATGAGATTTTGTAATCCTCCACAGATGGATATTTTTTGTTCCCCCATTTAATCTCCAAGTGAGAGAATTAAACAGTATCTTCTCTTCTTGGGCTCACTGTTACAGCATGCAATTTACAATTAAGTGTTTGAGGGTTTATTTTCATTAATGTTCAGTCGCTCCTCCCCCGGGCTTGAGCTGAAAGCTAAGATTGATGCCAGGAAAACTCCATGTCTTCAGGCAAGGAACTCAAAGGGCAAGAGTCAGCAATTCTGTCAATAGGCAATCTGTAAATCCTCGAAATACCTTCGCCCCTCTGCAGAAGATAGACCTATTTGTGTTCTCCAGAGATGCTGCCTGACCTGCTGAGATACTCCAGCACTTTGTGGGTTTTTTTAAACCAGCATCCGCAGTTCCTTATGTCTAAAATTGTGGGGATTGATTGATTGATTAGCTTAGGTTAGCGTAGTTTAGCTCATTGCCACGTGTACTGAGGCACAATGAGAAGCTTTATGTTGCGTGCGAGACAAATAATTTCAAGTAACCCCTATTTCCCTACACTCCCCCTCCCCCCCCCCCCCCCTTGTCATCCTGCTAATTCCACTATCGCCCTGTTTAGTTTCACTTTTCGTATCCCCTCGTTGTCACCTCTTCCACTACCAACAAAGGACCATTGTGGGCTCCACCTTTCCTTGATCATTGATGCTGGCCCTGATTTGTTCTTTTCATACATTTCGATCAATTGTAATTTGTATCTTTTCATATCTCTAGTTTCCCTCCTCCCCTGACTCTCAGTCTGAAGAAGGATTTAGACCCAAAAGGTCACCTATTCCTTTTCTCCAGAGATGCCGCCTGACCCGTTGAATTACTTTGATAAATTTTGTGTCTATCTTTGGTGTAAACCAGCATCTGCAGTTCCTTCCTGCCCATTCACACTAGTTCTATGTTATCCCACTTTCGCATCCACTTCCTACAAAGTGGAGGTAACTTTCAACATCAAATAACCTACCAACCTGCACATCTTTGCGATGTGTGGGGAAAGCGGAGCCCCTGGTGGAAACCCACATGGTCCAGGGAGAAAGTGCAAACTCCACACTGACAGCACTGACACTGACAGGTATCACTGTACCTTGGAGCACATGATAATAAAGGAACCAATGACCTATTTGATCAAGCCATGTGTCTACCAGCTGCGCCACTGCACCGCCCCCAATATAATGTTTTAAAGTGGACATTTACTCCCAAAAGGCAATGAGCTGATGGGTGGTGTTGCCTGAAGTGTCATTGTTGTTCACTGCTCTCATCCACATTTCATGCTGCCTCTGAGAAGCAGCCAACATAATTAAAGACTTGTCCCACCCCGGTCATTCCTTCGTCTCCTCTCTCCCATCCGGCAAAGGTACAGACCGTTCGCGGGGCCTTTTAGCGCCTAGTGTGGCTTAAAATCAAACTGCTGCATCAAGGTGATTGAGGCTCCCGATGTTGAAGCCCCCATTGGCCAATGAAAAGCCCCACGGACGGGCCGATTCAAGCCCCACGATTTGGGGCGGACGAAGCTGCCGATGGTACTGTCCACAGGGCCCACGGCCGAAGCCTCACGTGCGTGCGTGCGTGCATGCGTGCGCGCGGCCGCCAAATCATTGTCTCCCCCCCCATGTTTTGATAGTGATTTCCATGCCTGGGTACAGAGGCTTGAAAGTGTTCACCACCAGACTCGGGAACAGCTCCTTCTCCTCCGTTATCAGGCTTCTGAACTGTCCGACCATAAGCCAGGGTGCTGTCTGATTCATCTCTACCCCATTGTGGACATTGGACTTTGTCTCTGGAAACAGATCCACTGCAATGTTGAGAACTATGTTCTGCATCCTGTATCCCACCTCACTGTTATGCATTGGTGCTGGAAACGGACTTAAATAACACACCGGTACTTAACAAGCTTCTTGTATTGAAATCGCCATCTTGAGTCTCTCCACGCTTTCGTACATTTGCGCAAGACATTCTAATATGCTAATCATATTCTCATACACAACACTCCTCCCCCTTTAACTTGGAGGCAGGTAACACAATTTCATCTTCACTGTATATGATCTTTTACACAAAATATAATTGACTATTATGCTGTTCTCCAAGTCGTATTATTAAAGTCATCTTACAATTAGATGATCATAACAGTAATAATCATGCATAAAGTAAACTTGGAACATGATTTTTACATTCCACCTATCTTCCTTAAACGTGGTGTGGCAAACCAACTAAATTACACTGCTTTATGCGATTTCATTTATAAAGAACAAAATCCACAAATCTTTTGGGTGTTCTTTTAGTCCTATTAGACATGCGTCTCTCTGTCTGTGTTGGACTTTGCATGCTATCTGAGATATCAGGCTCTGGTTGTGATGTTGTGTTATCACTAGGGGCTGGAGGTTCGTCAATCTCTGAAGTTCCTTCAGAATCTACACCTGCTGTTGGAGTAGGCAGAAATAACATTGACTCCTCGCTGGGTTGAACCACTTCTCTTTGCTGGAAGCCGGCGTGCTTGTCCTCTTTTGGAAAGTATGCCCTCTTTTGATCCACATGACGACGCACGACTCTTCCCTCACTCAACTTTACGTTGTACATGACTTCACTTATGACTTCTGCTATCATTCCGTAAAGCCAAGTAGGTCCTGATGTGAAGTTCTTGACCATGACATGATCATTCACCTCCAAGACGCGTTCCTTGCTTCCTCAATCTGCTGCCTGTTTCATTGAAGCTTGCTTCCTTCGCACAGATTTGCTTAGATCGGGTCGCCGATCAAGTGTTAAGTGCGGATCTTTCGTCTGAACATCAGTTCACTGGGTATTTTCCAGTCGTTTCTTGAGGTGTGACTCTGTACGTCAACAAGAACATCTGGAGCATTAGTTCCAGGTCCATCCTCTCCCTTTTATCACATCTGCTTTCACCGTCAGTACACGTCTTTCAGCTAGTCTGTTGCTGGACGGGTGTTTGGGTGATGTTTGAATGTGGCAGATGTTATTGCTGCTGAGGAACCTGGCAAATTCCTCAGACACAAACTGCGTACCGTTGTCTGTGACCACCGTTTCCGGAAACCCGTGAGATGCAAACAGCCGTCTCAGGGCAATCACTGTTGCTGCTGCTGTTGCGTGTCTCACCCAAGTGACTTCAATCCATTTGCTGTGAGCATCGACCATAATCAGCAAATTATCATCGTCGAGGCTGGCATAGTCACAGTGACCTACTCCACGGTTTCTCCAGGAAACTCCCATGGATGGATTTGGGCTGCCACCAGACTATGTTGACTCTGCTGACAGCTTGGACAACTCCCTACTTGTTGTTCCAACTCTTTGTTGATTCCTGGCCACCAGATGCATGATCTTGCCAAGGCCTTCATTTTCACGATGCCAGGGTTCGTACTATGAAGTTCTTCGAGGATTCTAGAACTCATCTCCAGAGTACTCTACTCGTGGTCCCCACAGGATTATGTCATCCTCAACTGACAGCTCTTCTTTCTTGCTGGCAAAGGTCTTTACTTCTTCTGGAAGATTCCTTGCACTTGGCCATCCTTCCATAATGTGGTTCTTCACCTTGGAGAGAACTCTGTCCTTCTTGGTAGCTCTCTTCACTTCCTGTATATCAACAGGGCGTGTGTCCAAATCGGTGAGCAAGTTGATGCGTGCCTCTTGTGCTTCATCGAGCTCCGCAAGCTCAGGGTGATTCCATGAAGAGTCCTCTTTGTGGATCGGCAAGCACGCAACGCATCAGCATTCTGGTGTTTCTTGTCTTCCCGATGGACTATCTTGTAACTGTAGGCAGACTGGATCATATGCCATTTTGCTATGCGAGCAGAGGACATTGGGCTGGCAGGCTTGTGGTCTCCAAATAGTCCCATCAGAGGCTTGTGATCAGTCACAATGGTGAAAGACCTCCCATGTAACTGCTTGTAGTTCACTTCGCTGGGCTTGAGAGTGCATGAGACAAAAGCTATTGGCCTTTCTTGTCCATCTAAATCCACATGGCTTATCACAGCACCTAAGCCAAAGGGGCTTGCATCTGTTTGGAGCAGGATTGTTTTGGCTGGATCATAATGCATCAGCACACTATCACTCTGCAGAAGATGCTTGGATCTCTGGGATGCCTGCTCTTGTTCCTTTCCCCATTTGAACTTGGGATCAGGCTCGCTGCTTCTCCTCCCACTCTTTGACTCAGCTGATCGTTACTCATCCTTCAGCATTAGAGTCAACGGTGCAATCTGCTGTGACAGGTTGGGTATAAACTTCCTGTAGTATCCTAGTAATCCTAGGTATGCCTGCAGTTGGCTTTGGTTCACTTGTCGCCTGGCTTCCCGCACCCCATCAACTTTGTCTTGAAGAGGACAAAGACCATTCTTGTTCAGTCAATGTCTGAGATAGTCGACTGACACTTGCATTAGTGCACACTTCTCCTTCGTCAGACGTAACCCACTGGTTTCAAGTCTTGCCGGACCGCTTCCAGGTTCCTGTGGTGCTCTTCGTCAGTCCTTCCGCTGATGATGATATCATCCATATACGGCTTGCACATGGGAATATCTGCTAGCAGGCTCTCCATTGTTCTCTGGGACATGGCTGGTGCACTGGATATCCCAAAAGGTAATCTAGTTTACTAGAAGAGACCTTTGTGCGTATTAATTGTGGTGAACCTCCGAGCTTCAGGGTCTAACTCTATCTGATGATAGGCATGGGAGAGGTCTAATTTAGCGATCTTTTCTCCTTCTAGTTCCTGCAGGAGATCCTCCATAGTGGAAAGTGGATACTGTTCCATTTTCAGCACTTTATTTGCTGTGAACTTTTAATTGCCACAGACTCTCATGCTCCCATTCGGTTTCGGAACAGCTATGACCGGGCATGCAAAATCTGCTGTCTTCACCGGCTTGATAATGCCCTCCTGCCGCAATTCATCCATTGTGGCATCAATCTGCTTTCTAGCAGCATATGAAACAGTGGCTGCCTTGTAAAACTTTGCTCCACTGTTTTCGTCTTGTGGATACACTTTGGCTTGGTAGTCTGTCAGCATTCCATGAGTGCTGTTATCAAACAGTTTAGCATGTTTGTTGAGTACTGTGTTCATGGCATCTTGCAAACTGTGCACACTACACGGTGGACTTAGGCTTGGACCCAGCGTGTTCGGCTGGATAGATTTGACAGCAATCTAGAGTACTTCCTCAACCAGTCTCTTCCTAATAGGCTTACACCTTTCTTTACTACCACTAGGGTCAGTGTTTCTGGCTTCCTTTGAGGTTTGAGCTGTACCTGTACCGCTGCTTGTCTGTGAATATCAACCTTCTCGCCTGTGTAGGATTTCAGTTTGAGGCGCGAGTTTTGTGTAGACTTCTTCTGGTACGATAGTCTATGGTCTTCCAGTGTCAACTTCTAGTTGTACCTCCCTGCCATTCACTATCAAAGTGGCTGTATACGGGTCAGATTTTGTCAACTTGTTGATTGATTCATCTTCCAAGTGGCTCATGGTTGATGAATTCCAAGCGGCCTCCTCCAAGTGGTTTTGTCCCCTCCTCTGCTGGTAAGCTCCATCAGCATCACACTGGCTTTGGGTGTGACCCGTTCCTGAGCACCTGAAGCACCTACCATCTCGGAATTTACGCATCCCTGGCTCATGGCTGCCGCCATATCTCCAGCACTTCTTGGAGTATTGAACCTTGTCTCTGGATGCCCTTGGTGGACTCCTTGTCTTTAACTTTATGTTCGATCTTGAGTATATCTCAAATCAACCACAATTCTGTTTCTGCTAATGGAATCGACATCCTCGTCGCCAAATTGTTATGTGTTGGTGCTGGAAACTGACTTAAATAAGACTCGGAATACACAGGTGCTTAACAAGCAGCTTGTATTGAGATCCCCATCTTGAGTCTCTCAGCGCATGTGTACAATTGCGCAAGTCATTCTAATATGCTAATCATATTCTCATACACTCACGGTGGTCCCCCCACGCCTGGTCCTCCATTGTCTTCCCCTCCCCCCCTCACGTTCAGCGACCGCGAGGCCCTACCACCACCGAGGCCCACGTTGCCTCCGAGGCTCCCTCTGCTGAAGCTGAGGCTCCCGCTGCGGCCAAGGCACCTGCTGCAACTGCCGCCACCTCTGAGACGCCTTCAGCCCAGACAGGCCTCGCCGCCCGGCTTCACCGGAGTCCCCTAGGAGGCCTGTGGGGCGAGCCGAGCCTACCGGGGCACGTTCTGGACATCGGTCATCGTTCTGGTCGTCGGCGCCGTAGTGTCCGGTGGGTGGATCGGGCCCGTGCGGCTCCCCGGGACCCCGGAAATGGTAGAAGAATAGTGTACAAAATTGGTCAGCATGGATAAAGTGGGCTGAAGGGCCTGTTTCTCTGCATTGTAGTTTTAGCTTAGTTTAGTTAAAGATACAGCACAGAATCAGATCACTTTGGTTCACCGAGTCTTTTCCGACCAGCGACGCTGTATCTTTAAAGTCTAAAGTCTAATCTCCCCTTCCCATTCCCATTCCCATACTCACCTTTCTGCCCTAGGCCTCCTCCACTGCCAGAATGAGACCAAGCGCAAACTGGTTGAACAGCACCTTACATTGGTCCTGGGTTGCTTACAGTCCAACAGTGTGTACATTGAATTCACCAATTTAGATAACTAACCCCAAAACAAAACCACCCTCCATCGTCTTTCCCCTCCTTTATGGCCCTCTTTTCCCTGTGCCTCACCCGGATGTGCGCACATTTCTCCCATTCCCTTTCCCCCCATCCCCTCCCACCTATATTCCACTATGGCTTCATATTTCACACTTCTTTTCGCTTATCTCCTTCGCACATTTTGTTTTCTCTTTTCATCTCTGGCTTTTGTCCAACCATCGGCCAATCCAAACCAATCCCCTCCTCAGTTGTATCCATGTCATTTGCCAGGCAGCACCCACAGTCGGGATCAAAGCCGGGTGTCTGGCGCTGTAAGGCAGCAGCTCTACCACTGCACCACTGTGCCGCCCTGTTCTTGAAATCTTTATTTATTTTGGAAGTTAGACGTTAGCGATACAATGCAGAAACAGGTCTACAGGCTACCGAGTCCACGCCGACCAACGATCGCCCCATGCTAGCACTATCCTACTTGTGAGAGACAGCAAATCCCTTTAATCTCAATTCCACTCTCTTCTAAACCATGATATCCTAGTGCACTAACCACTGTCTTCGGGAACAATAATCCATGGGCCCAGTTTCCATTTCATGACTTGATCCCAAATACCTGGTGTCATAATCTTAGTTCAATTCACAGATCCAAGCCAACAAATGTGAAACTGCTTCATATCTAATGCCAAACACAACAGTGTCATTTTATATTTAAGAAATGCATTTATTTAAGATTATCCAAAGCTCTTTGCTTGTATCTTGATCCATTTCAAATCCTGTTCAGACATGTCCTTGTGCTCGCAAATCTGCATTGGAATCTGTTTCGGTGCCAAAATCAAAATTTTCAAATACTTCCTAGGATTCAGCCCTGCGTGTCTCTGTAACGTTCTCCAGTTTGTAAGCTCATGCAGAGCCGGACATATTTTAAAACTTTCGAGATATATTGCAGAAACGGGTCTTTTAACCCATCAAGTCCGCACTGACTAAAGACCCCTGGACACTAACACTATCCTACACACCAGGGACAATTTTACTAAAACCAATTAACCTGCAAACCTATATGTCTTGGGAGGGTGGGGGGAAACTGAACACCCAGAGAAAAGCCACACGGTCACGGGGAGAATGTACAAACTCCATACAGACAGCACCAGTAGCCAGGATCGAACCCACAACTCTGGCGCTGTAAGGCAGCACATCTACAGCTGGGCCACTGTGTCGCCCTGCAATTACATCCACTCCATGGGCATTCAAAAGACCATATTATTTTATAGTGTCTGCAGAAATTATGTTTAATCCACATCACACCCTCTTTCTCATAAACAGGGCATTTTTCTTTTCAACACCACAGTAATATATTTACCATATATAAGCCACACTGACTGCACTTTCTCTGCCCTGCCTTCTGATACATGTTTCACCACATGCACTTGCTTCCACTGTTTGTCTGTCATTTTTCACCTGACTTCAGACAACTCCAGAGCCTTGGACATCTCCAGGCATTTTTCCAACATTAACCCTGTTTTAGGACTAGGTGCTGCCTCCGGCTGCCTCTCAGTCCCATAAATAATCCAATCTCCGATGAGAACACTTTCAAATCTGCAAAACCCCCGTTTCCTGGAAGCAATTCTGACTACATTAAGAAAGTATCAAAGGATACTCCCTGCCCCAGTTCTGAGTAACGAAGTGATAGCAGTCAATTGAATCAATTCCATGAGGGTTTTGATGTGCTTATGCTGTAACACACCCAAAACATTTTCCAGGGTTTCTTTAGACTTTTAGATTTTAGATTTGAGATACAGCGCAGAAACAGGCTGCTCAGCCCACCTAGTCGACGCCGACCTGTGCACTATCCTACACACTAGGAACAATTTACAATTTTACCAAAGCCAATTAATCTACAAACATGTACGTCTTTGGGATGTAAGGGGAAACCGGAGCACCCGGAGAAAACCTACGTGGTCACAGGGAGAAAGTACAAACTCCGTCCAGACAGCACCCATAGTCATGATCGAACCCAGGTGCCTGCGCCGTAAGGTAGCAACTCTACCGTTGCGCCACCATGCCGTCCCTGCACTGTGCTGTTCTAGGTACAATACGCTATAAATTAAGGATTAGCTACTTTTGCTCTGGTTCTGAGGAGCAGAAGTTACCTGTGTGACTTTACCACTGTGTCACCATGCTGCCTCTGGTACAGGCTGAGAGACAGGGCACTTGTGATTCCATCGAGCATATGAAGGAAAGGATGGGTACTCGAGAGAGCACTTTAGACAAGTTATGAGTCATTTTAGATTTGTTTATTATCATGTACACGAGGGTGCAGTAAAATTCCTTGTTCACATGAAACTCATAGAGTAAACAATATACATTGTGATGATAAATACATGCTGATGATGCAATTAGTGAAAAAATAAATCTGTAGTGCTAATATAAAAGTGCAATAACAGAATAACTGAATGTTAGAGTCAAGAGTGAGAGCATGTGGCAACATCTCCTGGAAAGGGGAGTGGAAGAGATGGTTGCTTCAGGAGTCTCGTAGCAGTGGGGAAATTAATCTGCCTGTAAGACTGGATGTATGGGCTTGCAAGCTCCTGTATCTTCCCCCAGAAGGATGCAGAGAGAAAAGGCAATGACCAGGGTGACAGACATCCTTGATGATACTCCCAACTTCCCAATGCAACACAAGAGCAGCATAGTGGTGCATCTGGTAGAGCTACAACCTCAGTGCCACAGCGACCCGGGTTTGATCTAAACCTCGGATTCTGTCTGCGTGGAGTTTGCTTGTTCTCCCCGTGACTGGCTGAGTTTCCTCTGGGTGCTCCGGTGTCCTCACACATCCCAACAACGTGCGCCTCAGTAAATTGCCACTTGTGTGTTGGGAGTGGATGAGAAAGTGGGATAACTAAGAACTATTGCTTCCATAACAGAGAACCTCCATTTTGCTTGACCAACAGAGGTCACGGCTTTGGCGGCGCCGAGATGCCGGCCCGCAAAGTCGGCCTCGGAAGTCGGCTATGGGAACGGATCTGTCAACACCGGCCGGGCTGGAGTTTCAGAGCCCTGGCCGCAGGGGGCAAATTCGACCCACCGATCGAAGTCCCGATGAGGTTGAGATTGACCATATCACCCAGTCTAGGCACTGCATTTTTGGAGATACTTCCGGTGAGGGGAGCGGGTCCAGATTAAAGGGGGGGGGGGGGGGGTGGGGAGCACCAGTTTCCAGAAAATCAGTGGTCGACTGGAAACTAACATTTCTTCTTTTGCGTTGCGCACAATTTTAATGGGCATCAGATTGCAAAATGTTAAGGAAAGGAAAATAGTCAAACACTTATAATAATGTTCATTTCACACCCCTTGGGTGCAGGAGTGTTATTTAATGGCAAAAGTGATGAATGCTCTATGAGTGATGAATGCTCTCCTGCTGTGAAACATGCAATGGTCAGCAAAACTGGTGAAGGTGGAATCTGGTTTTAGCATGCTGAACTGAGCAGGGATTTAAAGTTGTTTCAGATGAGTCTGTGGGGGATTATTACAGCAGAGGGAATGGATTGGGCTGAGGGATGTGAGAGTTGGGTGCAGGGGGTATTGGTTGGTGTGTTATTTTGGGAACAAACATGATATAGCCTTCATCAGTCAGGGTATTGAGTATAGAAGTTGGGAGGTCATGTTGCAGTAAAACAAGATGTTGGGGAGGCCAAATTTAGATTATTGGGTTCAGTTTTGAGCACCAGGTTAGAGGAAAGATGTCAAGTTGGAAAGGGTTCAGAGAAGATTTACCAGGTTCTCCAGTTTTCTTCCACATTCCAAAGACATGCAGGTTTGTAGGTTGACACAAAATAAGAATAAGGGGTAGGCCATTAGGACTAAGATGAGAAAAATGCAGCTAGAGAGAAGGCAAAAGAGGCCAATTCACTGTATGTATTCAGGAGAGAGTCAGATATACCTCTTGGGGCTAACGGAATCAAGGGATATGGGGAGAAAACAGGAACAGGGTACTGATTCTGGATGATCAGCCATGATCATATTAAATGACGGTGCTGGCTCGAAGGGCCGAATGGCCTACTCCTGCACCTATTTTCTATGTTTCTAAAATGCTGCAGCAACACAGCGGGACAGGCAGCATCTCTGGAGAAAATTAGGTGACCCAAAACGTCACCCCTTCCTTCCCTCCAGAGATGCTGCCTGTCCCGTTGAGTTTCTCCAGCTTTTTGTGTCTATCTTTGGTTTAAACCAGCATCTGCAATTCCTTTGTGCACAGGTGTGTAGGTTAATTGGCTTTGTAAATTTTCCCCGAGTGTGCATGGAGTTGATAAGTAAATGGGTTAACATAGAACTAGTATGAATGGGTGATCAATGGTCGGCGTGAACTCAGTGGGCCTTTTTTCAAGCTGTATCTTTTGGGTAACTTTCTTCCTCACCCACTCTAAAGTTTGCACATTCTTCCTGTAAAGTGGAGGAACAAGCACCATATATTCCACAGGTAGCTCACAACCCAATGGTATGAACATTGTATTCTCCAATTTTAGATAACCTCGAACTAACCCCTCAGCATCCCCCCTTTCCTCCCACCCCCCACGTTTCTCCACACCCCTTCACCTCCACCCCCTCACCCCACCTTCATTCTCACCTATTACTTGCCATGCTTTGACCCGCCGCTCCTCTCTTCCAACGTTTGTACTTCCCCTCCTATAATCAGTCTGCAGAAGGTCCCGACCCAAACGTCATCTATCCGCGTTCTCCAGAATCATTCCAGTACTTGTGTCCTTCTGTTTAGTTTACAGTGCCAGATTAATCAAGAAATAAAATAACCAGTAGAAATTTGAAGCTGATTCAGGGTCATTTTGTTTGGAGATACAGCAAGAAAACATGACCTTCAGCCCTCCGAATCCACACCGACCCTAGTTTTAGTTTAATTTAGCTTATAGTTCATAGATACACCTTGGAATCAGGCCCTGCGGACCACCAAATCCACGCCGACCATCCATCCCCACACACTAACCCTATCCAACACACAATAGAGACAATTTACAATATTACCAAGGCCAATTAACCTACAAACCTGTACGTCTTTGGAGTGTGGGAGGAAACCGGAACAAGGGTAAGCAAGCGAGATTAGTAAGGATGTCAGGGGTTATAGGGCGGAAGTGAGAGAATGGGATTGAGGGGGGAAGATAGATAAGCCATGAATGAATGGCGGAGTGGACTTGATGGGCCGAATGGCCTAATACTGTTCCTCGGATTTATGAACAGGATCATCCAGATACACCCACGTGATCACGGGGAGAACATGCAAACTCCTTACAGACAGCACCTGTGGTCAAGATCAAACCCGGGTCTCTGGCGCTGTAAGGCAGCAACTCTACCACTGCACTAGCGTGCCGCCTCATTGCTTTTTAATAGTAAAGATCTCTTGAAATTATGACATTAAGGAGTTTTTGATAAGTCTATCTGCCTTTGCGTGCCTCGTTTTAGCATTTGGTTTAAATACAAACTGGTATAAATTAATTGGTAATTAATTGGCTGTGAAAATATTTGTTTACACTCATTAACGGGGATCTCAAATAGTCTTGCTACTCCGCATCAAATCCACGAGGATCTCTAGAGCTGTCAAATGATTCTGGGCTGTCCCTGGCTTCACACATCTGAACAGCAGGACAGAAAATACATATCGGCAATGTACACAGATTCATGTTCTGTGTTGTGTAAGATTGTCACTTTTGGATATAACATTTCTGCTTCATTTAACACATTCTCTACTATTTAACTGTTTTTCCGCATGAACGCTTGCACTGAATAGGTTTTATTTGTGGATCTATTTAGAAATAAAAACAGGTTTAATTTCTATTTATAATGAAGCATGGGGTTGAGTAATGATACAGAGTGAAAAGGAAACCCTCCATCTATTTTGGTAAGAGTTATTCAGCTTCCTCTTTGCCCCATTCTTTCCATTCCACCTTGCTGTTTCCTCATCTTAAAATATATGTGGCTTCCATTTTGAAAGTTATTTTTAAAAATGTTCTCCGCGCTGCGTTCTAATCATAACAAATTGCTGCACAAATTACTTTCTCTTCATGTTGCTTCTGGTGCTTTTGCCAATTACCTTAAATCTGTGCTAATGACTGAGTCACAGTTGACACTTTGGTCAATAAGATGAATGTAGTACTTAAGGTGCATTTGCAAGCCTAGCTGGAATCGTAACTATAGATCTAGTTGCATCTGAAAAGGAGATGTTTTTCTACCAGTTTCACATTGAGAGCAATGCAGGTCAATTTTGGCCTTCCCATAGGACTGAAAGTGTCATCCAAACTTGATGCATATTAATCTCAACACCAAGTCAAAAGGTTGCAGGTTCAGATTACACTCAATAAGTTGAGTTGACCTTCCAGTGCACCAGATTCAGGGACAGTTTCTTCCCAGCTTTTTGCAAGCGACTGAACCATGCTATCACCAACATGAAAGCGGTCCTGAACTACCGTCAACCTCATTGGAGAGCCTCGGACTATCTTTTATCAGACTTTATTGCTTTGCAATTTCTTACAGCTCCATCCAAGACCGCAAGGAACTGCTGAGAATTGTGGATGCAACGCAGACAATTACACAAACCGACCTCCCTTCCATTGACTCCATTTATACTTCACGTTGCCTCGGCAAGGCCACCAGCATATTCAAGGATGAGTCGCAGCCGTGCCACTCCCTCTTTTCCCCTCTCCTCTCGAGCAAGAAGTAAAGAAGTGTGAAAATGCACACATCCAGATTTAGGGACAGTTCCTTCCCAGCTGCTATTAGACAACTGAACCATCCTACCGACAACTAGAGAGCAATACTGAGCTATTATGTACTATCTTGAAGACTATCTTGGTCTATCTTTAATCGGACTTTAGTGGACTTTATCTTGCACTAAACGTTATTTGCGTGGTTATTGCGTTATTCTCTTTATCCTGTGGATAAAGTGCAGGTTAAAGTTTAGTTTAGTGCAGGTTTGTAATTGTAATCATGTATAGTCCTTTCGCTGACTGGATAGCACGCATGAAGAAAGCTTTTCACTGTACCTCGGTACAAGTGAAACTAAACTAAACTTTAACCTGCACTAAATGTTGTCCCCTTATCCTGTATCTGTACACTGTGGATGGCTTGATTGTAATCAGGTAATCTTTTGGCTGACTGGATAGCACGCAACAAAAACGCTTTTCACTGTAGCCCGGTGCGTGACAATAATAAACTGAACTAAAACTAGAATGTGCCCCACTCCATCAACTACATTTACATTTCATGCTACCTTGTGAAAGTAGCCAAAATAATTAAGGACTTTTTTTATCCTGGTTCTTCACTTTTATTGGACACTGAATAGTGGAGAGTGAAGACGACCTCCTTCGATCTCCTTTGACCTCCCTTCGACTATGATGAAGACTATCTACGATTACCTTCGACTACCTTTGACTACCCACGATTACCTACGACCACCATGCTGACCACGACTTAATCTACGAGTAAAAAATGTATTGATTTTTTCCATGGCAACTTTACTCTCGGGTATTTTTTAACACATTGAAAAAAACGCCGCAACCTAGCTGAGGCCTCGAGTACGCGGAGACCACTCTCGAGCATGAAGGAGAGCTACGAAGACCTCTTACGACCTCGTCTCGACCATGCTGCGAGTATGAATCTGGCAAACTCGCCAGAACTCGCGGATTCGGTCGCCCAAGTGGGACAGGCCCTTAATACTAAACCAATGCAATGTTGAGGAAATGCTAGAGACACTTCAACAGGTTTCTCCACCCCTACTCTAATCATCCCCGATACAAAACATCACCTGTCCATTCCCTCTCCCCAGACATGTTGAGTTCCAACAGCAGTTTGTGTTCCACTGATGACATGCTACACAGTTGGAAGCGAGGCAATGTAAGTAGGCCACGCTTAGACTGGTGTGCTATCTGTACAGAGTTTGCTGGTTCTCCTTGTGTTTTTCTCTAGATGCCTCCCACACTTCAAAGACGTACAGGTTTGTAGGTTAATTGGCTTTGGTAAAAATTGTAAATTGTCCCTATTGTGTAGCATAGCGCTGGGTGTACAGGAATGACTGACCGTCCCGTTTCTGCACTATATATTTAAACAAAACTTATCTAAACTAAATTAATAAACTAAATTTAAAAAAAAGACTGTAACAAGAGTAATGATGATGATGATGATGATGATGATGATGATACTTTATTGTCACATGTACCTTAGGTACAGTGAAATTCTTTGCTTTGCACACATTATGCAAGCTATGCAAAGACGCTCTTGTATTGGGCACCAACAAAGTTACAAACATATTCATTATAGTCCCAATGTTATTCAAAAGATTCATTATAGTCTCCTGTTCTCGGTGGCGCCCCATGTCTGGTCCCTCTTCGTTCACTCTGTGGGATAACGTGCAAAAAGACACAACATATTCCACAAGCCGTGTGTTTTTTTTGTAAACCGGTATATTCTACTGAAATGTCAGTGAGCAGTTTGTTAAATTTTGACCTTTACTCTGAAGTTATTCAAATGCGGGAGAATCAGCCTGTTCTGTCTAACAATGGCAGTCTTGATGAAAGGATAATCCCTTCAGGAGCACAGGTTTAGTTAGCAGGGATCAGCTCTGACATTACAGCACAGCCATAAGACAGAGAAAAACTGCAGAGGATGTACTTTGACCCTCTCTAAAGATTCCAGTTACACTGTAATGCTGTATAAATGTATTTATATGTATAAAGTCGTCCACTGAAAAATCGGGGCCATTCTTGACAGTTTAATCACCTGACAGTGTGTTTCTGAATATTTCTTTCCATTTCTCTTTAGTTTTACCCTAAGGGCTTCTCACTATGTCAATATCCAAGCACTCTCCTTCAACTGGGAGAAGTGACGAGGGAGTGGTAGTGTCAGGTTACTTTAATTCAGTTTAGTTTAGTTTAGAGATACAGCATGTAAACAGGACCTTCGGCCCACTGAGTCTGCGCCGACCATCATCCACCCGCTTTCACTAGTTCCATGTTCTCCTTGGTTCGCTACGAACATGGGGCAAACTACAGAGCGCCAATTAACCTACAAACCCGTGTGTCTTTAAGATGTGGGAGGAAACCGGAACACCCGGAGGTCACAGAGAGATCGTGCATACTCCACAACGCTAGCATCGCACACTCACTCAACCTGGATCGGCCCACAAACTGACGTCTCTCTCCTCACCCGGCCATCTTTGTGTCCCGGGAGACACCTGAAAAGTTATCCAAAGATGGTGTCCAAAGATGCTGCCTAATTCGCTGCGTTACTCCAGCACTTTGTGTTAGATCAGATATACCATACATAGATACAATCAGTTCAAACGCAAGTAGAATAGAGCAAAGGGGAAGATACAGACTTCTGAATATAGTTCTCAGCACTGTAGTGCATTGCAGAGCATCAGTTCCATAGACCTCGCCTTCCGTAGAGGGGGTGGAGATGGGAGACAAAGGACGGTGGGTGATAGATGCAGGCAGACAAAATAAAAGGGTGGGGGGGGGGGGGGGGGGGGGTGGAGCCAGGGGGTGACCTTACCTCCACAGCCTCCAACATGATAGATCTCCCAAGAAAGACACAGGGTGCTGGAGGCACTCAGCGGGGCAGTCAGCATCTCTGGAGAGAAGGAATGGGTGGCGTTTCAGGTCGAGACCTTTCTTCAGGGACTTGACCTGAAACATCGCCTATTCCTTCTCTCCACAGACGCTGCCTGAGCCGCTGAGTTACTCCAGCATTTTGTGTCTATCTTCGGTGTAAACCAGCATCTGCAGTCCTTCCTACACATGTAGCCATGGACCTTAGGAGCATTTGTTTCATGGTTGACAATTTGGAACAGTCTTTGTTCCAAACCTACTCTGCTCATTCTTTGTTACATTAATAACTGCATTGGTGTTGCTTCCAGCATCTATTTGGAACTCATCAAATTATGATTTTCATCTCTAACATACATCCTGCTCTCAATTTTATGTGGATCATCATTGATACATCATTGAAAAGGTCAAGAGCTTCAAATTCCTGGGCGTGCACATCTCTGAAGATCTATCCTGGCCCGAGAACACTGATGCAATTATCAAGAAAGCTCATCAGCGCCTCTACTTCCTGAGAAGATTACGGAGAGTCGGTTTGTCAAGGAAGACTCTCTCTAACTTCTACAGGTGCACAGTAGAGAGCTTGCTGACCGGTTGCATCGTGGCTTGGTTCGGCAACTTGAGCGCCCTGGAGAGGAAAAGATTCGAAAAAGTAGTAAGCATTGCCCAGTCCATCATCAGTTCTGACCTTCCTTCCATCGAGGGGATTTACCACAGTCGCTGCCTCAAAAACGCTGGCAGTATCATCAAGGACCCACACCACCCTGGCCACACACTCATCTCCCTGCTACCTTCAGGTAGAAGGTACAGGAGCCTGAAGACTGCAACAACCAGGTTCAGGAATAGCTACTTCCCCGCAGCCATCAGGCTATTAAACCAGCCTCGGACAAAACTCTGATCATTAATAACCCATTTTACTTCAGAGTCACGTGAGTGACTACGTGAAGACCCCGCCAGCACGCATGCGCGACATATCGTCGACCGCATGTCGAAGCGACAGACAGGGAGGAGGTTCGCTCCTCCACCGGTACGGACCGGCAGGTAAGGTGAACTAACCTGAGGTTGTTTTTTTTCTTTCAGGGACTCTGCGGGCAGTCAGCGGCGGCAAAAGAGTTCACGGCAATGTTACCGGGAAGTCGGGCAGCCCGTTGACCCGGCTCGGAGACTCGCCATTCACGGGTAGTGATGGCAGAGCAGCAGCCCCGACTCAACGCCACAGCCCGCAGGAACACCGCGGACTGGCGGCAATGCTACCGGGAGGTCAGGGCAGCCCATTGACCTGGCAGGATCCGGGCTCGGAGACTCGCCGTTCGCGGGTAGCAACGGCAGAGCGGCAGCCCGACTTAGCGCCACCACAAGACTGACGGCACAACAACCCGGAAGTCGGGCAAGCCCGTTGACTCGGCGGGGTCCAGGCTCGATAATCCCGCATGGAGTGGATGGGGAGCATTAGCTCCAACGTGACACACTCCAGCAGGAGTCTGGTCACCGTGGGTCTCCTAGCAGACCCACGGCAGTACCCTTTACAGGGCTGCCAAATGCTCACCCTCTTCGCAGGGGAGCATAAGGAGTCAGGTCTGGGCTGACTCTGAAGAGGGGGTGTTGGCAGAAGAATACAACATGCTAGCGCTGCAAGAAGAGGAGCTACTCGGGCTGTTTCGGGGACAACCTGCCCAAACAGGTAAAAGACCTCGACAAAGAGCAGCACCCCTACGCATCCACCAGCAGGCTGCGTTATCACACCGAACGAAAAGCTGGTGAAAGCTCAAAGGCCGTATAAACCTACACAAAGGTCTTTTTCAGGCCATGTCCCAGAACGGTCTTCCTGGAAGATGCGCCAACCCCACACTACAACGCCTCCACCTCCCAGGAATCAAGGAAGGAGGAATCCAACACAGCACTACTGGTAACCATGGAGGTAGGTGGGTCAGGTTGCCCTCGGAACATAGCATGTGTAACTTCTTCACAGGTTTGGAGAAGGTTACACTTGTACAGGGAATAACTTCTGATCTTTTCATACTGCACAGTATTCAGCGATACAAAATTGAATTTGTTGACAAACTCCTCCTTTCCGGTTCAACATGCACCCAGCCAAAAGTTTGTGCTTTCACAAAAAAGAGAAAGTGGAAGGTCATGCGGAACTGTTAAAACTATATACTAAAGGAGCTATAGAGGAAACCAAACATGAGTCTCTTGCGTTTGTATCAAACGTCTTCACCCAAAACAAGATGAGGGATGCCGCATCATTTTGATTTGACACAACTGAATTCTTTTGTGCAGTACACCCACTTAAAAAATTGACATTTTTTGTTACTGCTAAAACAACTAGTTTCCAAGGGGTGCTTCACTACGCAGATACCTGAAATTTATCTGGATGGGAGTTTCTGGCAGTATAAAGCACTGCCTAATGGATTAACATCAGCCCCAGACTGTTTCCAAAAATATCGAAACCAGCTTTGGCGTTTCTTCGGAAACAAAAAACATATTGTCATGGCATATCTAGATGACATCTTATTGTGGGAATAACTTGGAATTGGCTAAATTTGCTGTCTCAGCCACTAAGCTCCTATTTCAAAAATCGGGGTTATTATTCATCCAGACAAATCCAAGTAAATGCCTTCCGGTGACTATGGATTTGGGATTCACGGTTGACTCTGTTCATATGTCTGTCACCTTGCCAAAGGACAAAGCAACAGACTTGATAGAGGCATATAACAGCTTTGTTTGCGTCAGCTAACCACCTATTCGGCAAATGGCCAGGGTAATTGGGAAGCTCATAGCTGCCTTTTTCCCAGCCGCAATTTGGACCCTACATTGCCAAAATCTACAAAGGGCCAAAACTACAGCACCCAAAAACACCATGCTGAACATTTTGACAGACTAGCCAAAACAAATTGGATATTACATTGGTGGATTAGCAATGTTCGACATTGCTCTAAATCCCATCACAATCACATACCCTTCGGTTGTGTCACAAACTGACGCCAGCACTTACGGCTGGGGAGCAACCAATACCACCTCCAGATGCGGTGGTAGATGGAATATACATGAGTCAACCTTACTTCAAGGTATCAATCATCTAAAAATGTTGGGAGCATTCACGGACTTCGGGCTACTTTTCAGACATGCATCATTTGCATGTTCGCCTACAAATTGATAATACCACCGTGGTGACATACATTAATCATATGGGTAGAATTAAGTTGATATCTTGTGATGAATTGATCAATACAATCTGGCACTGGTGCATAGAAAGAAACATTTGGACACTGGCGGACACCAGGTCACGCAAATTCAATGACAACACCGAATGGATGTTGGACCACCAGTTATTTACTGACATTATAGCTCGGTATGTAATGCCAGATATTGATATTTTTGCATCAAGACTTAATCACCAGATGTATGTTGCATGGGAACCAGACCCTTCTGCCTCATCAGTCGGGTCTTGCGAAAAATTCAACAAGACTCCGCATCAGGTATTTTGGGAGTACCCGATTGGCCTACTCAGCCATGGTTCCCTGTGGGACTCAACATGGTCAGAGCTATGTATTCCGATCTACAAACGCCCGAGTTGCTGGTACATCCTGTGACGGGAGAGTCATCCGTGCCATGACCGAATGAACCTATTGGGTTGCAAGATTGGCAAGACCTCTCCTGGAATTTGGGCTGTTGGACCGAACCATGAATATTATTGCAGCATCATGCAGAGTCCACCAGGAAACAGTACCTCACCTGTATCAAATAATGGGAGGTATTTTGTACCAGGACACACACTACTTACAACACAGCCACCATCACGGATGTGCTGGAGTTCCTGGCAAGTCTACATTTCGATGAAGGCTTGAGTTATAGTGCCATCAACTGTGCTAGAAGTGCCCTGTCCTCATACCTGGGACAGGGGTTAGACACCATGGAGGAGGATCTCACCCTCTGGTGTCAAAACGATGAGGGATTTTTAACTCAAATCCTCCCAGGGCTCAATATTCCCAGTCCTGGGATATTGGCATTGTCCTTACCCTATCCAGAGATTGGGCACCACATCCCTCTCACTAACCAAACTCACGTATTAAACAGTGATGCTGATGGCACTTGTATGGCGCAGCGGGTCCAGTCTCTGCACAAACTAGACTGGAAGCCATGGTGACATCGCAAAATAAGGTAACCTTTCACATTTATGAGTTACTTAAACAAAACAGGCCTGGGTCATCTGGCCTCAAATTGGAGTTCCTGGTTTATCCCGTAGATAGACGCCTATGCATAGTGACCCATCTTCTACATTACCTGGAGGTCACCAAGAGTCTCAGGGGAACAGAAATGGCTCTATTGCTAAGTTTTAACTTCCGCATCACAGAGTAACCATGAAGACCATCTCAAGATGGCTCAGGGTGGTGTTAGGAGCAGCAGGGGTGGATAAATCTCATTCTACCAGGACTGCAGCTACATCGTGCAGCGAGGATGATGGAAGTTCCTCTGGGCCACACCCTTGCAACGGCGGGTTGGTCTAATGAAACAACTTCCAGCGGTTTATAACAAACCTAGGGCCACGCCTGAGATATTGCAGACACTATTTTAAGTTCTGTATTATAATTTCCCCGAAGTTAGGGGTTATTATTGTTATTTGTTAAATAATACATTATTGTTTTTCAGCACTGTCAAGTCTGAAATATATTAGCATACTTCCTCCATTGGTTATTATGGCAGTGTGTGAGCATGGACTCGTTCCAGGGCATGAAATCACAGAGCTTTGAAGTCTTCACATAGTCACTCACGTGACTCCGAAGTAAAATAGTAAGATTAAACGAGCTTACCAGTTCGAAGTTTGATCCTTATTTTATGAGGAGTTACGATGAGGGATTACGTGCCCTCCGCTCCCAACCTCTATTATAAGGTCAACTGGTATGTTAGTTCTCTTATCTTACTATCTTCAGTCAACTCTACTATCTGTGATTTCACACCACTGCTTTGAAGAATGTCGCACATGCGTGCTGGCGGGGTCTTCACACAATCCCTCATCGTAACTCCTCATAAAAAAACTATCAAACTTCGAACTGGTAAGTTCTCATTTAATCTTACTATTATCTGTTATTTGCACTTTATGAGTTTATTTATTCATGTATGTATATATTTATATATGGTATATGGACACACTGATCTGTTTTGTAGTAAATGCCTACTATGTTCTGTTGTGCTGAAGCAAAGCAAGAGTTTCATTGTCCTATCAGGGACACATGACAATAAACTCACTTGAACTTGAACTTGAACATAACAATAAATGATCAATATCTATATCAATACCAATAGCAATACCAGAAGATACAAAAGATTTAAGCACGCACTACAGGATTCAGGAAGGGTCAGCCCTGCTAACACCAGATGACTGAATGGGCCAATCATATGTGAAAAGTGTAGTCTCAATCTCCCATTCTACCACGTTGTGGCCTGCATGCTTTTTTCTTAACCTACACTTCATCTGTTGCTATGAAGTTATAAAGCTGTACCTCTATATTATGTACTCTGATATATAGAGAGATACAACCAGGAAACAGACTCTTTGGCCTACGAAGCCAGTACCAGTGATCAGCCACCCACTTACACTCATTCCCCTCACACCCATAAATCTAGGCTGCAACAATTTCAGTTCTGCTATGTACATCGAGTTCCCAGAAATGTCCACGCTGTCTAACTGTGCTGAAAAATAATCAAAGACTTTTTAATACAAACTTGAATTGAATAAAGTTTCAAGAATGATAATTTATACTTCAGAGATACAGAGATACAGAACAGAAATAAGCTGTTCAGGCCCACCAGGTCCGCGACAACCAGCAATTATCCCATCCACTGGCACTATCCTACACACCAGGGACAATTTACAATTTTACCAAAGCCATTAACCTACAAACCTGTACATCCTTGGAATGTGCGACAAAAATGAGCACCCTGGGAAAACCCACGAGGGTCACAGGAAGAACATACAAACTCCATACAGACAGCACCCATAGACAGGATCGAATCTGGTTCTCTGGCGCTCTGAGGCAGCAACTCTACTGCTGCGCCACCACGCCGCCCTAATTGTTCCCATCCTCTTGGTAACATAATAACACGGTGGGTAGTGTATAAACACAAATTGTCTCTTGTGTGCAGCGAGTGGATGCAAAGGTGGGATAACATAGAAATAGTGTTAACGGCTGATTGATGGTCGCAATGGACTCGGTGGGCTGAAGGGCTGTATCTTGCTGGATCCATGCAGTATCTTACAACCGAAACACAGCAGTGGTTGAATGTGGAATGTGGAATCTTGAGTCTTAACACTGGAGTAACTCAGAGGGTTAGGCAGCATTTGTAGAGAAAATGAATATGCGACGTTTTGAGTCAGAATCCTTGTTCTGGGTAATGCTTTAAGAAAGCCTTCTATTCTTCCCTATATTATTCACCTCTCACCATAAATCTAGCAGCAACAATTTCAGTTCTGCTTTGTACATCAAGTGCCACAAATATCCACAATGCCACAAATAGCCACAATATCTTAACTGTGCAGAAAATAAATCAAAGATACTTCCATTAAAACTTGAATTAAACAAACTTTCCAGAATGATAATTTGTTCCCATTCTGTTGGCGACATCATCACACGGACGCTGTACATAAACATGTGGGAGCTTGTTTTGCTCTGATTTTGGCCAGAACAAAGTTCCATTCTGAAAAGAAATTAAAGTCTGAATAATTTCATGCAAAATGGTTTATATGTCTGCCTCCAGTATTACTGGCATTTTCATCAAAATAAAATGGTACCCCTTGCTGTGTAGTGCAGGATGATTCATGTAGAACATGATTGGCACAGTGGCGCAGCGATAAATTTGCTGCCTTGCAGCACCAGAGACCCGAGTTCGATCCTGACCACGGGTGCTGTATGCATGAAGTTTGTACATTCTCCGGGTGCTCCGTATTCCTCCCACACTCCAAAGATGCAACGGTTTGCATGTTAATTGGCTTCCATACATTGTAATATTGTCCTTAGTGTGTATGATAGTGTTAGTGTGCTGGGTGATCGCTGGTTGGCGCAGACTCGGTGGGCCATGGGGCCTGTTTCCACACTGTATCTCTAAAGTCTAAATCTCACCACGACTTTCTTCATGTCAAATGGGTGTGGGCAACAAACCTGTCATTTGGGGGTAGCAGAGGTACTGTGCAAGTGAACAGATTAACTGTATTGCTTAAGAGCTCTCTAAGACTTTGTTTAGGTCACAATTGGAATATTGAATATAATTCTGGTCACCCCATTATTCAAATAGTGTAAAGGCTTTGGAGAGGAGCAATAGAGATTTATGAGGATGCAGCCTGGATAAGTGGAGAGGTTGTACAAACTTGGATTGGTTTTCACTAGAATTTCAGAGGTTGAGGGGAGACCTTGAGACTTTGGATTTGAGAGACACAGCGCAGGAACAGGCTGTTCAGCCCACCTAGTCCACGCTGCTCAGCGATCACTAATATAGTGCACTAATACTATCCTATGCACTCGGGACAATTTGACAAGTTACCAAAGCCAATTAACCTACAGACCAGTATGTCTTTGGAAAGTGGGAGGAAACTGGGGCACCCAGAGGAAATCCATGTGGTCACAGGGGGATCTTACAAACCCCATACAGAAAGCACCCATTGTCGGGATCGAACCTAGGTCCCTGGCACTGTAAAGCTGTAACTCTATCGCTGCATCAGAGTGCCGCATTTGACAGGAGAAACAAAAGAAAAATCCTGCTATAAATATAAATAATTATGAGATGCATCGATAGAGTAGACAGTTATAACCTTGTTACCAGGATGGTTATGTCAAAGATTAAAGGGCTTAGTTTTAAGGTAATGAGGTGAAGTTTAAAGAAGATGTGCTGGACAAATTATTTACACAAAGGATGGTGGGTGCCTGGAATGCTCCACCAGGGGTGGTGGTGGCATTTACAATTTGGGCAGCACAGTGCACAGCGGTAACTTTGCTGCCTTTCAGCGCCAGAGACACGGGTTTGATCCTGACTACGGGTGCTGTCTGTACGGAATTTGCTCGGTCTCCCTGCGATTGTGTGTGTTTTCTCTGGTGCTCTGGTTTCCTCCCACATTCCAAAGACATGCAGGTTTAGTTTGTTAATTGGCTTCTGTAACATGTCCCTAGTGTGTAGGATAGGACCAGTGTATGGGTGATTGCTGGTCGGCATGGACCTCGTGGGCTGAAAGGCCTGTTTCCATGCTGTAACTCTAAACTAAACTAAACAATAGTGGCCTTTCAGAGGATTTTAGATAGACACATGGATATGTAGGGAATGGAGACAGACAAGGGGATAAGAGTAGTTTAATTTGGTATTATGTTTAGTATGGACATGGTGGGCACAAGGACCTGGCCGCGTGCTGTACTATGCTTTATGCTTGCCAGGATTAAACTCCATCTGCCACTTCTCATAGATTTGTAGAACATAGGAGCAAAATTAGGCCATTCGACCCATTGAGTCAGCTCTGCCATTCAATCGTGGTGGATCTGTTTTTCTCTCCCAACCCCATTAACCTGCCTTCTTCCCATAACATTCGGGACCTTTAACAATCACAAACCTATCAATCTCTGCTTTAAAACCCTTTGTGTAAAATACGTGACCCTCAGGTTCCTATTAAAACTTTTCCCTTTCACCTTAAACCAATGTCCTCTGGTTGTCGAGGACACTGCAAAACTTCTTTGTTGACTTTACAAAGCTTTTAGATTTCCTACAATCATGACAATACAATTCTATCTTTGACAAAAATACTCCTGGTGTTTATTATCTTTTGTTACCTTCACAAAAGAAAGAGAGGAAAAAGTAAATAAATTTAGATTTGCTGCATCAAAGACAAATCACATGCTAATCAAAGCAAGATACAATTGTTATTGAAGCTGAAACATTAATTCTATAATAAATGACATTCAATTCAAATACAAGTGTGATTACTGTGCTGTAATTATGTACCGTTCACAATATGCCGCTTCTGTAGCAACCAGTAATAGATATCAGGTCCTCGCAACTACAGGAATAATGAGCAAATACTAAGCTAAGGTTATCATAACCAAAGGCAATCAGCGCAGTGTACTGGACAACATATCAATTGCATTGCACCTTATCTGAGCTGTTTCAAAACTTCACAGATGGTTAAACAGGAAGTTTAAGATAATAATGATTTTCCATTATCCGCAACCAATGAGTTATGTGGTTAATTCGATAGCATTGCAAAAAATAATGTTATGGCAGCTTGCTAAATAATGGCTGGTTTAGCTCCAGGTGCTAAATTTAGCTGGCATGGGAAAAATCCACGTGGCCCACAATGCTGTTACAGGAAATATTAATTGGAGATACAATGTGTAGGAAGTAACTACAGATGCTGGTTTCCATCGAAGATAGACACAAAATGCTGTAGTGACACAGCATCTCTGGAGAAAAGGAATAGGTGACATTTCAGGTCGAGACTGAAGAAAGGTTCCGACCTGAAACGTCACCTATTCCTTATCTCCAGAGATGCTGCCTGACCTGCTGAGTTACTCCACCATTTTTTGTCTATCTTCATTGGAGATATGCAGATGCGGCAACACAAGAGACTGCAGGTGATAAAATCTTGAGGAAAAGAACACAAAGTGCTGGAGAAACTCAATGGGTCAGGCAGCATCCATGGAGGGAAATGGACCGACGATGTTTTGGGTTGGGATTTCTGTTCAGATTCGAAAGGGTCTTTTTATTCATATGTGGCGATCTTCACAGATTTTCACAGATCTTCACAGATTTAGACTTCACACTTTAGAGATACTGTGTGGAAACAGGCCTTTCTGCACACAGAGACCGCGCTGACCAGTGGTCACCGCGTACACTAGCACTATCCTACACACAAGAGACAATTTACGATTGCAATTTAGACTTTTTTAGACATTAGATATACAGCGCAGACACAGGTTCTTTGGCCTACCAATTCCACGCCGACCAGCGATCCAGCACTATCCTACATATTGGGGACAATTTGGCAACGAATCAAAGCCAATTAACCTATAAACATGTGTGCCTTGGGAATGCGAGAGGAAACTGGAGCATCCGGAGAAAAATCACACAGTCACAAGAAGAATGTACAAACGTACAGACTACACCTATAGTCAAGATCACACCCAGGTCTCAGACGCTGTACTGCTGTACTGCACAACTATACTACTGTTCCATTGTGCCCTAACACTGATTTGTTGCTGATTTCCTGGACGTCACTTTCACAACTAATAATTCTGTCAGCATCGCTTTGGTTATAAAGATCAGTGTAAGCAATGGCATTACCTCCAAAGCTGCACTTCACCACATTTCCCCAAATGAATTATGCTGGCACCAGGTGAATAATGAATTCAACTGTGTTCACAAAGGATAGGACTTGTAGAGAAATAGAGAAGGAAAAAAAAAGAGAGGGAGGGAAAGCAAGGAGATGAGGAAGGAGGGAAGGAGGAAATGGAGGAAATAGAAAGGATGACTGCAAGAACGGAGGAAAAAGCCCTGAGTTACTCCAGTACTTTGTGTCCTTCTTTAGACTTTAGAGATACAGCATGGAAATAGGTCCTTCAGCCCACCGGGTCTGCCCTGATTGGCAATCACCCGGTTCACTAGCACTTTCCTACACATTAAGGGCAATTTACAACTTTTTTCACCAAAGCCAATAAACCAACAAACCTGTACCTCTTTAGAGTGTGGGAGGAAACCGGAGCGTATGGAGAAAACCCACGCGATCACAAGGAGAATGTACAAACTCCGTGCGGTCAACACCTGTAGTCAGGATCGAACTGAAGAAAAATGAAAGGAAAAATGGAGAGAAGACAACAAGAGAGGAAGAAAGAGAGGATGAAAAGAAAGAATGGAGGTTGCCAGGATAGAAGGAAGAAATGCTAGTAGGGTGGAAGGATAGCAGAAATGGTAGTGATGATTAATAATTTATTTCCAAAGAGAAAAGTTCAACAATTCATGGGCCACATCAGGAGAGGAAGGCCAACTGTTTGGGACCCTTCAGGTTGGGACCGTTCTTCGGACATTCTTTCTACATTCTAAATCAAAGGATACCATCCCATCCAGTCTGAAGAAGGGTTCCGACCTGAAATGTCACCTATCCATTTTCTCCAGATATGTTGCCTTACCTGCTGAGTTACCTCAGCATTTTGTGTCTTTCATTGTATAGAGTCATGGAGTGATATAGCATGGAAATAGGCCCTTCGACCCAACTTACCCATAACGGCTAACCATGTCCCAGCTACACTAGTCCTACCTGCCTGCGCTTGGTTCATATCCCTCCAAACCTGTCCTATCCATGTACCTGTCTAACTGTTTATTAAACGTTGGGAAAGTCCCAGCCTCAACGACATCATCTGGCAGTTTGTTCCATACACTCACCACCGTTTGTGTGAAAACGTTACCCCTCAGATTCCTATTAAATATTTTTCCTTTGAACCTATGTCCTCTGGTCCTGGATTCTCCTACTCTGGGCAAGAGACTCAGTGCATCTACCCAAGCTATTCCTCTCATGATTTTATACACCTCTATAAGATCACTCCTCATCCTTCTGCGCTCCAAGGAATAGAGAGCGAACCTACTCAACATCTCCCTCTAGCTCACACCCTCAAGTCCTAGCAACATTTCCTGGTGACTACATTTGCAGGAAGTGTGTCCAGCTGCAGCTCCTGGCAGACCGCATTGAACGATTGGAACCGCGGCTGGATTCATACTGGAGCATCCACGATGCGGAGAAAGTCGTGGATAGCACGTACAGTGAGTTGGTCACACCGCAGGCAAAAGGTAAGAGGACAGAAAGGGATCGGGTGGCCAATAGTCAGCAATGCAGTAGGCAGGTAGTGCAGGAGTCCCCTGCGGTCATCTCCCTCCTAAACAGGTATACCATTTTGGATACTGTTGGGGGAGATGGCTCATCAGGGGAATGCAGCAGCAGCCAAGTTCATGGCACCACATGAGGGGGGAAAAAAGAGGGGAAGGGCAATAGTAATAGGGGATTCAATTGTCAGGGGAATAGATAGGCGTTTATGCGGCCGCAAACGAGACTCCAGGATGGTATGTTGCCTCCCTGGTGCAAGGGTCAGGGATGTCACTGAACGGCTGCAGAACATTCTGGAGGGGGAGGGTGAACATTCTGGAGGGGGAGGGTGAACAGCCAGTTGTCATGGTGCATATTGGCACCAACGATATAGATAATAAAAGGGATGAGGTCCTACAAGGTGAATTTAGGGAGCTAGGAGATAAACTTAAAAGTAGGACCTCAAAGGTAATAATCTCTGGATTATTACCAGTACCACGGGCCAGTCAGAGTAGAAATAGGAGGATATTGCAGATTAATACGTGGCTTGAAAAATGGTGCAAGGGGGAGGGATTCAAATTTTTAGGGCATTGGAACCGTTTCTGGGGGAGGTGGGACCAGTACAAACAGGACGGTCTGCACCTGGGCTGGAATGGAACCAATGTCCTTGGCGGAGTGTTTGCTAGTGCTGTCGGGGAGTATTTAAACTGATGTGGCAGGGGGATGGGTACAAGAGCAAAGAGGCAGTTGGATGTAAAACGAGGGTAGAAGCAATAGGAAGCAAGGTGAAAAGTAAAAGTGGCAGGCAGACAAAACCAGGGCAAAAATCAAAAAGGGCCACTCTTCAACATAATTGTATAAGGGGTAAGAGCGTTGTAAAAACAAGTCTGAAGGCTTTAGGGTGTCTCAATGCAAGGAGTATTCATAGAAACATAGAAACATAGAAATTAGGTGCAGGAGTAGGCCATTCAGCCCTTCGAGCCTGCACCGCCATTCAATATGATCATGGCTGACCATCCAACTCAGTATCCTGTACCTGCCTTCTCTCCATACCCTCTGATCCCCTTAGCCACAAGGGCCACATCCAACTCACTCTTAAATATAGCCAATGAACTGGCCTCAACTACCCTCTGTGGCAGAGAGTTCCAGAAACTCACCACTCTCTGTGTGAAAAAAGTCTTTCTCATCTCGGTCTTAAAGGATTTCCCCCTTATCCTTAAGCTGTGACCCCTTGTCCTGGACTTCCCCAACATCGGGAACAATCTTCCTGCATCTAGCCTGTCCAACCCCTTAAGAATTTTGTAAGTTTCTATAAGATCCCCTCTCAATCTCCTAAATTCCAGAGAGTATAAACCGAGTCTATCCAGTCTTTCTTCATAAGACAGTCCTGACATCCCAGGAATCAGTCTGGTGAACCTTCTCTGCACTCCCTCTATGGCAATAATGTCCTTCCTCAGATTTGGAGACCAAAACTGTACGCAATACTCCAGGTGTGGTCTCACCAAGACCCTGTACAACTGAAGTAGAACCTCCCTGCTCCTGTACTCAAATCCTTTTGCTATGAAAGCTAACATACCATTCGCTTTTTTCACTGCCTGCTGCACCTGCATGCCTACTTTCAATGACTGGTGTACCATGACGCCCAGGTCTCGCTGCATCTCCCCTTTTCCTAATCGGCCACCATTTAAACCATTCGTAATAAGGTGGATGAGTTGAACGTGCAGATAGCTATTAATGATTATGATATAGTTGGGATCACGGAGACATGGCTCCAGGGTGACCAAGGCTGGGAGCTGAACATCCAGGGATATTCAATATTCAGGAGGGATGGAGAGAAAGGAAAAGGAGGTGGGGTAGCGTTGCTGGTTAGAGAGGAGATTAATGCAA
Organism: Okamejei kenojei; assembly: GCA_035221665.1. Lineage (NCBI taxonomy): Eukaryota > Metazoa > Chordata > Chondrichthyes > Rajiformes > Rajidae > Okamejei > Okamejei kenojei. The sequence continues at coordinate 50,344,267 of CM069141.1, forward strand.
TGGAAAGGAAGGACATTAGCTTGGAGGATGTGGAATCGGTATGGGTAGAGCTGCAAAACACTAAAGGGCAGAAAACTCTGGTGGGTGTTGTGTACAGGCCACCTAACAGTAGTAGTGAAGCTGGGGATGGTATCAAACAGGAAATTAGTAATGCGTGTGACAAAGGCAAAACAGTTATAATGGGCAACTTCAATCTACATATAGATTGGGTGAATCAAATCGGCAGGGGCACTAAGGAAGAGGATTTTTTGGAATGTATGCGGGATAGTTATCTAAATCAACATGCAGAGGAACCAACGAGAGAGCAGGCTATTTTAGATTGGGTATTGAGTAATGAGGAAGGGTTAGTTAGCAGTCTTGTTGTACGTGCCCCCTTGGGCACGAGTGACCATAATATGGTCGACTTCTTCATTAGGATGGAGAGTGACATTGTTAATTCAGAAACAATGGTTCTGAACTTAAAGAAAGGTAACTTTGAGGGTATGAGATGTGAATTGGCCAAGATTAACTGGCAATCAATTCTAAAAGGGTTGACGGTGGATACGCAATGGAAGACATTTAAAGACTGCATGGATGAAACTACAAAAATTGTTCATCCCAGTTTGGCAAAAGAATAAATCAGGGAAGGTAGTGCATCCGTGGATAACAAGGGAAATCAGGGAAAGTATCAAAGCAAAGGATGATGCGTACAAAGTAGCCAGAAAAAGCAGCATACCAGAGGACTGGGAGAAATTCAGAGACCAGCAGAGGAAGACAAAGGGCTTAATTAGGAAAGGAAAAATAGATTATGAAAGAAAACTGGCAGGGAACATAAAAACTGACTGCAAAGGGTTTTATAGATATGTGAAGAGAAAGAGATTAGTTAAAACAAATGTAGGTCCCTTGTAGTCAGAAACAGGTGAGTTGATCCTGGGGAGCAAGGATATGGCAGACCAATTGAATAACTACTTTGGTTCCGGCTTCACAAAGGAAGACATAAATAATCTGCCGGAAATAGCAGGGGACCAAGGGTCAAAGGAGGAATTGAGTGAAATCCAGGTTAGTCGGGAAGTGGTGTTGGGTAAATTGAATGGATTAAAGGCCGATAAATTGCCTGGGCCAGATAGGCTGCATCCCAGAGCACTTAAGGAAATAGCTCCGGAAATAGTGGATGCATTAGTGATAATCTTTCAACACTCTTTAGATTCTGGAGTAGTTCCTGAGGATTGGGGGGTAGCAAACATAACCCCTCTTTTTAAGAATGGAGGGAGGGAGAAAACGGGGAATTACAGACCAGTTAGTCTAACATTGGTAGTGAGTCAGTTATTAAAGATGGGATAGCAGCACATTTGGAAAGTGGTGAAATCATTGGACAAAGTCAGCATGGATTTACAAAAGGTAAATCATGTCTGACGAATCTTGTGGAATTTTTCGAGGATGTAACTAGTAGCGTGGATAGAGGAGAACAGGTAGATGTGGTGAACCTGGACTCCCAGAAGGCATTCGACAAGGTCCCACATAAGGGATTAGTATACAAACTTAAAGCATATGGCCTTGGGGGTTCAGTATTGATGTGGATAGAGAACTGGTTGGCAAACAGGAAGCAAAGAGTAGGAATAAACGGGTCCTTTTCACAATGGCAGGCAGTGACTAGTGGGGTACCGCAAGGGTCCATGCTGGGACCCCAGTTATTTACAATATACATTAATGATCTGGATGAAGGAATTGAAGGCAATATCTCCAAGTTTGCGGATGACACTAAGCTGGGGGGCAATGTTAGATGTGAGGAGGATGCTAGGAGACTGCAAGGTGACTTGGATAGGCTGGATAGGTGAGTGGGCAAATGTTTGGCAGATGCAGTATAATAGTAAGATTAAACGACAACTTACCAAGTTTGAAGGTTGATCTTTATTTTATGAGGAGTTGCGATGAGGGATTTCGTGAAGACCCCGCCAGCACGCATGCACGACATTCTTCAAAGCAGCGGTGTGGAATCACAGAACATATCATGGAAGGAGATAGTAAGATTGAACAAAGTAGAACATACCAGTTGACCTTATGAGAGAGGGTTGGGAGCGGAGGGCACGGAATCCCTCATCGCAACTCCTCATAAAATAAAGATCAATCTTCAAACTTGGTAAGTTCTCGTTTAATCTTACTATTTTACTACGGAGTCACGTCAGTGACTTTGTGAAGACTTCAAAGTTTCTGTGATTACATGCCATGGACAACGTCCATGCTATCACACTGCCGCAATACTGATGGAGGAAGTTTGTTAATGCATTCCAGACTGAACAGGTTGAAAAATAATGCAGAGTTATTAAAACAAAGAACAACAAAGCAAAACCCCTACTCGGGGAATAAACATTCACGGATCGGCTCGCAGCACGGCATCCACGAATGTAGCGGGGGGCGACCACCGGTTTATTGTAAAACCTCTGGAAAGTTGATTCACTGGCCCAGCCCGCGGTGGCGAGGATGTGGTCCATGGGCATCTCCATGGCCCTCGCCGCTGATGGGGATGCAGCCCTGGTAGAGTGAGATTTAAAAATGTTAGTATCAATACCAGCGGCACCCAACACTACCCTGAGCCACCTTGCGATAGTCTGCACAGTCATAACGGAAATGGGTGGCTATGCAGAGGGTGGCATCAGTGGGGTACGTCCGGAATTCCAACTGCAGTCCAGAAGACCCAGGCCTATGTTGCTTCAGCAGGTCCTCGACAAAGAACGTCACCTTTGCAGGAGTCGAGACCATCTGGCCCAGCCGAAGCTGCTGCAAGGCCTGGACTCATTTAGTTGAAGTGAGTGCCATCAGCATCACCACTTTAAGGGTGAGCTTGTCAAGAGGTAGTCCTGTCAAAGGGGACCAGCTCCTCAGTAGTGTAAGCACTACGCCCACATTCCATGTGATGTTCTATCGGGGTCGTGGAGGGTTGGTGTTGAACACTCCCCTCACGAATTTGGACACCAGATGGTGCGTACCCACACCGATATTCAGGTATGAGGAGAGCGCACTCCTGGCGCAGTTGATGGCACTGTAACTGAGACCCTCATCATAATGAAGGCCCGCTAGGAATTCCCGCACATCAGGGATCGTGGCAGAGTTGTAGGTAGTATGTGTTCGGGAGCAGTAGGCCTCCCACTTCCTGATCTGGTGAGGTACTGCTGCTGGGTGACTCTGCACGATGCTGAAATGAGGTCCATAGATCTGGCCGATATGCCGGCCTCCTGGAGCGGCCTCTTCAGAACCTGCAAGCCAACAGGTTTAAGTGACCATGGCACGGGTGACTTTCCGCCGTAAAGGAGTTAGTGAGTAAAGTGGGGTGTTGAACAATTTGAACCCACGGACATATTATTATTTGGAGAACCACCGGGTACCATGGCTGTGTAGGCCAGTCGGGTATGATCAATATGCCTGAAGCAGAATCCAGTTGTATTTTCTGCAATACCCAACTGATGAGGCAGAATGGGGGAAATGCGTAGCAGAAACATTTCCCCCAATGGAGTGAAAAAACATCAATAGCCACTGCCCCAGGGTCTGGTTCCCAAGACACATACGTTGGTATCTGATGGTTCAACCTGGACGCAAAGAGGTCGATATCTGGTGTACCAGAGTTAGCTATAATTTGAGCAAATATTTGGGGACCAACATCCACTCGATGTTATCATTGAACACACGTGACCTGGTGTGTGCCACTGTGTTGAGCTTCCCTGGTAGATAGGTCGCTGTAAGCCCAATATTTATTTCAATACACCAGTGCAAATTGTATTTGCCAATTCGTCACAAGATAACGACCTGATACCACCCATATGATTTATGTAAGTCCCCACCGTGGTATTATCTATTTGAAGACGGACATGTAAATGCTGTAAATTGGTGCAGTATGCCCTCAGACCACGGGAAGCCCCAAGCATCTCCAAAAAATTTATCCCATGTGTCTGAAGGAGGGTAGACTCGTGAGGATCCCATCTGCCCCCACAACTGGACGTGGTGTCAGTTGCACCCCAGCCTTGAGCGCTTGCGTCATTTTGTAACACGACGGGTTGCTAGTAATGATGGGTTTGTAACACGCACTAAGATTGTCAACCCACCACTGTAGCTCAGATTTAGCCTTAATTGGTAGCCGTATCGGCCTGTCAAAGTGCCCAGCATTGGCTTGTAATGCAGAAAGCTTTGCTCGTGGTAAGTTTTGATAGTGCAGTGGGCCGAATTGCGCAGCTGGAAATGTTGCTACCAGTTTCCCAATCACCTTGGCAGTATGTCGAATGGTCGGCACCCTGGCGCAGGCAAGGCTGGCACACGCATTCATCCAGTAGATCCTCATCTACTCTGGAGTATCGACCTCTGGCATGTCTGGCTTGACATCGAACGCTGCCTCCTGCAGACTTCTGGCACTCCAGGCGGAGGAAGGCGAGATGCTCGGTGGCCGTCGGCTGTGGGTAGCGGAGGCCCGGGCCACCGTTCTTCCCTGTCCTGCTCTTGTTGAACCAGGTGCACCACCATTCGCTCCAACCGGTCCATGCGACCGTCGCTACTGCACGTAGCCGACAAGCCGACTTCCCCAGGCTCTGCAATGTTGCTGGGGCTTCTACCAGCAGACCTCACCCCCATGAAAGGCAGAAAGCGATCTGGTGGCAGGAGGTCGTCAACATCTGCTCGTGCAGGCCCGTACGACTCCCGCACAGACTCTCCGCTAGTCCGCCCACGAGCGGACTGTGGCGGTCCCCGTGCCTGGTGGGAAGGCAGTGGATAAGAGTCGGTGCCTGGCTCCCCGGAGTCCGTGCAGGCTTACCCCTACTTCTGACATTATGTCTCGGTAGGGGTGCATGGTCGGCAGCAGCCCCAGGCAAACTGATCGACCGCATGTGGCTGCCACCGGCTTGCACTCGAGCAGACCCCGGTGTGAAGCTGGCAGCACCTGCTCCTGCAGGGCTGCTCGACTCTGCAGCAGCTCTACCGGCCCGCTCTAAGTCAGGAGACCCCAGCGGCTTCTCGAGACCTGCTTCGGCTGCGGGGCTCGACGTCGGCGCGGTCTCCCCCCCCCCCCCCCCCCTCGGCCCTCGCGGGACCTGTAGCAGACGAGGTGTTGCCGTCGCCGGTGTGCGAGGTACGCCTCGTACCTCTCACTCCCCCCCCTCCCGGGGGATGGAGACACAAAATCAGGGCCGGTCATACCCTGCACCTGTGCGGCCGCCTCTGGAGTCGAGTCGGGCGCTGGTGTAACAGGCGCGCCCGACTTCCGCACCTTTTCACCCGGCCATTTCCCGGACGCCGCCGGTGTTGCGAACAGCTCCGGAGAAGTGTCCCGCGGGCCAGAAGTCCAGCGGTGCTTGGAAAGGTTACCTTTCCCTTTTCCATCCATCATTACCTGCAGGTAGAAACAGAAGGACTCCTACCTGCAAACCAGCGTAAGGTTAGTGAACTTACCTGTTCCTGGTCCTGTAGAAGGAGCTGTGGAGAGAGCGCACTCCCCCCCCAGCATGTCGATAGTAAATGCGAGCGACGATATGTCGCGCATGCTTGCTGGCAGGGTCTTCACAAAGTCACTCACGTGACTCCGTAGTAAAATGTGGATAAATGTGAGGTTATCCACTTTGGTGGGAAAAACAGAAAAGCAGACTATTATCTAAATGGTGGAAAAGGGGAGATGCAGCGCGACCTGGGTGTCATGGTACACCAGTCATTGAAAGTAGATATGCAGGTGCAGCAGGCAGTGAAGAAAGCAAATGGTATGTTAGCTTTCATAGCAAAAGGATTTGAGTATAGGAACAGGTGGGTTCTACCTCAGTTGTATAGGGACTTGGTGAGACCACACCTGGAGTATTGCGTACAGTTCTGGTCTCCAAATCTGAGGAAGGACACTATTGCCATAGAGGGATTGCAGAGAAGGTTCACCAGACTGATTCCTGGGATGTCAGGACTGTCTTATGAAGAAAGACAGGATAGACTTGGTTTATACTCTCGAGAATTTATGAGATTGAGAGGGGATCTTATAGAAACTTACAAAATTCTTAAGTGGTTGGACAGGCTAGATGCAGGAAGATTGTTCCCGATGTTGGGGAGGTCCAGTACAAGGGGTCACAGCTTAAGGATAAGGGGGAAATCCTTTAGGACCGAGATGAGAAGGACTTTTTTCACACAGAGAGTGGTGGGTCTCTGGAACTCTCTGCCACAGAGGGTAGTTGAGGCCAGTTCATTGGCTATATTTAAGAGGGAGTTAGATGTGGCCCTTGTGGCTAGGCGGATCAGAGGGTATGGAGAGAAGGCAGGTACGGGATACTGAGTTGGATGATCAGCCATGATCATATTGAATGGCGGTGCAGGCTCCAAGGGCCGAATGGCCTACTCCTGCACCTAATTTCTATGTTTCTATGTTTCTATGTAATTTTTTTCCGAATCCTTTCAACCTGTCTTTCCTATAACATGGTGCCCAGAACTGAACACAATATTCTAAATGCTGTCTCACCAATGTCTTATAGAACAGTAACATGACCTCTTAACTTATATACTCTATACTCTGACTGATGAAGATCCCTCTGCTCTACGACACCCCCCAGAGGCCTACCGTTCACTGCATAGGTCCTGCCTTTGTTAGACATCCCAAAATGCAACACCTCACACTTCTCTGTAATAAATTCCATCAACCATTTCTCAGCCCACCTGGCCAATCGATCCAGATCCTGCTGCAATCTTTCACAACCATCTTCACTATCTGCATAACCACCAACGTTTGTATCATTAGCAAACTTGCTAATCTTGCCCTGTATGTTCTCATCCAAATCATTGATGACAAACAGTAACGGGCCCAGAACCTAACCCTGAGGCACACCTCTAGTCACAGGGCACACCACTAGTCACAGGTGGTTCACGCAAGCTTTCTGAAAGGTTATATCTGTTTATCTCTCTCCACTAAATCAAAACCTGACCTAATTAAGCATATTTTAGTTCTTTCTGCATTCATGTGTGAGTCACCAACTTAACTCTGGTGAGAGCGTGGTGTGAATTGATAAACTCTAATTGTTTTAATTGCCTGCTGCCGTACTATGGCAAACATTGCCCATACGGGGTTAATTGGTCCTTTAATAGTTAGTTAGAACTCACCCTGGGATACTGAGAGCATTGTAATCCCATTGTTCTGGTGTCAGAGGTGGTGAATATTGCTTTGTAGAACTTGACTGGTTTGCTGGAACAAGGAAGATCAGGTCGAGATAATTTGATTTGAACAGAATGAAGCAGAACAAAATATAAGAACATAAGAAAGCACAAATTGTTTAGTTTAATTTAGTTTAGTTTAGAGATACAGTGTAGAACAGACCCTTCGGCCCACCGAGAAGAAGCCGACCAGCAATTCCTGCTTCCTAACACTATCCTACACTCAAGGGACAATTTACAATTTTATTGAAGCCAATTAACATTCAAACCTGTATGTCTTTGGGTGCGGGAGGAAACCGGAACAAAGACAAACCACGCAGGTCACAGTCACGGGTAGAACGTACAAACTCCGTACAGACAGCACCAGTAGTTAGGATCGAACCCGAGTTTCTGGCGTTAAGAGGCAGCAATTCTGCCGCTGCTCCACCATGCCGCCCTAGAGTGGCAGTAAGTGCAGGTGTAACTCAGCACAAACAGCATCCATTGAGAACATGGATAGAGGGGCGGGCCCCAAGTGAGGAGTGGTAGAGAGAGCCGCCGAGCCTGGTCCTTGCTCGTCCTCTGAGGACCGGAGAGGAGGACAGATGGAGCCGGTGACAGCAGACCCGAGAGCAAGGGCCGGTAATAAAGTGAACCGGGGGCTTACCTTCCGCGCCCTCAGGACCGGCTGTGGGAGGCTCTGGCGCACAAAGGCTGAAAGTGGCTCGGTGAGGATAGGGACGATGGTTCGCTGGACGATCCGGATGGAGGTGATGGCTGGAGGCCCTGTTGCAGCTTGGGGCTCACCTGGATCGGACACCGCTTCAGGAGACCAAGCATGTGGGTCGGACTTGACTTTGAAAATGGTGCCAAACCCTGGCGACTCTTGCATACGGTCTCTGTGGACTAATTGCATTTTGCACTAATCGGGGATTGTGTGTAGATATGGCAATACTTTACTGAACTGTATGCAAGAAAATAATTTCACCATATATATGTAGATGTGTAGGAGCAGAATTAGGCCATTCAGCTTACCAAGTCTAATCTGCTATTCAAACATGGCTGATCTCTTAACCCCATTCTCCTGCCTTCTCCCCATAACCCCTGACACCTACACTAATCAAGAATCTATCAATCTCTGCCTTAAAAATAAATATCCATTGACTTGGCCTCCACTGGCAATGAATTCCATGGATTCACCACCCTCCAACTAAAGAAATTCCTTCTCATCTCCTTCCTAAAGGTACGTCCGTTTATTCTGGGGCTATGACCTTTCGGTCCGGGACTCTCCCACTAATGGAAACACCTTCTCCACATGCACTCTATCAAGGCCTTTCACTATTCGGTAAGTTTAAATGAGGTGGCCCCTCATCCTTCTAAACTCCAGCGAGTACAGGCCCAGTGCCGTCAAACGTTCATCAGGTATAAACGTGTGAGTGCCGCTTCACAAAACCTTTGCCAGTTTTTATTAATGAGATTTGGCAAAGAGCTGACTATTTTAAAGTGCTCAGGGGGGAATGATGACTACAGCAGTTCCCATGTGAGTGATTAATGCCTTTGTGCTAAATTGTTTGTGAGCATTCATTTACACAGCTCTTGCCCCTTGCCTTCCCAACAACCCCTCAATGGTAAGATCCCTTCTCGCTGTGACAATCATATGTTACCTTGCAATTTTGATTCACAGAGAAGGTTGCGAGTAAGAAGACAAAACAAAAATCCTGAGAGGAGGCGATCTCAACGGAGGCACATGTGGCTATTGATTATAATAACTTATTGTCACTTCAGCTGCTGCCGATTGATGCCAATCTTTTGCGATTGATCTTAATTTCTCCACACAGCAGTCCGCAAGAATTTGACACAAAGCGCAAAGGGTGGCAAGGTGGCACAGCGGTCGGCATGGACTAGTTGGGTTATTTCTGTGCTGCATGATTCCAACTCTGACTTGTCATCATAGTTGGACTTCTGTGAGATAAATTCTGAAATAAGATCATAAGGGAGCAGCACGGTGGCCCAGCGGTAGAGTTGCTGCAATACAGCACCGGAGACCTGGGTTCGATCTTGACTATGGGTGCTCTCTGTACGAAGTTTGTACGTTCTCCCCGTGACTTGGTTTGGTTTCCTCCCGCACTCAAAATACGTACAGGTTTGTAGGTTAATAGGCATCGGTAAAAATTGTAAATTGTGCCTAGTGTGTAGAATAGTGCTAGTGTACGGGGATCGCTGGTCGGCGCGGACTCGGAGGGCCAAAGTGCCTGTTTCCGTGCTGTATCTCTAAACATACATTAGCGTGAGAAGACAGAAGAATCAGATACTATATGAACTTGGACATTATTAAAGAGGAGCTGACAAATCCCGCGGATTGAGAAGAATAGAACAGTTATGTGTCTTTTCAGTCATAATGATGGATCATGTCTGAGTGCTAGTCTGTCACCATTTCCCAAGAGTTAGTAAATTTCATGCTGAGAAGATGATTGTGGATCGGTGCCCTGATAATTACACATGGCCTCTTTGGTGTTGGATTTTGGATAGAAGGTTTTAATTCTTCCTCAGAATATAGGCATTACTGACAAGAGCAAGGTTTATGGCTAATAAAAGACACAAAGTGCTGGAGTAACTCCACAGCTTAGGCGAGATCTCTGGAGAACTTGGATAGGTGACGATTCAGGTCAGGACATTTGTTCAAAGTCAGGGACATGCTTAATTCCAAAGGAGGGTTACGATATGGAAGGCCACCATTTCCTTTTCTCCAGAGATGTTGCCTGACCCACTGAGTTACTCCAACATTTTGTGTGTATCTTCAGTGTAAACCAGCATCTGTGGTTCCTTCTTACACCAGGTTATCTATCCATGTTTTCCGGTGATACTCCCTGACTCGTTCAGTTACTCCAGCATTTTGTATCTTTCTTTGATAAACCAGCATCTGCAGGTTGCTGAAGTTGGTGAAACACAGGGAAGTGGTCGGTGGATAGGAGGAGGAGTTTAATCGCCAGATGGGTGGACCAAGGTCAGAAATTAAAAGAAGACTGTGAAATAAGGAGAGAAGTGAAATATGAAGTCGGAGGAAGGGGGTATCGGTGGACGGAAACAGCAGGAAGGGGAAAGGAGAATAGGGGGCAGGATAATGGAGGAAATTGATGCATATTTAAGTGGGCACAGGTACGAGAGGGGATGAAAAGGGGGTGTATGGGGTGAAGATTTAATTTGCATGCTACCCAATTAAGTCAGATGATACTGCAGGCCCACCACCGATTTTCAAGCACCCTTGGTTCCAGAGGCTTTCTGGATTATCCATTTTGCCAGACCAACAGAGGTCATGGCCTTTGAAAGGAGACCAATGGTACCAGAACTGTCCCCCTGGACCGCCGGGGGGGGGTGAATATCGGCACGCAAAGTCGGCATCGGAAGTTGGCTATGGGAACGGATTTGCCGGCTCCGGCTGGGCTGGAGTTCAAGAGCCCCGGCTACAGAGGGCAAACTCGACTCACTGGTCGGCTGCAGAAGTCCTGATGAGGTCAGTCGCTTCACATTTTCGGGGGATCTTCTCGAAGAGATTTTAAGTGCTCACTCGTAAAGTTCACTCTGGATTAAAAGAGGTGCTGGACCACCAGTTGCCGGAAAATCGTTTGCAGACCATGTACCCACAAATATAATCAAACCGATCACAAAGTCTTCAAAAAATATTTTCTCACCTCCCATCTCGTCCTGTCACCAATTAATGTAAATCTACTGACTGACCTCTCTGCTAATGGAGATACAGGGATATCCTTTCTCGTTAACCTGTCTGGGCTTCCATTAATTATACACACAGACACCAATAAATTTAAAATGCAAAACAAACCAGAGTCTATCTTTTCCTCATAAGTATTCACAAGTCATGGCAACATCCTCATAAATCTCCACTGCACCATCACATTATTTCTATGTAGAAAGTGCTGGAGTAGCTCAGCGAGTCAGGCAGCATCTCTGGAGAACATGGATAGCCGATGTTTCAAATCATCGTTGTTCTGAAGGAGCGTCCTAACCCGTAACATCACCTGTCCGTACTCTCCAGAGATGCTGCCTGACCTGCTGAGATACTCAAGCACTTTGTCTCCTTTTTTGTAAACCATGCAACATGTTGGTGCAGCGGTAGTGCGCCTGCCTTACACCCCGAGAGACCCGGGTTCGATCCTGACTACGGGTGCTATCTGTATGGAGTTTGTACAATTTCCCTGTTACTGTGATTGTTTTCTCAGGGTGCTCCGATTTCCTCCCACACTCCAAAGACATACGGGTTTGTAGGTTAATTGGCTTCAGGAATTATTGTAAATTGTCCCTAGTATGCTGGATAGTGTTGGCATACAGTGCGATTGCTAGTTGGCACGGACTCGCTGGGCCAAATGGCCTGTATCCACGCTGAAACTCTGAACTAAACTAAACTAAATATATAAAGATCAGGAGAGATGTTAAATAGACTGATAACTCGATGATAGTGATTATCCATTACTGTGCAAAGTCATAAACCACCAAGAGTATTACTTCATACCAGCTTCAAGTTTGTTGTTCAAAAGTCCCACTGGAATGGCTGTAGTCACCTGGAACAAATTCTAAAGAAATTCTAGCAGATGAACTGTAAATCTAATGGGATGTTACAGTGGATACAGAGTGGAGTGGTTAAATGGAGCATGGTAGTTGTATATTTAATGTCACTGCTGCTTTACTATTCATTTTATCTTTTAGTTTTGCAATGGGTTTAATCTCCCGAGGACTTTTTTTCTCTAACCCATATCTTTGTAATCACTTGCTTGATTATATGTGCTCCCTATTGTCTTGTGGATGATCTCGAATTATATAAACACATGAATTAGTATCTCTTGCTGACCTTCACTAATCTTCCAGATAAGGTCACCAACTTCATCAGATGTGCTGTTAAAAGCATTTGATCAACGTCTTATATACTGTAACTGCAACATGACCTCCCAATTTCTATGCTCCATACTCTGACTGATGAAGGCCAAAAGCCCGATCTACCTCTGACACCACCTTCAAGGAACTATGTACCTGTACACCTAGATCCTTCTGCTCTATAATATTCCCAGAGCCCTAACATTCACTGTGTGATATTCCAATGCCTGGATTAAGCTTCATATCACCTCAGAGACGATGGACGTACCCCTGATTTAACTGAGTGGAACTCTCTCACTCAGAGGCGAGATTTACTTCTCAACTGATCCAAAGGAACCCTAAAAAATCCCATTTCACACTTAAAAAGCTTCAGACAAAAACTACGGTAGGTTTTGTAACAGAATCCCCAAATTTCAGAGAAGAACTCATCCACGGCAGACGACTGTAAAAATTACCAGAGAATAATGACTTATTTCAGAACCAAACAGGAGACCTTCAAATCCAATTAAGATAAAAAGTTCAACAAATCTCCTAATTACAAAAAAAAATTAGATTGATTCAAAGAGAGTGGCTATTATGTTGAAAATCATGATTGAAAGATTTACTTTTGAGTATTGTATGGATGTGCCTGAAGGAATCAAAAAAGAGGAGCATCAAGTAATTTGCAGCTAATTCATTGCGGGATGTTGTGGGATTAAACCTAATAACTACCGGCAGTAGTTCAAAAGGGTCTGTGGCATCCCAATGGATGTCTCTTTGCTCACACCTCATCTTACAGCTCACAGTATTCTCTACTAATTTCCTTCCCTTCCCATGCTCGGAGATGCTTGGAACGGGATCAAAATAATTAACTTATTAAACATGAGTTATTGTGTTCAGTTTTGAGCACCCTGTTATAGAAGAGATGTTGTCAAGTTGGAAAGCGTGCAGAGAGGATTTACGAGGATGTCACCACGACTCGAGGACCTGTGCTACAGGGGGAGGTTGAGCAGGCTGGGACTCTATTCCTTGGAGCGCATGAAGGTGAGGGGTGATCTTATAGAGGTGTATACAATCGTGAGATCAGGCAGACACACAGTTCTTGCCCAGAGTAGGGGAATTGAGAACCAGAGGACATAGGTTTAAGATGAAGGGGGGACATTTAATAGGAACCTGAGGAGAAAAATGTTCACACAAGCTGGAGGAGGTAGTTGAGGCAGGGACTATCGTAACATTTAAGAAACATTTGGATTGCTGCATGGATAGGACAGGTTTAGAGGGATGTGGGCCAAACACAAGCAGGTAGGACTAGTGTAGGTTGGACATGATGGCAGGTGTGGGCAATTTGGGCCGAAGGACCTGTTTCCAAGCTATGTCAGATTACTAGTGAATATATACAGTCACAGATACAGCACGGAAATGGGTTTTCCGTGTAGATTCTGTGCAGAACAAGTGGCACAGTGGTGCAGCGGTAGAGTTGCTGCCTTACTCTATGGTGCTCTTGACTATAGGTGCTGTCTGCACTGCTATGCATCTTCTCCATGTGACCGCATGGGTTTTCTCCGGGTGCTCCTGTTTTCTCCCGCATCCCAAAGATATGTAGTTTTGTAGGTTAATTGTAGGTAAGGTGTCCCTAGTGTGTAGGATAGAACTAGCATTGTCAGCGCAGACATGTTGGGCCGAAGGACCTGTTTTCATGAAACATTTCTAAACTAATCCTGATGAGCATGTCTGTTCACAAGAATGATCCCGGGGATGATTATGTTAACATATGAGGAGCGTTTTGATGGCTTCGGGCATGCTCGCTGGAGTTCAGAAGGATGAGGAGGGATCTCATTGAAACCAACTGAATACTGAAAAGCTAGATAGAGTGGATGTGTGGAGAATGTTTCCTGTCATGAGAGAGTCTAGAGCCAGAGGGCACAGGCTCACGATAGAAGGATGTACCTTCAGAATGGAGATGAAGATCAATTACTTTAGACAGAGGTTGGTGGGACTAGTGTTAATGGGACATGTTGGTTGGTGTGGGCATGTTGGGCCGAAGGGGCCTGTTTCCACACTGTATGACTATAACTAAACAGAGAATAGCACGATTGCTCCAGCTGGAAGGCAATTCAATGATTGCGGCAAGGAAGAACATTATAATTCATTTTCTGGCTGCAAACCAGAGAGAGGGAATCTGTATGGAGTTTGATGCAATCCAATATGTAACCTGTCTGCCTTGAGGTGGTTTGGAATCTTGTTGTTTGAACACAGGAGCTCAGATCAATATATTATGATGTAAATTCAATCTTGCTGCTGTAAACATGCTCTAAGATACAGTTGCTATCGAGGCAGGGACATCAATGTGAGCCTTCTAGCTGTGGGGGCCGGCAGTAACATCTCTGCTCAATGTCCAAGCGTAATTCCCCTTCATAATTTCCACTGCCTTCAGGCAGTATTCTAAGTACAGACGTGCTTCATCAACACATTGCTCGTTTTCTTCCCTCCGATGAATTGTGCAAAAAGATGGAAAGTGAAATCTGTGTTTATCGTTGAAAATGAAGAGTTAGAGTTTAGTTTATTGTCACGTGTACTGAGGTAGTTAAGAGCTTTTGTTGCATGTTAATCAGTCAGCGGAAAGACTATATATGATTACAATCAAGCCATCCACAATGTATAGATACACGATAAAGAAAAATAATGTGAATGGCGTTTAGTGCAAGTTAAAGTCCAGTAAAGCCCAATGAAAGATAGTCCAAGGGTCTCCAATGAGGTAGATAGTAACTCAGGACTGCTCTTGCGTTGGTGGTGGGATGGTTCTGTTGACTGATAACAACTGGGAAGAAATTGCCCCTGAAGCTACATGTGCTCGTTTACACACTTCTATGCATTTTGCCTGAATGGAGAGGGGAGAAGAGGGAGTGGTCGGGGTGCGACTCCTTCTTGATTACGCTAGTGGCATTGCCAAGGAAGCGTGAGGTGTAAATTTAGTCAAAGGAAGGGAGATTGATTTATGTGGTAGTCTGGGCTGCTTCCACGATTCTCTGCAATTTCTTGCAGTCTTGGATGGAGCTGTTCCCAAACCATGCTGTGATGCATCCCGATAGAGTTGGATTTATATCGTTTAAAAAAAGATGCAAAGTGCTGGAGCAACTCAGCGGGTCAGGCAGCATCTCTGGAGAACATGGATAGATGACACTTTAGGATGGGACCTTTGACTGAAGAAGGGTCCCGATCCGAAACGTCACCTATCCAGGTTCTTCAGGGATGCTGCCTGACCTGCTGAGTTGCTCCAGCCATGTGTGTCATTTTTTTGTAAACCAGAATCCTCAGTTCCTTCTATCTGCATATATATGGTGCCTTTGTGTCTCAGACAGCCCTCGGGCACTTTCCAACCGCTGACATGCAATCATAGACTATTTCATCCAGAAACGGGCCCTTCAGCCCAACTCATTCATGCATATAATATGCCAGTGTTAAGTCCCTTTCCCCCTAATCTTTCCCATCCATACACCTGTCCAAATCTTTCCCACCCATACACCTTTACATGTTGTTATTGTACGTAACTCAAGCATTATCTCTGGCAGCCCATTCCGTATGCCCAACACCCTCGACATGCAAAAGCTGCCCCTTGGGTTCCTTTTATATTTTTCCCCTATCTCCTTGAACCTACATCCTCTACTGGCCTTGCACCAATTTGGGACCTTAACTTGTTGACTAGACCCATCTTTCTATTATAACATAACAGTCCCTTATATAATAAAGAACGGGGCACAAAGATGTGTGTGAGTATTAGTCACCAAAGTCATCTACGGCATGCATGTCAATTTAAAATGAAAATATGTTTTTACAATGAGATATATCAGAACGTTTTCACCGGGTGCTCTCACATTCCAAAGATTTGCAGGTTTGTAGGTTAATTGGCTTCTGTAAATTGCCCCCTAGTGTGTAGGGATAACATAGAACTAGTGTACGGGTGATCATTGGTCGTTGCGGGCTCTGTGGGGCCAAAGGGCCTGTTTCCATCTCTAAAACTAAAAAACTAAGCAAAAGATATTCTCCTAAGACAAGGGGATACCAGATTCACAGAATCACTTCAAACCTAAACCCTCAGAAATTGCAGTCCTGCCAATTTTCAAAGCAGGAACTGAGATCCGAATGAATCTATCAGCAAATATATTATGTCATCCTGTCTCTCTTCAATTCTAGCACATTTCTAGGTCCCGGCTTGAAATGGCTGAGGTTTAATTGCTGAGTGGAGTCAGTCAAAGTTAGTAAACACATAGAATATCACATCTGATCTCTCCTATAAACTTTAGAAATCCATGGATAACGGCATTGAGTCAGAGAGACGAGACTTTAGAGATACAGCGTGGAAACAGGCCCTTTGGCACCGACCCCTTACACTAGCCTACACACTAGGGACAATTTTTACAGAAGCCAATCAACCTACAAACCTGTATGTCTGGAGTGTGGGAGGAAACTGGAGCACCCGGTTAAAATCCACACAGGTCACATCACCGGTGGTAGGTAACGGCAGGCGAGGGGGAGGGAGGGGGGTGATAGGCAGATGGGTGGATATTTTCATTCATCGGAGATGAAAGAAAATGTGTGAGACAAAATGATTGAAGAGTTACAAATTGTGAAGCCAGAAGAAGGAATGTAGGTGGATTGGAGAAAAAAAAAATGGAACTGGGTCAAAGAACAGCGAGCGGCATACAATTTATGAAGAAGAATTTGGAAAGTGAATCCTTTTTTAGCTCATTATAATGCAACCATGCCAAAAGCTGAGGATTGACTGTGAGGGTTCGCATTATGGATTGGAAGCTGCAATCAGTCGCATCAGGGACGATGGCCAACAAGAAAGAAACAATTAATTGCTTTTGCATCACCTTCTTTGCTGATGGAAGACAGAAAATATAATCAAATTGAGAAAGAGGCATGAGGGATTGGACTGGAAATATAATTTAATCAGTTCTCGTTAGACAGACCTTAGTCACTGACTATAAAGCTCCAGTTCCTTAGAATACTTAGGAAGTTCGGCACGTCCCCATCAACTCTCACCGACTTCTACAGATGCGCCGTAGATTGTATTTTATCGGGATGCACAGTCCCCTCATCAGCTAGAGTGTGGTCCTGACCTCCCATCACACTGTTTCTTCGCCAACAATTGGCCTATCAGGGAACCACCCTGCTTGAAGTCACCTGTTGATTTGTCCCGTGATCTTTTTGCTTCCAGCTCATTCGCGCCCCACAATTATTCTGAAGAAGGGTCCCAACCCCGAAACGCCACTTCTCCAGAGATGCTTCCAGACCTGATGTGTTACTCCAGCATTTTGTGTCTATCTTTGGTATAAACCAGCATCTGCAGTTTCTTTTTGTTACATTATCCCATCTATCTCATTGGATACCTTTGAACTCTTTAATTAGACTTTATTGGACTTTGTCTTACAATAAATGTTGTACCCTTTATCCATTATGTGTGCAGTGTGGACAGCGTGATTGGACTCATTTATAATATTTCCTTTGACTGGATAGCACAAAAACAAAAGCATTTCACTGTACCGGTACACGTGACAATAATAATAAACTAAACTAAACTAAAACACTGATCAACCAACACCAGTTCACGCTGGTTCTGAAAAAGTATCTCGACCTGAAACATCACCTATCCATGTTTCTTTAGAGATGCTGCCTGATCTGCTGAATTACTCCAGCACTTTGAGTCCTTTTGTACATTCGTTCTATGTTATCCCAATTTCACATCCACTTCCTACACAATTAACCTACAAAGCCACACACCTTTGGGATGTAGAGGAAACCGGAGCACCTGGAGAAAACCCATGCTGTCACAAAGAGAATGTGCAAATTCTGTACAGACAGAATCTAAGGTCATGAGCAATCCTGGGTTTCTAGCACTGTAAGGCAGCAAACCTACCACTGCACCCCTATTTCTATGAGTGTATTATAGAAAGAAGTGGTATTAAGATCACACTAATTTCATCATATAATTCAACTTCAAGTATTGCTGCATAAAGATTGATGAGAATTGTTGATTAACAAACTGCTTGCTAATTACCTGAGCCATGCCACAACAGGTTATATTCCTACTAAGTTACTCATACATCAAAGACTCAAAGCATGATTGTGCACTTCCCGCTGGGGTCTGGGAATGTGGCTGGAGGCCTTTATCGAGGTGCCTTCCAGATCTTGATGCCGTCCGGATCGCCACGTAGAAGCCCGGGTCGAGGCCCAGCTGGGGTCCTCGTGGGTCAGAGTCCGGGTTGGCGGAACGGCCGAGGGAGCCCGCGGCTGGGGCCCAGGTCGGCACCACGGAGGCGTGAAGTCGACAGCGGTGAAGCCTCGCGATGATGGGGCCTCGGCGGTGGTGAAACCTCGCGGCGGCGGCAATGCCTCATGGATCGATCCACGGTCGATGAGAGAGTGGAGGACCACCGTGAGGGAGGAGGGGAAGAACAATGGAGGACCCAGCATGGGAGAACCCCTGTTGGGGGTGATGGGGGGGAGAACAAAATGAGGAGCCGGCGTGCTTTGTAACTTTGTCAGCGACGTAGGTGGCTGCTATTTGTATCCATTGGGTGTGCAGCAAAGAATCTCATTGTGCCGAGTCACATGTGACAATAAAGTATTCCATTCAATTCCAAACCTTAAGGGGAGAGTGGACGAGAAGTTAAGGAGCAACATAACAGGGTTTCTGTGTTAACGCCACCTAACAAATCCACCACTTGGAAACGGAACATTGAAGTAGTGGTAGTCAGTATGTGGCATATCAAGTCATCTTGCAAAAATAGGAGATGAAATTGAAAGTGTAGCATATAAATCATTTAATTTCAGCAAGGGTATGCAAGAGAGTTATGTGATCATTCCAACAGTTGATCCAGCGATGATTACAGCGGAAGTATCACAAGGTTTCTACTGACTGGGTTAACGTATGATGAGCATTTGACGGCACTGGGCCTGTACTCGCTGGAGTTTCGAAGGACGAGGGGGGACCTCATTGATTCTTACCGAATAGTGAAAGGCCTGGAAAGAGTGGATTTGGAGAGGATGTTTCCACTAGTGGGAGAGTTTAAGACCAGAGGGCAAAGCCTCAGAATAAAAGATGAGGGGGAATTTCTTCAGACAGAGGGTGGTGAAACTGTGGAAATCATTGCTACAGACGGCTGTGGAGGCCAAGTCAATGGATATTTTTAAGGCAGAGATTGACAGATTCTTGATTAGTACGGGAGTCAGTGATTATGCGGAGAAGGCAGGACAATATAGTTGGGAGGGAAAGATAGATCAGCCATGATTGATTGGCAGAGCAAACTCAATGAGCCGAATGGTGTAATTCTGCTCTTTATGCCTTATGAACACATGAAAACCTCACACCTGAAACTGTCCAGAGGAGTTGCAGCAAGCAAAACTCTTTATCATCATAAAATATTTGGCGATTTCAAACCTGAATTGCAAAAGGCTTTGCAAAATGATTAATCCAATAGATTGCAAAAGCTCGGCCCATTACAGCTGCAACATGGGCAATCAAATTGGTTGCTCTTTGGGGCCAATTAACATCACATTAATACTGCACATTAACTTTTATTTCTGTTTGGTTACATCTGCTCTAAACCGCTTCAAATTACAATGTGAAATACCTCCTTGTTACAAATCAAATAACTAACTGGGCAAAATGTTGTTTGGTTTCTTTAAATTGTTATAAACACAGTGACTTCTCAAGCTACGTGTAAATAATTAGATTAAGGTTATATGGAGACGGCAGGAGAATGGGGTTGAGAGGGAAAGACAGATTTGCAATGGAGTTTGTATGTTCTTTCTGTTACTGCATGGGCTTTCTCCAGGTGCCCCAGTTTCCTCCCACATTCCAAAGACGTGGAGGTTTATAGGTTCATTGGCTTCTGCAAATTGACCCTTGTGTATGATAGAACTAGGGTATGGGATGATTGTTGGTTGGCGTGCAGTTGCTAGGCAGAAGGATCTGTTTCCACGCTGTATCTCTAAACCAAACAAAACTAAACACAGCTGTTAGATGCACTGCCACAACTCCAAGGATCCAGGTTCAATCCTGACCTTTGTATGGAATTTGCCCATTCTCCCTGAAAACTAAACTAAACCAAACCAAACCAAACTAAGCAAAACATCAGATTGAAAATGGCCATCTAATCTGTGTTAATTGAGAACTACATGTTGGAATTACTGATAATCACTACCCTAGAATGATGGAATGGATCTATTGCCTTTCAACTAAATATGAGGACAGGACCTTTGTTGAATACCCCATGCAAGTGGATCTCAAGCAGAACAGTATTCCGTCAGTGGTGGAATTGAGGCTTTGCCTGGGACTTCTATGCAGTGGCAACTGACCAGGGTGTCAGCTTGCCCGATGGCAAGTGGGCCTCTGATGAAGTGGGCCCCCTTTGTCTCCTGGCAACCAATATTTTTAGATCCAGTCCGCCGCTGCTTCTATGCTAAAATAACTGGAATAGCAGAGTGCCATTTGTATCTTCAACTATGCAAGGGTACCAATAGACCACCGTCATCTCTGTGCCAGTTATATGCGTGTACACACATTGGTGGTTCTAATGGTTACTGCAGGCAACATTGAGAATCACAGAGGCAAAGTGAGTAGTTAGAATACATACACTTGTTTACCATACTTCTACTCCAGTGGAATATGCCCGTATTAGTCGAGATTAGTCTAGAGACATAGAGTGGAAACAGGCTCTTCAGCCCAATGCGTCCATGCCGTCCAGTGACCAACCCGTACACTAGCATATCCTCCACTCTAGGGACAATTTATAATTGTTACCAAATCGAATTAACCTACAAAGCTGCACATATTTGGAATGTGGGAGGAAACTGGAGCACCCGGAGAAAACCCACGCAGTCATGGGAGAACGTACAAACTCCATACAGACAGTACCCATAGCCAGGATCGAACCCGGGTCTCTGGCATTGTAAGGGAGCAACTCTACCGCTGTGCCACTGTGCCTCACCTTGTTGTAAATAAATATCTTGCATTAACACACTCTGCAATGTTTAGTCTAGTTTAGGGATACAGAGAGTAAACAGGCCTTCCAACACACTTTGAGTCTACACCAACCATAGATTGCTCACACTGTGTTGTCCTTATTGGATAGGGAATGTTCCTTATGTTCTATGTTAGCCCAGTTCTCCTCCGCTCCCTACAGACCAAGGAGAGTTTACTGTGGCCGCACATCTTTGGGATGTGGGAGGAAAGCGGAGTACCCAGAAGGAATGCATGGTCACAGGGAGAACGAGCAAACTCCACCCATGCAACACCCGAGGACAGGATCGAACCGGGACTCTGGCACTGTGAGGCAGCAACTCTACCCAGCTGGAGAGGGGGTGGTGGGTGGGAAGGGATGGGTGAACCAAGAAGTGGTGGAGCGAGCGGTCTCTGTGGAAGGTGGTGGAGGGTGGAGATGGGAAGCTGTGACTGGTGGTGGGATCACATTGAAGGTGACGGAAATGTCCGAGGATAATATGTTGGATGCGGAAGCTGGTGGGGCGAAAGGTTCAGACCAGGGGAACTCTATCCTTGTTCTGTCTGGGAGGAGGTGGAGCATTAAATAACACAATGCTCAACTTGCCAGGATTTCCCACATCCTATTGCTGAATCACAACAAGGTCTTTTATCACTAGCAGAGCAGTATGAATTGCTGCGTGCCAATAACCAAGCTACTGATTCACTAGGATATGAAAATGGGAGAGAAAGATGCTCACAGTCCCTGTTTAACAGGAACATACAAAGACAAATTTCAATTTCTGAAGGGCGCACAGTGGTAGAGTTGCTGCTTTATAGCACCAGAGAAATGGGTTTGATACTGACCTCGGTAGCTGTCTGTACAGAGTTTTTACATTCTCCCTGTGACCACGTGGATTTCCTCCAGGTGCTCTGGTTCACACCCACATTCCAAAGACGTGCAGGTTTGTAGGTTAATTGGTTTCTGTAACTTGTCCCTAGTGTGTAATATAGAGCTGGTATACAGGTTGGCACAGACTCGGTTGACCGAAGGGCCTGTTTCCACATTGTATCACTAAACTAAACAAAACTAACCTAAAATTGCCAAACACAGTATTTTTCCAGCTAATAAAATAGTTTTATAGATTTATTTTTAGTGTCACCAGTTCCTTGCTCCCCCCCCCCCCCCCCCCCCCCCCCCCCCCCCCATCACCAATGGCAGAGCTGGTGACCTCTTTATCTGTTAATTAGAAGCAATTAGGTTCATGTCCCAAGTGCAGAGGTTGGAGTTTGAGGTTGAAGTCCATGCTAGTGTTCGGTACTGCACTGCTGGTGATGCTGCTTTACTGGTTAGGTTTTAAACTGAGGGCTTGAGATGCAGATGAAGTAAAACAATATCAAAGATTTACAAGGGAGTATTATGCCAACGTTATATTTTAATCAGTACTGATAAAACAAAACAGATTTGCTGGTCATAGAAACATAGAAACATAGAAACAGAGAAATATAGAAAATAGGTGCAGGAGGAGGCCATTCGGCCCTTCGAGCCAGCACCCGCCATTCATTGCAGATCGTCCGCTATCAATAAGCCGTGCCTGCCTTCTCCCCATATCCCTTGACTCCACTAGCCCCTAGAGCTCTATCCAACTCTCTCTTAAATCCATCCAGTGATTTGGCCTCCACTGCCATCTGTGGCAGGGAATTCCATAAATTCACAACTCTCTGGGTAAAAACAGTTTTTTCTTACCTCAGTGTTAAATGACCTCCCCTTTATTCTAAGACTGTGGCCCCTGGTTCTGGACTCACCCAACATTGGGAACATGATAGCAGTGCTATTTTGCTGCGCTTCGTATACCGTGAAGAGCATTGGTGCATGTGTCACATACAGTTATGGAGTCAAACAGCATGGAAACAGGCCCTTCAACCCATCAAACCAATGAGCACCTGAACACTAGTCTATGTTATCCTACTCACTAGGGACAATTCACAGAAGCCAATTAACATACAAACCTGAACATCTTTGGAATGTGAGAATAAACCAGAGCACCTGGAGAAAACCCACATGGTCACATGGAGGGCGTACAAACTCCATACAGACTGCACCCATAGTCAGGATCGAGCCTAAGTCTCTGGTGCTGTAAGCCAGCAACTCTACCGCTGAGCAACCGTGCCGTGCTTAAAAAATTGAATTTTGGTTTTGGATGTTCATTTTAAAAGGGGACTGTGAGTGTTTTTTTCTCCCATTTTTAGTGGAACGTGATGTGATGATTGCTTTCCCCTATCCTGCAACTATCCTACAATTCTACAAATGTGAGATTCTATACAATATCCCAATATTTCTTCATGCAAGCCATTGCCAAATTTTCATTCATTGAGTCTCAAAATTATATAAATGATCCACTGATGTAAAGAGGGACAAAAATCTCACCTGCCCTTGATGTGACTTCTGACCCATTGTGATGTGTCGGACTCTGGTCTGCTCACTAAAATGTTCTAACAAGTGACCAACACCAATGGTTTGCCAATGCCACATGCTTGCTGCAATGTTCTTGCTTCAATATTAGGTGAGATGTAAGGGGAACCATAGGACTAGAAGTGGGCGACACAGTGGGGCAGCAGTGGAGTTGCTGCCTTACAGTGGATAGGTAATCAAGGCAATGTCGGGTCTATGTTACACAAAGACCCGGGTTCGATCCCGACTAAGGCTACTGCCTGTACGGGGTTTTGTACGTTCTCCCTGTGACCACGTGGATTTTCACTTGGTGCACCGGTTTCCTCCCACACTCCAAAGACGTACAAGTTTGCAGGTTAATTGGCTTTGGTAAACAATTGTAAATTGTCCCTGGTGTGTAAGACGGTGCAAGTGGACGGGGCGATCAATGGTCAGTGTGGAAACAGGCACTTCAGCCCTACTCGCCCACACTGACCAACGTCCCATCCAAACTAGTCCCACCCGCCCGCATTTGGCCCATATCCCTCTAAACCTGTCCTATCCATGTACCTGTCTCATTGTTTCTTAAACATTGCAATAGTCCCTGCCTCATCTACCTCCTCCAGCAGCTCGTTCGATACACTCACCACCTTTGTGTGAAAACGTTACCCCTCAGTTTCCTACAAAATCTTCCCCCACTCACCTGAAACCTATGTCCTTTTGGTTACTGGTCGGCATGGGCTCAGTGAGCCAAAGGGCCTGCTTCCACGCTGTATATCTAAAGCCTAATATAGCAGGACACCCTTTCTCTTAGGCTGAATTTATGACATGGATCTTTTTCCAGATGTTTTATTTCAGCACGAACATTCCACAGCTGTACAGAAAATTAATAAGCCTGGTTAAATAGTGATGTAGCAAGTTCTATGCCTGTGTTTTATTGTTCATTTAATCACAGCACTTGCAGAAATAGCCTTGATTACCTTAATGTTGCACAGTCAAACTCAATTAAAGATATCTCCGCAAAGTACTGGAGCACATCATTAATCACCCACTTTTGCATGTCTGTCGTGGCACAGTTAACAACCGATGGTGTCTTTTAGTTTACTTTAGATTTACTGCGTAGAAACAGGCCCTTCGGCCCTCTGAGTCCATGCCAACCAACCTGCTCACACTAATTCTATGCTATCCCACTTTCTCACCCACTGCCTTCGCATTTGAGGCAAAAGATACAGCAAGCAAATAGGCTCTTCGGCTCACCAAGTCCATGCTGACTATCAATCACTCATTCACACTAGTTCTATTTTATCCCACAGTCCCATCTGGGGCAATTTACAGAGGCCAATTCACTTGACTTTGGCACCGAGACTGCACCGACCAACAATCATCCCGTACACTAGCACTGCTCTACACAGTACGCACAATTTTCAATTTTTTACTGGTCAATTAACCTACAAACCTGTACGTCTCTGGAGTGTGTGAGGAAGCAGGAACACCCCGGAGTCACAGGGAGAACATGCAAACTCTACACAGAGAGCACTTGCGATCAAGGTCATACCCGGGCCTCTGGCGCTGTGAGGCATCAGCTCTACCAGCTGCGTCATTGTGCCATTGCCCTGGCAAATATGTGGCATTTTGAAATAAAACCAGAAAAAATGAACTCAGCAGACTAGGCAGTATCTGTGGATGTCAATAATCTTACATGAGGACCTGGCCGTGTGACGCATTGTCAATAACTCAAAATGTTAATGCCGTTTATCCCTTCCCAGACCTGCTGAGTATCGCCAATATTTTGAGCTTTATATCAGATTCTCAACGTGGGCAATATCTTGATTCCGGATGGAATCCATAAGCGTAACATGGTGATCTGCTGCCTCACGTTTCCAGTCACCAGGCTGCAATCCTAATCTTGGACGTAGCAGGTTCTGTGCCTGTTGTTCACTTAATCACGGCACTTGCAGACATTGCCTTGATTACCTTAATGTTGCACAGTTAATCATAACCTTGTATGCTGACTTTGTGCAGTTTGCATGTTCTGTGTGTGTGTGTTTCCTCCCGCATCCCAAAGATCTGGGGATGATTGGATAACTGGCCACTGTAAATTTCCCCTAGTTTGCAGATAGGTAATAGAAACTAGAAGTGATAAAAGCACACCAATGCCTCTACTTCTTTTGATGGTTTAGGAAGTTCAGAAGTTCATAGGTTATAGGGGCAGAATTAGGCCATTTGGCCAATCAAGTCTACACCATTCAATAAAAGCTGAACTATCATTCCCCCTCAACCCCATTTTCCTGCTTTCTCCCTGTAAACCCTGAAACCCTTACTAGTCAAGAATCTGTCAATCTTTGCGTTAAAAATATCCATTGACTTGGCCTCCATGGCCTTCTGTGGCAATGAATTCCCACAGATTCGCCACCCTCTGACTAAAGACATTTCTCCTCATCTCATTTCTAAAGGTACATCCCTTTATTCTGTGGCTATGGCCTCTGGACCTAGAAGCTTCCACTAGTAGAAACATCCTCTCCACATCCACTCTATCCAGGCCTTTCACTATTCGGTAAGTTTCAAAGAAGTCCCCAACAACCCTCACCAACTTCTACATATGCGCTGTAGAAAGCATTGTATCGGTATGCATAAGAGCCTTGTTTAGGAACAGCTCCATTAAAGCGCAAAAAATTGTGGAGTTGTGAATGTAGCCCAGACCATCATGCAAACCAACATCACTGCCATTGACTCCATCTACACCACGCTGCCTCAGCAAGGCCACAAGCATTAAACAAGATTGAGTCTCACTCCCTCTTGGGGGCCACGTGCTACACACCAGGGACAATTTGCAGAGATAATTAACCAACAAACCCACGACCCACGTCGCAGTGGCCTCTGCAGTCCGTCTGTCTTTTTTTTATTTTCTTGTCTTGTTTGAGTGTAGTTTATAGTGTTTTTTTAAAAACTGCGCATGTGTGGCGGGGGTGGGGGGTGGGGAAACTTTTAAAATCTTTTCCCTGTACGGAGGACCCGACCTTTTCTCTGTCGGGTCTCCGTTGGCGTTGGGGCCTAGCACCGTGGAGCGGCCTCTAACCGGAATGACCTGGGGCTCCAGTCGCGGAGCCTGTGGACTACTCACCATCGCGGAGCTGGCCGAGTTCGGAATGGGAGGAGCTGTGGTGGCGCGCTGCTGCGGCCCGACCCCGGAGCTTTGGAAGCTCCAGCCGCCGGCCCGGTGGACGGTGACATCGGGAGCTCGCGGGTCCCTGGTGGGAGACCGCTTTTCGGAGCTTCCGCAAGGCAACTTCTCCCGCCCGAGTTGTGGGGTTGAAAATGACCTGGAGCGGGGCCTTACATCGCCCGGCGCCGCTTCAATGGCCGCGGGACTTGCTAGCGCCCGCCGGGAGCTCTAATATCAAGACCCGGAGTGCGGCCTTGCATCACCCGGTGCGACCTTAATGGCCGCAGGACTTATTTACCATCGCCTGCCGGGGGCTTTGACTTTGACATCGGGAGGAGAATGGGGAGTGCAGGGGAAAGATAAGACTTTACCTTCCATCACAGTGAGGAGGAGATTCACTGTGATGGATGTTTGTGTAAATTGTGTTGTGCCTTGGTTCTTTTTCTTGTTTGTATGACTGCAGACACTAAATTTCGTTTGAACTTCAATGAGGTTCAAATGACAACAAATAAATTGTATCATTTATATCTTTGTATTGTATTGTATCATTGCATCATCTTTGATAAGTGGGAGGAAACCGGAGCACCCGGAGGATCACACGCGGTCACAGAGAGAACGTGCGAGCTCCGTACAGACAGCACACACGTAGTCAGGATCAAACCGGGACTATGGCTGCGCCACTGTGCTGCCAGTCAAGACACCCATTCCCTGCCTCTGTCCGTAGGACAATCAAATTTGGTTTGCACAGAGGCACTGCAGTAGATTTGCTGTCTTACAACGCCAGAGACCCGGATTTGATCTTGACCTCGGGTGCTGTATGTATGAAATTTGTATGGTCTCCCTGTTACCATGTGTGTTCTCTCCGGGTGCTCCGGTTTCCTCATACACTCCAAAGACATACAGGTTGTAGTTTAAGTGGCTTCAATATTGACTATTGTCTTCTAAGTGGCTTTTGTTTATTATTATTGTCATGTGCACCGAGGTACAGTGAAAATCTTTTTGCCTGTCAACGAAAAGACTATACCTCTCGTCTATATTCGCCTGAGCTTGCCCAAATATAAGCCTTAGCTTGCCTAATCTTATAGAGGTGTATAGAAAGAGTGCAGAGAAGATCTACGAGGACTCAAGGGCCTGAGTTTTATTGGGAGAGATTGGGCAAGTAAAGGCTTTATATCCTGGAGTGCAGGAAGTTAAGGGGTGATTGTATAGAGATGTATAAAACCATGAAGGTCCTTCGGCCTACCAAGTCCAAACCGACAAACGGTCCCCACACATTAACATTAGCCAACACACACTAGTGACAATTTAACATTTACACAAAACCAATTAACCTACAAATTGTGTATGTCTTTGGAGTGTGGGAGGAGGCCCAAAATCTCGGAGAAAGCCCACGTGGTCACAGGTAGAATGTAAAAACTCCATACAGACAGCACTCATGGTCGGGATCAAACCCGGATGTTTGGTTCTGTAAGCGCTGTAAGGCTGCAACCTACCGCTGCGCCACCGTGCCACGATTTGATAGGAACCTGAGGGGCAACTTTTTTACACAGAGGGTTATGGGTATATGGAATGAGCTGCCAGAGGAGTTGTTGAGGCAGGTACTATAATCACATTTAAAAGGCATTTGGATGGGTACATGCATAGGGATAGGTTTAGAAGGACATGGGCCACATTCAGGCAGGTGGGACTAGTGTAGATGGGGCATCTTGGTCAGCATGGGAAAGTTGGTCCGAGGGGCTTGTTTCATGCTGCATAAACACTATGGCTCTCCATTTCAGCAATTTGGACATTTCAGGAATTGTTACCCGAGGCACAGTTGATAAAGAAACATTTATTTTTAATTAAAGTACCAGTTGACCTTTATTTCACAAGCTTATCTTAAACCAAATGAAAGAGTAGCTGAAATATTGTACCATCACTCCCATTGGTCAGGGCTCCAAACATACAGTCCAAGTGACTTGTTCTTCTTGCGTATGGCGTGCACAGCCTAAAGTTGAAAGACAACTTGTTCTGTTTGATCTTCTGTTTGTGCACGCCAAGTTGATTGCATTCGTTGAAACAGAGTGGACCACATGAAGGTTGCAATTTCCCACCCTAGTGACTTGTTGACCACCATGGTAAAAACGCAAATTGCTGGAGGAACTCAGTGAGTCGGGCAGCATCTGTAGAGGGAATGGAGAGAATGTGTTTTGCATTAGGGCCATTTTTCAGCCTAATTGGAGAAGCAAGGGGAGAAAGCTGGAAAACATTGATTGATACTTTATTATCACATGTGACAGGTCAGAGTGAAATTCTTTGTTTTGCATACCATGCACAAATGACTGGGTCGGCACCCGGATGTGGCGTCGAAGGACGAGAAGCCAAAGCAAAGAAGTGGAAGCCAAATAACCGAACGGAAACAAAGCCAAAACGCTAACTAACCAAAATGGCGGGAAACCTAAAAGTCAACTAACCGAAAGGGTGGGACACCTAAAAGAAAACTCACCGAAAAGGCCGCTCTGCCGAAAAGCCAAATAACGGACACGGCGTTGCCGGGGGGCGGGACTTGTCAGCGTTTGGTCCAGACCCCGCGTCCATCACATCACTGGCCGATGGGGACGGGAGGGTGGGGGTCATTTTCCCACACAAGACATAGGTGACTGGGCACCCTCCCGTCTCCAGTGGCCAGTGATGTGATGGACGCAGGGGTCTGGACAAATCGCTGACAAGTCCTGCCCCCCCCGGCGAAGTCTTGTCCGTTATGGCAAGTCAAATTTCACTACACCAATTGGTGTATGTGATAATAAATGTCCTTTGTATCGTTTGTATCCTTTGTATTTGGCTTTTCGGCAGAGCGGCCTTTTGGTGAGTTGGCGTTTCGGCAGAGCGGCCTTTTGGTGAGTTGGCGTTTCGACATAGCGGCCATTCGGTGAGTTTGCTTTTAGGCATCCCATCCCTTTCGGTTAGTTGGCTTTTAGGCTATAATTCCTAATTATAATGTTTCAGCTGAAATCTTATTGTAAACTCCAGAGGCTAATGCGTTTGAACAAAGTTTCAAACAATACCTGACAAAGGCGAATAGTTATAAAATAAAAAGCAGAGGACAAAGAAATTCAGGCCTAAAGCATTGATAAAAGCTGCTTTTCTTATAATTGTTCATATATCATATACATATTGTTCATATATCTAGCAATAAAAGGCGTTAGAATCTTGGGTTAAAGAGTAAGTGCCAGTTAACCTTCATTTCACAAATGTATCTTAACACAAATGGAAGAGTAGCTGAAATATTGTTCCATCAACTAACATTATTCAAGATTCTAAATATACTAAGTCCTAGTGACCACATGGCCAAAACATATATTGCTGGAGGAACTCAGGGAGGCAGACAGCATCTTATAGTTTAGTTTATTGTTATGTGTACCGAGGTACTGTGAAAAGCTTTTGTTTGCGTGCTCTCCAGACAAGGAAAGGTCTATGCATGATTAAAATCAAACGTCCATAGAATAGAACTGTGTGTGGGGATCGTTGGTTAGTGCGGACTCAATGGGTTGAAGGACTTGTTTCCACGCTGGATCTCTAAATCAAATTAAGCTTGAAGGGATCTAAAACTAATGCTGACCTGGAGCATTTTCCTTCACATATGCTTTCTTAACCAGAGAAATGAATTTACCCCTGCGCCCAGAATGGAAAGATCAAATACTTTAGCTTTAAGATGGGAGGGACAAAGTTTAAAGGAGATGTGTGAGGCAACTTTTACGCACATGGATATGCAGGGATTGGAGGGATTTGGATTATGTACAGGTAGGTAAGAGATGGATTTGGCATTATGTTCGGCACAGATATTGCGGGCTTAAGTGCCTGTTTTTATGCTATACAGTTCTATGTATCAGAATCATCATGTATTTCATTTTTGTTTAACATGCCATGAATAATTCATTTATTTGCCGATATTATAAGATGGAACTCCATTGGGAAGCTCAGCATTAATCATTTTGATAAACAGTCATGTAACACAGAGCGTGGTTATGCAAGGCTCAATTAATAAGAAAATATATTCATTCTAGTCCGCTTGGCATTTTCATGAATTATCTGGCAAATAAAGCAAAATCATAGCTTTATATTGTTAATTAATGCTTAGAGTTATTTTGCTCTGGAATTCTCAGCTTGAAAAAGTGACAGAAATGGATCAAAAAGCTCCTTCTGAAGTATAATTGAATGAAGGTGCAGAAAGTATTGAACAAAACAGAACCAAGGTGGGTGTTTAGAACTAATTTGCAGAGGCTGGTACAGTGGCACGGTAGTAGAGCTGCTGCCTCACAGCGCCAGAGGTCCGGGTTTGATCCTGACCTCAGGTGCTGTCTGTACGGAGTTTGCACATTCTTCCTGTGTAACCGCTTGGGTTACTTCTGGATGCTCCGGTTTTCTCCCACATTCCAAATATTTTTTGCAGCTGTGTAGGATAATGTGCCCTCTGTAAATTGTCCCTATTGTGTTCAATGGGAAATTGGGTTAACAAAGAACTTGTGTGTATCGGTGATCATTAGTCGGAATGAAAGCAGTGGGCCGAAGGGCCTGTTTCCATGCTGTATCTCTAAATTTAGGAATGAGGGCAAATGTTAGCTCTTTCAAAGAACCACCACTGTATATTTGGCCAAATGGTTTCCTGCATTGTCATTTTATTCTATAATAGTTTGCTGACAGCGTAGGGCAATCTGCAGCCGAGGCCTATTCCATCTGCAAAGAACTTTCAATTAATTCTATACCTGCTGCTTCTAGTTCCTCGTGACTGATTCCCCCCCCCCCCCCCCCCCCCCCCACATTTTCTCCTGGCATCTCCCGGCTCTGTTGATTCATGTTGGATTTCACGCCGTCTTCGCTCACAGGAGGTCTTCAAATCTCTTCACAAGCAGAGGAATCAGTCAAAATTGCAGTCAGGCTGATAAAACAGAGCTGCCATTTAGTGCACAGTAGGAATCTGCATGCAGCACCAGTAGGGTGAATGTTAGCCTGATTCAAGAGTCAAGTGTGTTTTATTGTTTTATGTTCCGAAACAGAACAATGAAATTCTTACTTGCACCAGCATCACAGATATGTAAATATGGTATAGGTCCACCATCAATTTTTCATCAGTTCACCAACTGATGGTCCAGCACCTCCTTTAATCTGGACTAAATTATGAGAGCACACTTAAAATTCCATGGATGGCCATAGGTGGCACTGTGTGTGGAGCAAGCTCTTTCAAGACATGTCCCTCCACCCCAACATTATTCTTTGTCTACATCTGCAGTTGTTGGTGGTGATCCTTCTGTCTCGACTAGCTACCCTTACTGCTTCACCTTTAAGGACGTACCTTTAGAAAGGAGATGAAGAAGAATTTCATGAATCAGAGGGTGATGAATGGATGGAATCCATTGCCACAGACGGCTGCGGAAGCCGTCATTGGGTATTTTTAAAGCAGAGATTGGCAGGTTACTTTATTTATCCCAGGAGGGAAATTGATCAGGTTCTTGATTAGGAAGGGTGTTAAAAGGTTTTGGGAAGAAGGCAGGAGAATGGGGTTGAGAGGGAAAGATAGATCAGCCACAATTGAATGGCGGAGTAGACTTGAAGGGTCAAATTTCCTATTTCCGCTCCCATGACTTATGAACCTGCGTGAATGAGACTTTACTTAATGCAACACTGAGACCTGAATTGAATATAAAACATTCGTGAGGCAGCCACAAGGAAGCTGAGCCATGATTTCCATGTTATTTTCAGGGACGAGATCTACCAAGAGATTGGCACCTTGTTTCCGCATGCTGTTTGCTTTTACTTATTGGCTTTCTCACACTGTTTGAACAAAGCGAGTCGTGAGTCAATGAACACTCATCTCTAAAGAGCAAATGGACTAAAACAAGTAGTGCATCGGTGTTTAATTAAAATAACACTGGGGTGATAAGATGCATTCTTATAGCATCATCGGAGACATGACCATGATTGGAAGGTTTGGATGATAAACCCTTCATTTGGCTGATGGTGTCTCACGTTCCTTCATGATACAATTGGCAGAGATTCAGTGATGTGTTTTACTGTGAAAATGGGCACAGAGAAAAATTTAATCCAGCATTTCTATTTTCTAAGGCAATAAATGGCAGCCCAGGCCATCACACAAACCAATCTCCTTTCCATCTTGCAACCCAGCGATATGAATATTGATTTCTCTAACTTTAAGTAACCCTTGCATCCTCTTTCTCTCCATCCCTAGCCCGCCCTATTGGTATTGGTTTCACTTTCTGTCTTTTCATCTCTTGCCTTTGTCTATGTGTATGCTTATCAAACCCACCCCCTACCTGTTCCTTCTATTCCTCACCAGGTTTTGACCTGTCCCTCATCTCTTCCAGGTTTCTTCCCCCCCCCCCCCCCCCCCCCACTACAATCCATCTGAAGAAGGGTCCCAACACCAAAGAGGGCGGCACGGTGGTGCAGCGGTAGAATTGCCTTTTGCAGTGCTAGAGACACTGACCACGGGTACAGTTTGCATGTCCTCCCTGTGTGGGTTTCCTCAGAGTGCTCCAATTTCTCCCACGCTCCAAGGATGTACAGGTTTGTAGGTCAATTGGATTCTGTAAAATTGTCCCAAGCAAATTATATATTGTCCCTGGAGGACACTAGTGCTGGTGTAAAGGGTGATCATTGGTCGGCACGGCTTGAAGGGCCGAAGGGCCTGTTTCCACGCTGTACCTCTAAAGTCTACAGTCTAAAGAGAGAGTCTCAGAGACAACAGGTTCCTCATTTTCTCATTTTATTGTAAAGCTTTGAGAAAGGAATAATTACAATGATTGTATTTTCTTTCTGTTGATGGCTCAGCGAAATGAGGGCCAAGAATTTGTTTACATGCTTAACAATAGGAAAAAAAATAGATATAAATCAAGAGGAGGTGCTTACTACCCGCGCACATCTCATAAGTAACATAGGAAGCCAGTGGATTAACTAGTAAAGCATTACGTGTTTCCAAACACCCTTAACAATATGGTTCTGATTATACATTTAATCCATCTAAAAATAGTAACATAGTTCCATTTGCTGATTTTGTTTTTTATATAAAAGCGACATTTGCATGTACATAAAACTGTACAAAAAACATGGCATACAAGCAATTAAATTAATTATATAAATAGAACCAGCATTGAAATTTAAATCATCTAAACAGCCTTCCGCTGCTTGTTCCTAGACAAATCTCATGGACTCTTGAGTTTCCTCTTTCTACCACTCCCCAGTATCGTGGGGTCTCCTATGTCAGGGGACTAGCAGGATCTACACTATGGACTCACTGTAAGTACTGGTCCTTCTACAGATGTATGTGCCACTGTAGTTGTGGTCCAAGGTATCACAGGTCAAACTACATGGTGACACAATACTCCATAAATACATACATAATCTACCGCTGTATCCAATTTCTTGGAATGAAACACAAACAAAAAAAAAAACGCGTCAACTACCTCTGCCTATAAATGCAACAGAAGCGGCCTCTTAAGATCCGGTATGGTTTTGATCGGCCACCTCAACACATTTAGGGGACCTTTTTTTTGGTGTACATGTATAATCACGGTTGTGGAGTCTTTCTTTTTGCTCCTGTAACCTGTCTAAATTCCAAGATTCCTGCATCAGACAAAATGCAACTTAATCATATAAAAAGGCATCTTTAACATCTCAGCTCATAACTCCCCAAATGTTCGATCTTCTATCCAGCGTTGGCTTTAGACTGGAGGACCGTTTGTTGAAGTGTCTTCCAATTAGAGAGTTCCAGCTTGATCTTTGACTGGAGGTGAAAGGTCTAACTGGTGCATGAGAGGAGTCGAGGAGCACGAGTTGACGGCCATCAAAGTGCCAAGCGACCTTTCCTGGAGGAACACCAGGCACCTCTACTACTTCCTGAGCTTTGGAGATCACAGAGCCCTGCAAATGGCCACCATTATTCCTTCCTTGAATGCCACATCCTTGGGCTTCCCTAATCCTCTTACCTCAGTGCATCGGACAAATTA